>JAESIW010000118.1:684930-766445 GCA_016802295.1 Brachionus rotundiformis
TTGAACTAAATGAATTTTTTCATATGAGAAAATAAGTTCTTTTGATTGTATAGAATAAATTTTTCAAGTAATTCAGAAGAGCTTTTTTCTTTACCATACTTCAAAATTTTTAATAAGCAGCCTCACTAAAAATAACAATTAAGTTTTAATAAAAATCTTATTATATTGATTTTTGAACAATTCATGAAAGACCGCAATTTTTTAGCGTTTTATTTATTTTCAATCAATCAAATTTTTTTGATTAAATTAAAAATGATCTGAAAATATCTTAATTTTTAATTTTTAGATTTTCGGATTTTTTTGATTTTTTTAAGATCTCTAGCAATCAAATTAAATTCATATATATTTTGGAAAAAAATTTAAAAAAAAATTTGATAATTAAAATTTTTATTTTTTAATGTGTAAACCAATTCGACCAGGTATATGTTTAAATAGTTCTACAATAATTATTTTTTCTTAATTAATGTCACAGAATATCAAAAAATAAAAAAAATTATTCTAAAAGAAAATTTTAAAATTCAATTCTATTTTTTGCAATTCAATGTTAAGAAAGTAAAATTTTTTTTGCTCCAATATAATTAGGGTCTCTAAAAATATCTTGTTAATTAAAAAAAGGTAAAAGAAAATCATTATCTATTTTATCCTTTCATAAATATATACAATCAATTTGTTACTTTTAAAAAATGTATATAAAAAGATACTTGAATATTGTCTCGTCGATCAAGATAAATTCAAGTATTTACTTTTGGATTTAAAATTAACAATTAAATTTGAAATTTTTTTAAACAAGTAGATAAATTAACGTCAAATTGTCTGATTTTATCGATTATTTTGAATAAAATTTTAATTTTCCTTTATTCAAAATAAAAATTGCTGTCTTGAAGAAGAATAATGATATGAAAATGAATAGATTGTTAGTATATGATAACTGTTAAATTTCATTTAATTTTATTCTAAATGAACGCACTTCAGCAATGGGCCTTTGTAGTGTCAAGTACAAAGACTTTCTAAAAAATACTCTAAAACAACCCGAGTTTTACTAACCATATCCATTACATATGTCTTTTTGAATATATTTATGGCCTATTCCAAAATAAGCTATTGCTTTGAGACTGAATTTTTCGACACTGTCAGTCAGATCAAAGAGAAAAATTTTGAGAAACTAAGTGCCAATTTAACACAGAGCACGGATGTTCCCATTAAAGCAGTCGAGTTAAACTATGATTGGGAAGATCAATTTTACGAACGTGTTTCGTGTTACTGGTTTTATTTGAGTTTTTCTCTAAATTTTTTTATCTATTGCGCCAACAGAACTAAATTTAAAGAATCTCTATCCAGTTTCAGAAATCGAAATAGCTATAGAAAAAATTTAAACAAAAGAATGAATTAATGCTCTAAAATTTTCATTAATATAATAAGTCAATATTGGTGCATTGTCTGTCATTTTTTTTTATCTAATTTTTATTATGAAATTTTTTAATTAAAAAAAAATAAATTTAATATTTTTAAAAGCCTATATTTCTTTTTTCATCAAAAAAAAACAATCAAACTATTCTTTATTATCTTACTTGTTTTTTGCAGATAAATTTTACTTCTCAAAATTGTAAAAATTTAAAAAAAAAAGTTTTTTATTTTAACTAAGAAAATTCTGGATTTCTTTAGGGTTAAAATTTTTTTAATCTAAATTTTTTTGTTAAATAAATAAATTGCCTGCTTTGGCTTATTTTTTCATTTAGAATTTAGAATTTATAAATTTATAAAACTAAGATTTTTTAAAAAATTTAATTGAAAATAAAATATTTATTCAACAGATAAAAAAATATCTATTTTATTTTATCTATAGTACTAGAATTTTTTTTTCAATTGTTTGTTCCGAAATTTTTTGTGAATCGATCATCTCAATTTTTGAAAAATTTTTTAATATTAACTCTATTTAAGCTTTTTAGTTTGAAATTTATTTGGTAATCATTACTATAAACAATTGTTTTATAATTATTATGTTCTATTTCTCAATTAGAAATTTTTAACAAAAACTTTTTTATCCTAAATTTCAAAATATTAAAAATCTGTTAACATGTCTGAGTCTACGGTTTTGATTTAAGTAATAAAAATTAGTAAATATTTTGAAATCTTATTTTCCAGCGATAATTTTTTTTTCTTCCAAGATTTTTTGGTTTTTATTAACGATTATTTTTAATGAAATTAATGCTTAACAAAATTTATAGCTCTTTTTCAAAATTAACGTACTAATAATTTTTTAAAATTAATTAAAAAAAATGAGAAAATTTTTTTTTTGAATTTTAGGATTTTTTAATTTTTGTTGATTTTATGATAGCAATATTTTTTTATTTATTTGTCGAATACTAATGGATGCAAAAAAAAATTTTTAAATAAATTGTATTACTTCTAACCTTTTGATATTAGTTTCTAAAAGAGAGATCTAGAATAGATCAAATCAAAGAATTGTAGAGGTTTTCTAAAGTGTTAAAGTCAAGGCGCCATTTTTTATTTGACAAGATTTTAATTAAATTTTGCCTAGAATTGCAACGTTCTTTAATTTGTTCTATCATAGAAGAAAAGCTTAAAAAATGAAAGCTTAAAAAAAATTTAAAATAAAAATCCCCTATAATAAAATAATTTTAATTAAATTTTATCTTCTTAATTTTGCTAAAATAATTATTAATAGAAAATGTGTTAGATTTAAAATTTTTAATTTTAGATTCCACCTTCTAAGCATTACTTATCCCAGGTATTTTCAATAGCACTCTGATACATTTTTCGGAACAATTTCTCTAGAGTGAAACAGTTTACTAATAGCCATATGAATAATTCATGTATTGATGATATGAATAACAATTTCTTTTTGCTCATTTTGATCATTTTGCTAATTTTTTGATTTATATTGTTTTTTAGAAAAATAATAATTCCTTTTGAAGAATCTTTTTAGTTACTATAGTAACTTAACGCTTTTTTATTTTGAAATGCATAAACTATTATTTCATAGCATTTTTGATTAAATACATAATAAAAGTTAAACGAATAATTATTTTTTGCGAATAATATTTATTTAACATCAATGGTCTATGCTTTTTAAGATGAGCAATACACAGACAATTCTTAATCAACAAAATTCGCTTTACAAACTTCAAAATGAATCGTCAGGTTTTATTACAAATAGCTTTCCCGTTCGTCGTCTAGTTCGGAATGCAGTCGATTGTAACAAAAATTTTTTTAGTCTTAATAAAAATTGATAATTGATATAATTTAGATGAGCAAGAATGGATCACTTCTTTTAAATCTGAAAATCAAAAATATTTTGATGCAGTACTTACAAATAAAAAATTAGAACAGTATGAAAAAGAAGAGAATAGTAGAGAGCGAGTTATCCCAAAGAGAAGTATATTAAAAAAGTTTGATTTTTTAGATTCTTCAGAGGATCAAACTTCAAGAAGTCCGTTTATTCTGGATGGATTCTTTTTGGTATTACCAAATATGAATGTTGAATAATTTTAAAAAATTCTTTCTAGTTACAACTTTTTTGCATCGAAGATCCTTTAAATTTGAGTATTGCGGATATAAGTGGAAAGAGTTTGAATCAAATTAAAGAAGAAGATATGTTATTATTTGAAAATTTAGTTGAAATTAATGCTAGTGAAAATTCTTTGAATTTTGAATCATTTCGACATTTTACAAATCTTCAAAAGTTAACGATCGCATGCAATAACATTAAAACTATTCGTGTAAAACACGAAGACTTCGCAAACCTATTGTCTCTTGATTTATCTTTTAACAATCTAACGCCAATCGACGTTGCCCATTTAGGAATATTAAAAAATCTTAAGTCTCTAAAATTAACAGGAAATAACTTAAAATTTTTGCCTGATACATTTTCAAAACTATATGTTTTTACAAAAGAGTAAGACGTTTTTTTTTTGATCTTATATAAATTTTTTCTTTTAAAGTAATAAAAAAACTGTCTCAGAAAAGTTTCAAAGTCTTGAAGAGCTTTATTTAGACCAAAACCAACTCAAAGAAGAAGACTCCTTTGATGTTTTATCAGTTCTTAAAAAGTAAAACTAGTTAATTAAATTTAAAAAGTTTAAATTTCTTTAATCAAATAGACTTAAACGTTTATATTTGAACCAAAATAATATAACCAGTATTCCTAATTTAAAAATTTACCGTAAAAACCATGTTTACCAAGAATTCAATAAATCGTACTATAGACGAAAAAATACAAGTAAGAAAATTTTTTTTATTTTTTTTTTTAATTTTTTTCAAAGAAAATCGTCAAAAAAGCGCTAGTCAGAATAGAAGAACTTTTTTTGAATCTAAATCAAACGAGTCTATTGTTAAAGATCTAGATAGACCGAATAGCGAAATGAATATTCATAATTCTAATACATTTAGAAATTCTTTTATTCTCGAGGAAGAGGAAGAAGATAATAATATTGAAGAGATAGCGAATTTATCAACTATAGACGAAATAAATACAAAGCTTTCAGTGATATCAACAGAAAACTTCGACCAAAACTTTGAACTTCCATTTCCAGAATTGGTTCACATAAATTTGGCTGACAATCAAATTGCCGAAGAGGATGATTTGATAGCAATCGCAACTTGGCCATTGTTGAATGAAATAATTCTATACGGAAATCCAATTGTTTATAACAATGTAGGATTTACACCATTGATTAAACAATATCTTGTTGATCGTCTAGGAATCAATATTCAAAAAATCAGACCACTTAAGCCTCTTAAAATACCAGTAATTCTTCCTCAAAGAGAGCATAGATTTGTTGATACAAATGTCCCAAAAGTATCTAAAATTCCTATAGAAACAAAAATGCTCACTTATTATCAAGAAATTTATAATGACCAACAAAATAATCGATCTAATGTATCGTCCGCAAGTTCAGTTAATTTTAAAAAAGCTGCTTCAGAAGATTCGTTTGATAGTGGTGGACATTTGAAAAATGATATTTTTAAGCCTTTTAAAAGTGATAAAATTTTAAGTAGTTTTACAGAGGAAGGTTTGATAATTAAAATATTTATATAAAAGAAAAATTAAATATTTATTTTAAAGAAATAAATGAATACGACGAAAAAAAAACGATCGATAACTCGTTAGACAAAAACTTTAACTCATTTTTTATGACACAGGGAGATCAAGAAGAGACAGCTAATTTTGAAGAATCGAAACTAAAAAAAAACAATGATAACGAAGAGCAATTCTCAAGGATTGACAGTAGATTCAAAAATTATGAAATACTTTTGAATATAGAAAACGAAAATCAAATCAAAGTTCCAAAAGGTAAAATATCTATATTTTAATCAAACATTTATCTATTATAATTTAATATTATATAGATTTGGGAGCAAATGTTCGAGCTTTAAAACAATTACTTGATCATCCAACTACAATTCGTAATCCTGTCGACGATTTGAGTAAAACTCAAGTTCCATTTAGAAAAAAAAATAAATCTGACAAATCGCCAAAAAAAACAGCTAATCAAGCTACAAATAAAGTAACCCAAATTAATCAAGTATTAGACGATTTACGAGAACAAAAAACGACAACAGAAGACAACCTGATTGACATTGTAAGCAATCAAAAAAAAACAGAATATTTGCGAGCAAAAAAGATGTTAGATAAAGCTCAAAAAAAATATGACCTAATTAAGCAAGAATCTTTAGGACGACTGTTTTCTCCTCGTGAAAACAACAATATTAGATTTAATTTTGAAAGAACGAGAACCGATCTAAATGATAAAATAAATGAAGAAAATTAAATTAATAATTAATTTTGATGATCAATATAATTAAAAATTCTATTTAAAATTAATTTTTTATTGTTAAAAGTGTTAATAAAACTATGTTAAAATTTCCTTTTTTAATCCAAAATCAAAGAACATTTCTTATAAAATTTTTAAGTCGTAAAGAAATTCTTGAAAAAATTACTAGATCGTTGAAAAATAATGAAAAAAATCAAAAGTTACTTTAATTAATTAATTTTATCAATTTATGAATATTTTAATAATTACATTATTCAGTAAAACAGGCTGTATTATTATAAAATTATGGGAATGCTAAAGAGAACGTTTACAAGCAGAAATGAGAAGTAATGGGTAAGAATCTAAACATCCATGGCTGGTATAAAATCCAAGTATGAAAAGAAATGTGAATGTGAGAAATTGCGAGAACAGGAAGATTAATTAAGTTCGAAAAAATAATTGTGTATAATTTATTTATTGAAGATTTTGAATGTTTAAAATATAAAATCTACAAATTTTTCACTTCAAATCAACTTATTGTAATAGTAATATTTTTTTTTAATTTAAGACGGCCGTTATCCACATCGGAAAAAATAAAAACATATATTTCAATTTTATTGATTGTTTTAAATAACAAATTGATTTATACCATTAGATTTTCTATAATTTATTTAGAATTTTAATCTATTGGTATCAACATAACTTTTACCAAATCCAATTTTGATTTCGGTAAATTATTAGGATGATTTGCTAAACAGTTTAATTTTGAAGGCAGTGATGTAGGTTTAATCAGATCTCTTTGTGAATCTGTAATTTCAAATTCGATTAAAAATTTTGATTGATCTTCAAAATTGTTTAAAACTTCATCAGTTGTTTTTACTAACGCTCCTTTCACTTTCAGGAAAAGTTCATATTCAAAGTTTCCGGATATCATTTTTTCGTGGAGTTTTATTAATTCTTTTTCTTTTGCAAAATTTTTTTCATCTTCGCATTCAATTTCTGAACTTGGACTTTTATCATTTTTTTCTTCAATATTTTTACTTGCTTTAATAAATGATGCAAAAACATTTAAAATCTTACTGAGTAAAAAATTACTCTTGGAATCACTTAAAAAAATAGCTGAAAAATATGGTTGATCATTAAATGTAACAAAGATAGTTAGTTTAGGTTTTATTTGAATATTATGTGCCATATTATAACACCGAATACCATCAGCGCCTCCACATAATGTAATCATATCTTCTTTGCTCAATCTTAAAACGTCGTTAGATGAATAATTTGAGAAAACACCAAGTAAATTAAAAAATCTGTTTTGAATGAGCCACTCTTGAACAAATTTATTTGAACAATCATATGGTAATGGACATGATTGCGTTGTATTTTGGTAGTCAAATTGTGAATATTGTTGACTCGAAGCTATTTGAGCTTGCTGCATATTTATAATTGGCGATATTGGTGATGCTGGAGATGATGTTGTTGATGATGAAGAAGATGCTGATGATGAAGATGATGCCAAAGATGACATGTTATTAAAAGTCGTATTGAAAATTTGTGGTGAGCTAATTGTTGATGCAACATTTGTTTTTTGTATTTTATTTGGTTTAAAATTTGGATAATTGCTAATGGAGTTAAACGATGACGTTCGTTTCATCCGATTATATCCATAGTCATTATTTTGAATAACATTTGCCATGTTGCTCTGGTTAATTTGTTGATACGAATTCTCCAAATAAAATGCACCCTCATTTTGACTTGACATAGAAATGTCCATTGAAGAATAATGATTCATGTATTGATTTGGGTTAGCATTACTCATAAATTCAATATTACCATTACTTATACTTGGATAAGGTTGGTTTGGTACAAATGAAGGATTATTAGTTTGAGAAAAAGGATTGCTGATAACATAGTCGGTGTTTGAGGCATAATGGGGATTATTAGCTTGATAAGTTTCTATTTCTGTATTTATTTCTGCTGAATGCTGATTTGGTTCTTTGACAAATGGAAGTAAAGAATAGAGCCAATCATAAGAACAATTACTCAAGAGTGTTATTTTATTAGAAGGCTGATATCTTTTTCTTAAATCAGGTGGATTTAATCTTTCTATCTTGGATCTATCAGTTTTAAGTTTTCGTTGAGCTCCTTTAAGTCGAAAAAGTTGGATGCGACAATATGATCCCGATAAATGTTTAACTTCACTGAATTCGAGCCATTGTTTGTTATTGTTGTTTGTCGGAGTTGGCGTATTAATTGGTCTGTTAGCGTTACAAGAATCTATATCATCTTTTATAAACTTAATACTGTTTGCCGATGAAGTTGAATTAGGAGGTGAAAGAATAGATGCAATTGAATTTGATGAGGATGTAGTTACGTTATTGTGGTTCGAATTAAAACTTAGCATTTCATTATTATAATTGATCTTTTGATTTTGAAGAACTACTTCGTAAGTATCGATTTGAAATCTCATGTGAATTCCTTTTTCACCACCATGTTTATGAGGTGCAAATGCAGTACTTGTACAGTTACAGCGAAAGAAAATATTTGCTCCAGTTCGTCCATTCCATAAGATTTCTGCACCATTTATGTAAGCATCTGACATACGAACTTCAATGATCCCGTAGCTCGAATTCGAATCTATTTCGAGCATTCTCATGTTAGGATATTCTTTCTCCCACTTCAACAAAAAAAAATGTTCAAATAAAAATTAAAAGAAATATTTTTATTATTTTTTAAAATTTTTCTTTATTTTGGTTTTAAGTTTATTTTAAAATTAATACCTCTTTTATTTCGTCCTGTTCCATTTCTTGTAGTTTGCGATCCCAAAAACATACTCTTACAACACTAAGATAAACAATTGAATTTTGGGAATTTAAATCTAATGGTAAATTTTGATTCGCAGGATTATCTTGATGAGGTAATTTATCATTTATATCATGTTCATTTGTATCACGAACTATTTGATTTAGTGTAGTGTTATTTGATTGATTATTTAATAAATATCGACTTTCAACCGATTTTGTTTCTAAGTTAATGAACGGTTTTATATCTTCAGTTTGATATGCATAGTTCTGGTCAAGCGGAGATTGATTTATTTGAACTGTTTCATTATTTGATAGCTTTAATTCATAATTTTGTCCTTGATTTAAATATGTCAGAGTGTCTTCATTAACCTTAACAGCTGGTGAAGTAGGCGCCATTAATACAAATTGAAATTTATTCATATTGAGCATATAATCATTTGATAATTTGACATTGTAGTTTGCTTTATGCTTTTGAAAACTATTCAAAGATGTGAAATGATTATGTCTCACTGGTTGGTTTAGATATCTTTCCATGTAATCTGACTCATCTGTTTTTATTATCTGATGATTAACGTCGACATCGTTTATTAAACAGTCAAATTGATTCTGTACATTTGTGCCAGAGGAGTTATTTGCATCTATCATTTTATCAGTATTGTAGATCATTTCTTTCCACCAAATGCAATTTAAAAAAATTTCATACTTCGTTTTAGGATAAAAACAAAGACCTGTATCTAAAAATTAGGTTTCATTTTTGTAAATAAAATATAATTGAAGAGATAAAATTGATTAAATAATTGTACAAAATTGTCATTTCAAATTGTGAAATTTTGACTATGATGTATTTAAGACTTGGTAAAGGTTTGGCAAAGAGAATAATAGAAAATTTAAAAAGCTTAAAAAATTGAAATAATAAATAATAAGGAAAACTTTTCTGCTTCAATTAAGATCTTTTGATATTTATCCAATAAAATTACCAACCATTATTTACACAACTTCATTAACTAAATACTGAAATAATATATAAAAAAAAATTTCGACACCAATAACAAAATTTTCAAATTTGAAGTTTTTCATTTCAAGGCAGGTAATTTTATTTTTTATTTATTTACTTTTCCTCTATCCTAAGATTTAAAAATGAATTATTTATCTATTGTAACTTAAAAAAAAATTTAAAATTTTTTTAATTTTTCACAATTTTTAACTCACTACTAATGTTTTAGGTGCTTCTAAAACTTAATTAAAATAATTTTTTTTAATTTCTAATCGACTTCTTTAAAAATAAATATTTAATAAATAATTCCAAATATCCTAAATGTATAAAAATATAAAGCTAAAATTTTACAACAAAAGATCCAAAACGAAAGTGAAAAATTATCCAAAATAATTATAGCTCGGATAATTATGTGTTTAGCCATGCGTTTTATAGTGATAATTATTCAAAATTTTGAGTATGACTAAGTCTCAAGGATTCTAAAATTTAGCTAAGTGAATTACTTAGATTTTTTGGGAAATACAGACTTGTAAAAAAAGATGTTAAAGCGTTTCAAAATAAATTTGATTTAAAAAAGAACGAAATTAAATATACACTTTTTTACGATTAGAAAAATTATCCTATCATAAAACTAAATAAAATTAGTTGCTATCATTTTTGTTTATATTTCAAATTTATGGTTCTTTTTTTTGCTCTCTCTCTCTCACACAATACACTCCGACTAATTTTAATGCCAATAAAAATTTATTACCTTAAAAATTTAATTTTAATTTCCTGGCTAAGTTAACTTTTGAATTTTTTTGAAATTTAGGATAATCCTAAGCTTCATTTTAAAATGAATGATTTAATTGCATAATTTAATTTAACAATCTATATATGACTGAATCCGAAATAACCTTTGATATTATACATTTCTATGTATGCCATAAAATCAACCTTTATAGAGATATATTAGCGCTTAGTAAGATTTTTATCTAAAATTTTTGCTTTGCTTAAATTTTGAAGTAATGCTGTAAATATATTTCATTGTTACGAATTTAACTTTTTTAATTTGGAAAATTTGTTAAAACTATATCCATAAGATTAAAATCGAAAGGTTTGGAAAATTTCTACAATTTGTTTATAAGGCGTTTTAGGTATACCATCCCATAAAAATTAAATTTGAAATTCCTAGCTGAGATATCAAGATTTTATTAAATTATTAAATATTTGTACTTAATTATATAACAGAAAACTTAATTTTTTTACAATTTATTGATTTACAGCATTCAAAATAAAATTTACAACATGAAAAATATAACCTTTAAGATAATTTTAACATTTTTCATGTATAGTTCCGAAGAAGTCGTGATTTCATAGTTTAAATTCTTACGTCACTTGCATTAATTTAAATAGAAATTTGAAAATCTTAGCATGATATTTTATCCAGCAGATAAATCTTATATAAAAAATAGAAGAGACAAAAACTTAAATAAAATGTTTCTTAAAGCAGATAAAATTTGACGAATCTTGCGACCTTTGTAGAAAGGAGAAAACATTACCTGGATTAAATGAATAACGAATAAAGATCACGAAACAAAAATGTTTTTTTTATTTAAATTAAAATTTTCTTTCAAAAAGTCCTTTAAATTGCAATAAAATTTGATTCGTAATAACTATCTCGAATAGGTTCTTAGATTTTGAGATTTGAAATAGAAACAATAAAAATTTATAAATTTCAGGATTCTCCCGCTGAGTTTTTTCTTTTCAAAATAGTGTTTATCTTTCGAAAAGAATTGGAAGACCTACTTGAAATATAATGAAAAATTAAGTAGACTTTAAAAATGTGATATGGTTCGTCAATAGAAAAAGAGTTGCGTCATTTTCTAAATGTCACAAGGTGGATTAATGATTGAGCTATGGAATTTTATACAAGCATACTGGAAAAATAGTTTTATTTTCCCTAAAATTTGAATTATTTCATCTTGATAATTAGAAATTCTGAAAATTTTAATTAAAACGTTGCATCAAACAAACACTTTCAAATCTTCAAAAAATTAAAACATATCATTTAATGAGAAAAAATTTTAAATCATTCTCATTGAAATCTTTTAAAAAATCATCTTTGAATAAAATGACCACAAACTTAGTATTTAAATTTTTTTTTAATCAGAATATATCTAATTTTTATTTGAATACATTAAATAATATATAAATTAAGTTTTATCTAAATTAAGGATAACTGATCAAACATTTCAAAACAGAATAGAATCAATTCCATAAAATAAATCAAACGAAAAAAATCACTAAATTACTCAGGAAAATTTCAATTTAAATTTTATTAAAATTCTTCAAGCCTGCTGAGATCCCGATTCCTACCAAAAAATAAATATAAATTTAAAGCAAATGCTTCATCATGAATAAATCATTTAATTTGAAATGAATTTAATGATTCCAATGATGATCCTCTTTTAGTGCTTTTTTGGTATCTCAAAAATAAATAAAAAACAAATTTTTACTTTTTTTTTATTATTTTCTTTTAAAAATAAATAAATAAAATCCTAATTCTCATTCTCTCTTACCTAGACAGTGGATTGGAGAGTAATAATTTTAAATTTCAATTTGTTGAATCGCTAATAGATCATCATTTTAAAGTATTGTTTAAATTAACTGAAAAATTCGAACAAAAAGAAAATCCTAGCGTGTTGCCTTTTATTGATTCATTAGCCTACTAAATCCTTTCAATTTCGAAATTCACTTGAAATTCGAAGTACCTTTGAATGAAATGATTTTAGAAAAATGTCTAGTAAACTGATTTTGCGCTATTGATTAATTAAGCTAATGAAGAATTTTTTGAGATAATTTAAATTTAAAGTTTTATTTTCAAGATAATTATTTTTTAAAAATAATTTATTATTTATATAAAAATTTGTAATTAAAGAAAACGACTACTGAAAAAAAGTTATCATTATAAGGATTAACATTTAGGTTTTAAATTATTAAAATTAAAAATTTTATATTAAAAATATGATATTTATTTTAGAGAAAATCTAATTTTTTTATGATAATGTTGAATTTATTGATAGTTTGATTTTATATCTTATACTGTTTTTTGTCCAGGTTAATTTTGAAATTAATGATTGATTCGGAATTGACGATGTATTGAGGTAGACTATTCCAGACATTAAATACTCGATTTGTTAAAAAATGATATCGTTGCATGAAACTTTTCACATCTTCTCTAACTATACATTTGTCATGTCTTCTTAAGCTATACGATTGGTTTCGAGAAAAATTAATATCATTTTCAAAATTGATAATTTCATATCTTTTAATAACTTTAAAAAGTTGGATTAAGTCTCCTCTCATCCTTCTAACTTTGAGATCAGTTAAATTTAGCATTTCAAGTCTTTTAGAGTAGTCAAATTTTCGAAGTGAAGGGATTATTTTTGTCATTCTTCTTTGTACTTTCTCGATTTCAGAACTATCTTTTTCAAGAAATGGACACCATGAACTAATGGCAAACTCTAAATGAGGTCTAACCAGTGCTGTGTAGAGCATTCTCAATGTATCAATGTTTAAATTCCTGAAACTTTTTCTAATCATAGCTAAAATACGATTTCCTCGACTTGTGCAATATTTTACTTGGTTAGTCCATTTCAAGTCACTTGGAATATATACACCTAAATCTTTTTCGAGAATTGTTTTAGATAAATTCTTTGTACCATATCTGCTTAAAATGGTATAGTTAAACAGAGGATTTTTTGAGCCAACATGCATTACATTACATTTTTCAATATTACAAAATTACAAAATTACAATTTCAAAATTACAGACAAAATTTTAGTATCATCGGCATATTTTTCACATTTATTAACTAAACGAGTCGAAAGATCGTTTATAAATATCAAAAATAATAGAGGTCTTAATATTGAACCTGGTTACATCTAACCAACTTGACATGGATGAACCCAAAATTACCCTTTGTTTCCTCTCGCTGAGAAAATCACTAATCCAAAAATAAATCATATCGATATAACCATATCTTTTAAGCTTATATAATAATAATCTATGCGATACGCTTTCGAAAAATCTGTGTAAATTATATCGACAGATAATCCTTTGTTGACAGTTGATGTGATAAAATCTATTGATTCAAGTAAATTTATTGAACATGATCTTTTTGGCATGAATCCATGTTGTGCGTCTGATAAAAGATTTAGGTTTATAAGCAAGGCTAACATGTGATCTTTGACCAGACTCTCGAGAATCTTGCAAATACCACTTGTGTCACATTTGCCATTTTCCAAATTAAAGGTAATTTTCCTTGTGAGAGAGATAATCTAAACAATAATGTGATTGGGCTCACAAGACCTACTGCTGCTTTCTTTAAAACAATATTACTAACAAGATCTGGGCCACATGTTTTGTGTATATTTAGCGAGTTCAGCTTCTTTAAAACTTTTTCATTGTTTACAATCTTGCCAATATCATTAGGACAAATAAAATTAGTGACTTTATCAAGAGTTGGAAAAGGTTTAGATACATCATCTAACGTAAATACTGATTGAAAATATCTATTTAAACATTCCACAATGTTATCAGGATCACTTATGACTTGATTATTTGCATTTTTAATTGCCTTAATTCCTGAGATTCTATTCTTTTTATTGATATATTTATAAATAAGTTTTGGATCTGATTTTGAGAGTTTGGCTAGTTTTGTTTCATAAGTTCGTACAGCCATGTTAACTGCAGAAGCAGCCTATTTTTTAGCAGTAATTTTAATTCTATTAATATAAATTTATATATTATTATTTAGAAATTTACAAAATAAACTATTTCTTGTTTCAGTTTTTAAAAATAATATTATGATTAACAAAACTTTACCATGCTCACACAGCATTAAAATCAAATATTTTTATATCAAAACCATTAAATTTTAAAGTGGTCCAAATTATATATATTTTCTTCCTTTATTTTGAACAACCGGCCAATATATTAGACACAGGTTTAAAGCAAAGTGAAGGAACTTATTTTTCTAGATTTGATGATGGACCATTAAATTTGTCTTGATGGCAAAGGAGCAACATGGTTTTGTTCCAATGAAATCGTTTTTAACCTGTTAGAGTCAATCGAGGCTTTATTTCGGTAATGGTATTCATGGATTTTGCTAAGGCCTGTGAAAAAATCTCACACAGAGTGTTAATTATAAAAATTTAACTATATGGTTTCACTGGTATGATAACAAAAAGCTTATTGGTGTTATTAGTAATCCATTGGATACAAGGTACAACAATACAAGGTGACATCGACTGTCTGATGAGAAGCGCCGAGGACTGGATGATGGATTTTAATGTTAAAAATAGCAACGATATGGTATTTAACATAAAATTCGATATTAATTTAAAAATGAATGGACTGGTTATGGGTAAGACAGAAAACAAACGGGATTTTGGTAAAATGATTAGTTCAAATCTGAAATAGAGTATGCAAGTTATGGGAACGGCCAAAAAAGCTAATATGGACAATTATCTTAAGTGTTCAAGTTATGGTCAATTGGTACTTTCAAGAATTTTTACGTGGCATTTGTTAGATTTCATCTCGAGTCACGGTAGCTGCTTGGTGTCCGTACAAGAAAAAGGACATATTAGTGCTCGAGATGATTTAAATAAGAATCACAAAATTGGTCAAGTCACTTTTGACCAATTTTAGAAGAAAAGAAGTTGGAACCCACAACCCTGAGCCAGAGAAGATATTGCCTCTACATTGATATTGAGAAAATATTTCAAAAACTTACATATATTTTGACGATTCTGTTTGAATTAAAATATTATTAAATCTTATAAAATAAAAGAATAGTTTTATTTCACTAATGTTTATTTCATCAATTTTTTTTATAAAATATATTACAAATAATTTTATCTGTCAATTACAATCAAAATATTCCTGAATTACGGATAACAAATTTATAAATCTTGAATTCAAACAAACCATTCCTTATTATTCGCATTTAGCATTATTTTTCTTTTATTTTTTATTTTTCGTCCAGATGTCGAAGAGCTATTCAATGGCGTATCTAATTCTGCAAATGGTCCACAATTTTTGGTTTCGTCAATTGTGTATGTTCCTTCATTGAGACTTCTATATTTACAAAAAGCATAAATCAAAACGATCAATATAACCAAAGACCCAAATGTAATTAAGATGATATAATTTGTACTAAAAAAACTGTCTTTTAGTTGATTTGAATTCGCAATATCATGATCAAAAGAGGAATAATCAATATTTTCAGGATTTGTCATTATGTTTTGTTTCTAAAATATAAATTTTTAAAATGTTATTTTTTAAAACTTAAAAAATTTTGAGATATTAGTTAAGAAGAACTGAATTATTATGAATTATATGAGTAACTACCAATAAATTATAAAATCAAAGGACAATTTTGAGAAAAATCTCAAGAAAAAAATTTACTTAATAGATTTTTAGAAATAATATAATCAATCAAACGCGTAAAAAAACTCTTCTAAATAGATAAAATTTCTTTGAAAATAAATTAATCTGCATAATTTTTTATTATTATTTTTAGTTCTAGAAATCTTAGATGAAAAAGTTATTTAATATGCAAAATTGATTAGAAGAATTCCTTAGATTATGAAATACTCTACTGAGTAAAATTATAAATTTTCAAAAAACAAAACAGTGCTGATGTTTTAATTTTAAAATCATATTTTTGTAAATGTCTGTTTTATCGATTTGTTAATAACAATAGCTCATAAATTATAAAGATTTATTTAAAAGGAATTGACTGAAATTAAAATTTAGATTGCTTTTCCTTCAATAGTTTTTATTATATTTCCACAATTAACATTACTATTGTAGCTTTAAAGAGGCTTAATTGAATAGAGTCACATTTTTTCACTAGAAATATTAAGACATGAGATTAAAAAACTTTGAATCAAAGTTATTCATATTATATATTATTTTTTGCTATATATTTATCAACATTTTTATTAAAAATCTAAATTAAAATAATTATGATAGATCTACTTTAGATTTTTGAATCGATAGGTAAAAAAGAAAAAAAATTAAAAGCCTTAAAATTAAAATTAAATTACCGTCGTTTTTTCGGAACCATTTTCATCCAATTTGATTTCATCTTTTATTCTAAAATAAAAATAGTTTATATATTAACATTAATTAAAATAATAAATACTTACTGAATTGAATTATATTTATCGTTTTTTGTTTCATGTTCCTTTGTTAAATTATGATCATTTTCTATTTCACTATAATAAATTTAATTTCTTTAGATTCAACAATATTTTATTATTAGTTTTATACTTCAAAAAATCTTCTTGGACGATATTAAAAGTTCCTATTGTTCTGATTCTTTGATCTTTTAATGATAATAAATCTAGTATCCTTAAAAAAATTTTATTTTTTGTCGATTTTTCATATAATTGTTTACCTAAATTTGTTATAAACTAAGCCAAAAATATTCCCACGGAAATTGTTTAAAAAGTGAACCTCATTTGGGTTTTCTGAACTGTTTGAAAAATACTTTGAGCCTGCTATTTCAACGTTTATTGAATTTTGTTTTGCCTCGTATGGTAAGTATTCGTATTTTTTAAAAGGATTATATTCTTTAAAATAAAAATTAAGCTGCATCATATCAATAAGAATTTTTTTTGTAATATTATTTTAATTTTAAAAATTTTAAAGATTTTGTTAACGATTGATAGGAATCACTCACCAGTCTCCAATATTTAGTTATAGTATGTAACTAGTCTTATTGCAATATACATTATATGTATTTATAAGTTAACTTGTAGGTCCAAAGCATTGATATTAAAATTTTGAAAATAATCTCCGAATATAAAAGATATTATGATTTTTAAATATCTTTCTAGATTATAAATTATACTTTAAAAACAATGATGATAATTATTTAGCTGAAAACGACATAAATTCTCTACTTGATAACAATGACAATAATTTTTCCTATAATTATTTAAATTGTTTTTAAAAATTTTGTATTTCAAAATTTTGAATGACTAAAAAGAACGAAACAGTTAAAGCTAATTAGGTAAAGTTGTAAATATTTTTAAATTAATTTTTTTTGTAAGTCTATGAGGTTATATGTTGAAAAAAAATGAATAAAAATAAAAGACGTGATCTATTTTGATATTTTAGACTTTTACTGATATTAATATTTTGATTTTATTCAAAATTTCTTTTCCTTAGTAATCGTTTTAGTTATTAAATATTTCGACTATTCGCTAAAATTAATTTATATTCAATCAAAACTTACTTTTATCGCTTATAATTTCTTTTTTAGCTGCATTATCATCTACATATAAATAAGAATCGAAGTCAAAAACTTTCATGTGTATTTTATGATATTTTTTGTCATTTATTCTGTAGTTTTTGAATGAATGTAAATAAATCGTTGCATGTATATCAACAAATATCGCTTGGACAAAACCATCATTCTATCAATATCAAGTTTAATTTAAACAGAATGCTTTTGAAAAAAATCCTACAATTTCAACAATTATAGTTTTATTAGATCGTCCACTGTATGCTCTAAACAATAAAGCATCTTTGGTTTCTGTCTCAATAGCAAATGTTAAAATATCCTCTTGCCAGTAAAATGGGCTCTTATAATCAAAATGTATTATGCCGCTATCTATTTCAAAACCAATACTTCCTTAAAAAAAGTAATTAATCTTTATCACTCTTTAACTTATTAGGTTAACTTTTTTCACAAAAATTTCCGGTGTAAGTTGTTTCATCACAATCACAAAATATGCTATTTTCTTCCCATTTTTCAATGCATAAACCGCCATTTTTACAAACATTCGGGAAACAGTCGAAATCATTCTCACAGCCTTTTGTTACAATTCCATTTATTTTATCGCTATTTGTGAAAGATAAGTCAAAATCAGGAGCGCGACCGTTTATTTCGAACGAAGCTAAACAACCTTTGAAGCCGCATTCCGACATTAAATTATATTTTTCTTTCAATAGGCTAAAATAATTCTCTTTATATCCACCAATGTACAAGTCATCCACAAGATTTAATTCCAAATTTTCATTTAGAGTTTTAAGACTTAATTTGAAAATAACTGAATCAACAGTTAACTCGAAATTGGTCTTAGTGGATCGCCAAATACTAACCAAATGCCACTTATTATTATTTAATTTATCTTTTAAATTTGATTCTAATACTTTGATTTTTGAATCTAAACTAAATAAAAATCTAATTTGACCATTTACTAGTTCTATTGCTAAAAAATCTTCTCCAAGTCCTTTATTAAACACGATTAATCCATTTTGATGAGTTGTTTTAAAATTAAATTGGATTAAGAGAAAATGTGATGCATCTATTTTTGGAACTGAAATCCAAGAATTATCCGAAAATTTTAATGGTTGCATATTCGGAATTTCAGAGCGTAAAAATGTTGCTGTTCGATTTACATGTTGATATAAATTTCCATTATCAATTTCCTCAAAATATGACTTTCCGTTGATTATTAACTGTTGCATTTGTCCATCAAATGAACCAGAAGAATGGACATCGATTTGACCATTCGTTCTATGTTGTAAAAAATTAGAAGCTATATCTATCGACTCATAGCTGAGATAATTATACATAGAAGAAAATATTTTGCCTAAATTAAAAAAAACTTTAAGTTTAGATAACTTTAGGGATGTTTTTTTATTTACGGGTTGAAAAGCCAATTTCTAAAAAATCAAAATTAAGCTTCATGTCCTTTTCTATAAAACTACGGTGATCTAACATGCCTATAATATAATTTAAAAATTAAAGCAAAAGATTTTCTACATCAAATTAATTACTTGTTGAGGGTTCGTCATTATCAACTTGTAAAATTATCCTAATTCCTTCTCGAGTAATTTTAACAGTATGCCATTGATTATCACACAATCCATATCTAATACTTGTTAAAATCTTGGGAAAAGTGTCGTTAAAGTTTTAGTATAGAAATTATTTTTTTATCTTACACATTCAGAATCCCCTAATTTTATGTAAAATGTTATTTGAGTATTTTCTAATGATAGTTCCATTCGATCCTTAGAGTATTTAGAATATGTGCTAAATAAGATGCTATCTTTATGATGCTCTGTCTAAAATAAAAATTTTCAATTAAACTGGTAAAAATCGGTAAATTGAAATTTATGATCAATTTTTATTGTCATCAAATTAAATAAAATAATATATTCAAATATGATTTATTTGTTTAAAAATCAAATCAATGCAAAAAATTTTTATATTATCACTCCTTTGCAGTAACATTTTCTACGCTATTATATTTTCTAATTCTGCAAGAAAGTAAGTATTTTTAATACGGATATATTTACATCATTTAACAATATAATATGATTGAACATAAAACTAAGTTTCTGTGTTAAATTTTATAATTTTTTTTTTTAAAAACTTATTTTAATCAGGTTTTTTGATTATGATTAAAATTTGATCATAAATTTCATTCTTATTAAAAAAAGGCGTTTCGATGTAATAATCAGCCAAAAGTTATTTTAAACAAGAAATTACTCTAAATCTTAATGAAATATGTTCTGCCTCGCTAACCCATTCTGGTTCAAATGTTATTCGTATATGTTGATCATTATCAAAATTTGCAATAGTAGCAGCTATTATAAAATTATTAAAAATCAAACGAATTAAAAAACAATGCTGAAATTTGTTAAATAATAAAATATTTAAAAAAATTTATTAGACATTAAGTTAATGGATTTAATTATTGATTGGGAATTTTTTAGCGAAAGTTTGAGCAACTAAGAGAGGAAAGATAAATGAAGCTTCTCCATAAATTTTAACTGGTGAAGCGTCTAGACGAATTTTGGCCCACGAGTATGCTTCATTGGGTTGAGCACCAGAATCTGAACCATCAAATGGTTGTCCTGTATTTACAAACACGCTAAAGTTTACGCCATTTCTCATACAATTAGCGTTTAATATATGATGCTTTGATGTACCACCGCCTAGGATAATTGCCCCTGTATTGACAGCAAACAGAGCTAAAAGGTCCATTCGCTGAATATCCTCAACAATATCAATTTTCAAACCAGGATTAGTGAATGCATGATAAAACAAAGTGTCACCAATTCCACCATCTGTAACCGCTGGACAAAACACTGGTATATTATTTTTGTACGCCCAATAGTATACAGAATCCTCATTGTTAATCTCTTTTCCAAGACGATTGATTAGTTTAGACGGTGTCCAATTAATATTTTGTTCTTTTTGTTCAATAAGCATTTGATCAAGAATTTTTAATAACCAATCTTCAAAAAGTCTATAGTTATCATTAGGAACAAATGTGTTTCCTATGCGATTCAATCCATCTATTCTAGATTGAACACCATCATAATCATATGAGCCCATTAGAGCTGGTTTCATACATTTCATGAAGTCCTCTTCAATACCACCACAAGTAGTTACAATTGCATCAATCATTTTATTTTTGACCAAAAAATGAATCGATTCTCTCACACCACAAGAGATCATATTCGAAGTATAACCCAAAAATATTGTACAATTTGTTCGCTGGAGTATTGAAAAATATTCATTATTTTCAGCTAATTGTTGTGAAATATTTTTAAATTCTTTGGCTGCTTGTGTAATATTTTCACGTTCCAAATCAATTGGTTGAAGCTTACAATCAATCATCTTATTAATTTCATCAACAGCATTTGCAAATGATGTAGCTTGAAAGCCTGTTGTTTTAAATGAATCAAACAACTTCTCATAGCTAAATGAACCTTCAAAATTAAAACCACGTACTTCAATTGGATTTTCAACTTTAGCATCTATTTCCATCACCTTTTCAAAAGCATCATTTACTAGCTCGCCTATTTTATTATTCATATCTTGATTAGTCTTTTTGTTCAGTAGATTTTTTGTTAGACCAAAGTTTTCGTCTATTCCGTTAACAGACATTTTTATAAAAATAAATCTTAAGTCTCAAGTTTAAAAAATTTTATTCAATAGGCTTATTTGAAAAAGCTTTTATATAAAAGGCAGAATTCGATTGAGAAAATTAAAACACTTTGCTGATACTTGTTCAAAATTATTAATCATTTTATTTTATCTTATAATACATTATTTTGATAAACACGATCTAGTCCATATCAGACGAGTATGAATACTTTAACCGATAATATTTTGCTTATGAATTAGTTTTAGCGCACGCTTTGAATTTTAATCTTGATGAGAATTTATACACCAAAAGCATAATTATTTATCTCATTTTAACCTCCTTTAGGAAAAATAAATTCAACATTAAAGAAAAATAAATTGAATTAATTCCAATCAAAGTTACATTAACTTTATTTTAAATCAATATATAGTTCAGATAGCATGTAAATAATTTCATTGAGCAAAAATAATAATAATAATAGATAGTTAGGGGAGGACCCCTATTAGCAGTTTGTAATGGTCGTTAACCTTTTTTTCAGTCTATGTTTAATGATTAAATAATAAAAAATTTTTGATTTAATTTTTTTTCTTATATGAATAAAAATAAATCAAATTACTAAATAACTTTCAATCTTTTTTAAAAATCAGCATTGCAATTTAAATTTTTTTTTACTTACGTTGATTACAAATTGGTCCATTGAATCCAGTAGATGAGCAGTCACATGAAAATCTATTCCAACCTTCAATGCAAATTCCTTCGTTTAAACATTGACCTATGTCACATTGATTTGGCATTGGTGAACATATATCTGAATTTACTCCACTAACACCTTCTAGAGCAGCAAAATAAGTCAAGTTTACACTCTCATCATTAATATGTACATCTAAAATACAACCGACATATCCATTATTGAGCATAGCCGAATAAAAGTAAGGCGGTGTTCTGTCTAATGGGTTGTGTCCTGGTAATGATAATGAACTATGATTCGGATGAATTCCTCCAATAACTATGGGACCAATTAATTCAAGCGAATCGGAATCTGAAAAGCCTATTTTTATAGATGTTTCAGGATGTTGGTCAAACTTAAATATAGCATATTGTTGATTCAATTCGACAGTTACTTGATGAGATCTCCCATTAGATACTTGTTCATGAACTATTTCATGACGAATATAATTAGTGCCTAAATTAAAGTATGCATTCAGAAAACGATTATGAATTTCTAGAGAAAAAAAATCACGATTGAATGATAAAAGCCTTGATCGCATTGAATTTTCAACTTGAGCTTGACCATTATTGGAATTTTCAGCTCCTAAAATATATGCCAATATACCATTTTTTTCATTTGTCTGAAATTCTATAGAAAATAAATTCAGAGTAGGATATTTTTTCCAGTCTGTAACTGGTATATAAGAGTTTGGAGATGAAAACGTAATAGGTTGCATAACGTTTTTGCATGTTCTTTCAATATTTCCATTTTCTTTTACTAAATTAGAATTTTCCATGAATAAAGATACTAAGTTCAACGAAGTAGTCTCGCTTTTATAAGTGACATTACGAATACATCCAACAAAATTTTTATGAATAGCTTTATACAATGTGTTTATTTTTGGAATACCACCGACATAAATTATTTTAGAAGACATTGATAAGAATTCGCCCGCTAAATTTGTTTCATCTTTTCGTAAATCGTCTATAACTAATTCAATGCTGCGAATTTTTCTTGTAAATTTGATTGAATGCCAATGATTATTGTTTAAATGTGTACCAGGTATAGTCAATGTTTTTTCAGATATTTCGCCTCTAATATTTAGTTTATAGAATACAGCACCATCTTGTAAGCCCAAAATAAAATAATCACTGGCATCTCCAGCATAAATCAACAAACCTGTTGACCGACTTGTTTTAAATTCAACATTAAACTCAGCTTCGTATGATGGCCTAACAATTGGTAATAGATTTTCCTCATTTTTTGGAACTTGGACTATTAAGTACTCTTTACCATTTAAGGTCAATTCTTCATTTGAGATTGGAGGCCTCACTTTTTAAAAAGTATTAATAAATAATATTTAAAAAAAAACTACATACTTATTTCACATAAATCTCCTTCGTAATTGGTATAAGTACAGTCACACTTAAATCCCACTGAAGAACCTGTAGCTACTAAGCAAACTCCATTATTAAGACATGGACTTGATGAACAAGAATCTGACTCGATTACAAATCTTAAATTTGTGTAAGAAAATACTTTCATTGATTTTAAAAAATTAGATGAACAATTAAGAGCTCGAACATTTCTTATAAAACCGTTGAAAGTGGGCTCGAAAAGAACAGTCCCGTGACTAAGATTATATGTTTGTAAAGTGTCTGGTAGACCACCAATAAATAATGAATTTGTATTTTCTATCGAATCTATTTGACCAAATGTCAAATCATTCAAACTTGATTCCTGATGAATATGATATAATTTTTCACCATCTATTGACAGAATGGTTCTTTCGTTATTTCTTTGAAATCGAATTTCATGCCATTTTTCGTCATTTAGTTGCGAAGAATCGTAAACTAAAAATATGCCTCTCGGATTATCTTTTTCTCCTATTCTCATCCGAAGACGAATGTTTCCTTCAACTAGACTTATTTGTACATATTTATATGGTAGACTTTGAATATAAAGCAATAAGCCATTGGGTTCATGTGTTTTAAATTCAAATATTATTGAACCGTTGAGGCACGGATACCATGGCAAATATTGTGCATATGAATTGTAAGAACCAATCATACGATAAGTTTGTTCTTGTAAATTTGATTGTTTGCTTTTACCAATGGTAAAAAATAGAAATATAATTAAAAAAATTTTTGACTCCATGATGACTTTAACAAAAGAAATATTTCATTTTTATGCAATTTTTTTATAAAAATTTTTGCTAATCGACCATCGTTTAAATTCAACGCTTTAAATCTAAATTTAAAAATTAATCTATTTTTAATAGACCAGAAATTTATCAATCATCGATATTTTCTTGTATTTTATCCAGACTCCAAAACTAAATTTGATGAGAAATTCCAAATTGATCAGAAAATTGTCTTGAAATTTTGAAACTTAATAATAGATTGAGGATTTTTATAGATTTATTAATACAATAAAATGTTTTTGCCTCTAAATGTTTTCTTTTCAATTTTTAGATAAAAAATAATTATCTAGAAAAACCAAACTTGATGGATTCTCATTAATTCTTTTGAATTGAGTAATCAATCAAATAAATCAGAATATAAGTAATTTGAGAATTTATTAAATCATTTTTAATTTTTAAGTAATTAATTTTACAAGTATATCGACTTACAAATCTGATCATACTGTTCACTCTTGGTTGCATAATACTTTTTACAAATAGCTCATTTGTTAAATAAAGTAGATTTTTGGATAGAAATGATTAAGTTTGCTCCAAAAATGTTTTTAATGCTAATAATTCTGCTTCCAAATAATAATATCGATCTATATAAAATTAATTAGTAAAAAGAAAGTTTATTTTTAAATAAAATATATTTTGATAATTTGAATTGTTAGATGTTAGAAAAAGTTTAATTCTAATTCGAAAAACTAAAATAAAGTTATTAAGTTAGTAAGCTAACTAAAATGCCAATTACAATCCTAAAAAAATAATATCTGTATTCTAGTCTAAAAAGGCGTTTTAATATTGTCATTTCTTAAAACTCTAACCCTTTATGATTATGTCAGATAATCGATAAATATCAAATAAATTCATAAAGTAATTTTTTCTTATACTCGAATATAATTGAGAATGGCAAAAACAAATAATATGCTCACTTATTCGAATAAAACCATATGCAAATCGATTAAGAAAACAAACATATTTACCGACTTGATTTTAATTTGTTACGAAATTTCAAGCAAACGCCGAATTTTCCGATCCAATAGTCAATCAATACAAATACTTTTGATATCTGAATTATTATGTTTCTGCTCGATTATCATTTTCCAATTAATGTCGTCAATAACATTATCCTAACTTTTTAGATAGTTCTAGCATTTTTTCTTAATTAATAATAGTTGTTTCATAAACAGTTCAAAATAATAATAGTTAATAATTGAATATTAATTATAATTTGAAATCTAGTTTCTATTTTTGCGATATTAAAATTGGATTGAAATATTAATTTTTTTTGTAATAGAATTTTAAATGTTATATCACGTACAAGCTACTCGAGACTGTCATGAAATACCTTTTCAAATATTAGACTATATAAATATAGAATTTACATACTTGAATTTAATTAAAAGAAAGAACATATGTATATTATTTTTAGATGTAAAATATCGATGGTATGCTTGGTTGTCGAAAAACTCATCAAAATGATCAATCAATTTGAATTTTTATCTATGATTAAGATGAATGAAAATAAAAATAGCCAGTAAATCAATTGTTATGATGTCCAAATTAATGCGCTTATGCTTTGTAAATATTGAACTATAGATTCAACCAAAGTAAGTTATAAGAAATGGACTCAACCCTTGACACCTAAATGAAATTCATGTATAATGTTTTGATTAATTTCAATTTATTTTTCATAAAAAAGAATAGATAATTGTTTACAATACTTGAACGATTCATCATTATTTACTGACATGATAATAAATCTACTTGGAAAATTAATTTTTATAAACAATGGTAGGAATTTTATCTTTGACTTTAGCTCGAAAAATAAACAATCAACTTGCAATTTTATTTAGGCAAATAGTCTTTTTGAAATTTATATTCTTGTTTAAATGGCTGAATAGCTTGAAAGATAAATTAATTTAAAATTATCCATTAATAAGAAAAAAAATTTATTTGTATAGAGTAAACAAAACGTTTTTAATTAGCAGTGAATGAGCCGATTTTAGATGTGGGCAGATCGATACGCGTCCTATTCTCATTTTTGGATCGGATATTTGATTCTAAACTTTGCAAACGATAGAACTGTTTTTTCTTGATAAACCGAGCTATTATAGAAAATTTAATCAATTTTTTATACTTAATTCATTTAAAATATGATCAATTCATATGTTTATCTAATTCAAGTAGCTAATTTTCAAATAGAATTCAGCTGACCCAATCTAATTCCTTAGTGCTATTAAAATCATAAAGATACATCAAACGTTTTTTTCTATCTGATTCCACTTTTTGAAAAATTCTCTAGCTGAGTACAACCCTAAATCATGCTAATTTTAAATAAGTAAATACTTTAAATTGATATCAGAAAACAAAACTGATTCGGATAAAAAGAACATGATTTAATCGCTTAAAATAAAGGTAATTACGTGTAAAATTATTTTGAAAACTTTTCATTAAAATACCAAAATATTAATTAAAATATTCATTTGTACCATTTCTTTTCATTTCTGATTTATAACACTTAAGAATTGAATACTAAGTGATTAAAACCATGTTTAAAATCATGAAATATAATCATAAAAATTAATTTATTATTTTAAAATAAAATACAAAAAGACTAGTTTGAATACGATTTAATTTATTTCTTTTTGATTGAACTATTAAGAAATACTCAGACCACTTATTTCCAATGCCAATTAGTAATTCATTAGATTTAAAGCAAATAGCATCGCGATAAATACTAACTTTTTGAAATTAGATTTAAAATATAATTTTTTTCCAGGAGGACGAGTTAATAAGAAGATCTTATAATAATTTAAATTTTTAAATTTGATTTTTGCTAAACAATTTAAAAATGTTCACTTTTTGACAAGAAAAGAAATTACTGTCTGAAATTATTTTTTGATAAAAAATAAATCAGAAATATTTTTACTTAAAAATATTAAACAAATTATTATGAAATTTTGTTTGTTTCAAATTTTTGTGAATTTTGTATCATAAAAATAAACTGTAAGTGGAATTAACAATTTTTCCCACAACTAAAAGTGAAAACTTAATATTTTTGTTTAAGAAGAACTAAAAAATAAAATTAATTAAAAATAAAGTTTTTGAATATCATGTGTTCTAGAAAATAATTTTTAAAATTTACGAATTTAATTTATTTTCTTTGGATTCTCGATTTAATTAAATAACTAAATAATTTCAAAAGAATCTATAAACATAAAAATATCAAAAAATACAAGTAAATTTTTTGTTTATCCCCTGTAAACAGCTTAAGGTCAATGTTGCTTCTTCAGGATTTTTTTTGGATATGTCTGGAAAAAATTCTCCTCTTAAATAATTTGTATTGTTTACTGATTTATAGATTATATAATTAAAAAATCAAAGTTCCATTTGAATGCTATATTAATTTTTCTGAATTAAAAATATATTCATAAAAATAAATTCAATAATATAACATATTTAGCAAACTCAACAATATATTTTCAAACCTTCTAATTCATGGATAAATTAGATATGTTTCTAAACCATTTAATTAAAAATCTGGTCAAATCCTATTGACACGCGTGCCTTTGAAACCTTGCAAATCTTCGAAAGCGTTATATAGAAATTTAATTATCATTGAAGCAAAGACAGTAATAAAAAATTTCATCTAAATTTATCACAAATAGATGAGTGAAAAAAAACTGAATTTAATTGATCAGATTTTTGAAAGACTTTCAAAAAAGGTGAATTTGATAAATAAAATCATGCTTTTCGGCATTTTATTATTTCTCTTAAAACTTATAGATCCTCCATATCGATAAATATATTGATTTTTTAACTTGACGTACATTTATAAACAAAAAATCACGATCCCCCACTTGAAAATTTCTTGATAATATTAAAAAAATTCATCAGCTAATATTTTCGGATATTTAGAGATATTTTAAAGTAAGCTTAAAACACTGGAGTAAAAATTTATATGGTTACAATTATTTGAGTATTCTATTTCAGAAAATAATTTAATTGAAAAATTATCGAAGAATCGAGAGATATGGCTATAGGCTTAATTTTAAATTTTGCCAAATTCAAAACTAGATAAGAAAGATATATATTTTGAGTATTTCAAAAATGAAGGATATGCCTTGTTAAATTCAGGCGCAATTATCATATTAGGCTACAAAAACGGCAAGAGAAATAACAAATATCAAAATTAGCAATTTTGACTGCATTATTTATAAGATTACTAATTAATCTTTAAAATATTTGATTGAAATAATATCGAGTTTTTGCTATCCTTCATCTTTTCGTATTATTTCTTGGTATCATTTTCTTCGTTAAATCTTTATTAATGAGTGAAAAATCTCGATTCTCTCGAATATTCCAATTAAAATTTTGATTGATAAATTTGATATAATAGCTACATAGACAAATGACAATTTAGCATATCGAAATTATTTAAACATCGATTTTTCTTTATTCATGATCATTTAACAGTCAATTATTTAAAAAAAAAGCATGGAATTCGAAATTTCATTAGGATCATTAAATTCTAATTTATATCAAAAATATTATTAAAACATGATTAACGAAAAAAAAATTTAAATTATCAGAAAAACGACAAAATGGTTATGGAGTTTTAAATATGTTGAAAATTGATGAAAAATTTCTGACTCTAAAAAGATTTTGATGTTATTTTATTTAGTTCGAAATTCATTTTGTTAGACTATTTACTTTACAAAATTTTGCCCTTAATTAATTATATACAAAATTTTTGCTAAATCAGTTTAATTAAATTTTTCCGAAGGAACTTGACGTCGGTTAATCCTAGGAATCAAATTTTTTTTTGATTAACTGATTAATTACGTTCCCTAATATTCAATCCCAAATTTCTTAGGATTAAAATAAATGGTTTTGACCTAAACAGAAAATTTTCATTTTTTACTTTTCATTTTAATGTATTCGAGTGATTTTAATTGAAAGTTTACAACAATACCACACCTTCTGTGATTTCTCTCAAAAAGACATAGTATATCTCTTGTTGGCGTCTATGTAATTCCTGATCGTTCTATCTTTCTTTGCACTTGCCGGTGACTATCGAAGAGCTCTGTTTGGTATTCATGTTATTTTGCATTTACTTATTGGTTCTGAAATTTTTCGTTTGTTTGGATCGTCATTTGGATCTATTTTAGGCTAGTGGATCACAAATATCCTCCTTAGAATTTCAAAGGTATTTAGGCGCTTTCTCTCAGATTCGGGCAATCATCAGTGTTTAAGTTTATTTTTTTACTAAAGTTGCTTGACTTTCATATTGATAAAAGAGGCACCTTTTGCTTTTATTAGTATATTCTTAATGTCTTTATGGCTTCCTATCGCTGCATTTGTAGTGCTTCCCAAATTTGTAAATTCGCTTACACATTCGATTTGTGACCATTCTGTAAACATCAATTCTAGTCTTTCAGGGAATCTTTTAGACTTTGTCTGTAAGATTAGACGATAATTATTCTTCTGATTTGTGACCATATTGTAAATACAATGATCGATATAAATACCACACTATTCTAGTGGTGAGATTATGGTCTAAAGGTTTTGAATTGAAAATTTTGCTGTATTATTACTCTTAACTACACTTACATTTAAAATAACTTCAAAAAAGATAGTTTTCTTATACTAATTTCAAATTTTAATTTTGAAAATCGATATCTTTATTTTACCTACTATTCAAGGAATTTGAAATAAAATTTTTAAATTTAATCAATTGATTATATCAAATTTTATTAAAACAAATAAATACTTGTATGAATAAAAACAAAAATTCAAAAAAATAACAATAAATATACTATATTATTTGTATTTTAAATATAAATGTTAATCACCTGATCCAATTAATATTTGTTTTAAAAAAGTTCTGGTATGATATAAAATTTTACAAATTTGACTTTTGATTTACTTGAGCGATAATTGTTTGAATTTATAATCTCAACAACAGATAAAAATAGATTAAGTAAATTTAAAGTAGAATTTCATTAGACAATTCTTCGCTTAATTGACTATTAGTAAGTTGGCTAGCAAATAAAGGATCGTTGTAATTTTGTTTTTGAACAGGCGTTGTTTCAGGCGTTAAAATTTCTACATTATTTGATAACAAATTATTTGAAGTATCTAAAAAATAACTATCTAAATCTAACTGTCTCTCTATTGTATCTATTAGTTCATTTATTATATTTTTGACTTCAAATTGGTCAAAATCAAGCTTTTTTTTGCATAAGAAACTCGGATTGTTGGTATTTTCATCATAATTTAAAGGTGTTGATTTGCAAATGATCTTATCAAAATCAGCTGGATTTAAGGTCAAGTCTTGCTCTATGAATTGAAAATCCTCGAGTGTCTCTTTTTTATCAAATTCAGATTTGTCCTCAATGTTACCATTTTCCATGTTGAATAAATTAATTATGTCTTCATTTGGATGAATCGGTGAATGTAAGTTAGGACTGTTCGTATGATACGTACGATTAAGAATTTTTTTTAAGAGCTCATCATCTTTAGCAATTATGTCTATATCCTCCTCGGTACTTATATTAACCGAACTTGTTGAACTGTTATTTTCTATTGATGGCGATTTACTCAATTCATTAGAGTCTTGTAATTTGACATAATCATCTTCTTCGTCGATACGCTGATTATCTTTTAATAATGCTTCGTTCTTTTCTCTCTCTCGGCGATTACTTAAACAGCATTCATTTATATCTTGAATTAAGCGTTTCGAAGTTTCAACACTGTCTCTTATCTTTAAACAAAATTTAATCAGAATTTGGAAGCTATTTTAAGGATTTAATAATTAAAATGTTCTTACACTGTTCTCTTTTTTTGGCTCACGATCTAAATCTATTCGATCTATAGTTTTATTGAATTTGATCGAAGACGCTAAAGCCATTAGTCCTCCTAGACGAATATCATTTTCCCTTAAATCTAGTCGCTTCAGCATACGTGTTTCTGCTATGAATTCTGCCAGTGCAATAACCCCCTCGTCAGTAATTTTAACTTTGTTCAAAATCAAACATTCAATTTTTTTATTTACAATTAGTGCTTCTTTAAGCTCTAGAATGGACTCATTTGTTAAAGAGTTATTACTTATGTTCAAGTTAATCAAAGTGCAATTATGTATCAAAGCTTTACATATATATGTACAACCAACAGTTGTAATGCTATTATTGGCAACACATAGACTTTTAAGGCCAGATTTAGTCGAATTAATATCCGATCGTTCACTAAGACTCATACAAATTGTCGCTATGCCAGCATCTTGAAGATTATTGTTTTTTAAGTCAATCAACTCTAGGAATTTGTTTTCTTTGATTATGTTGGCGATTGATTGACCGTCTTGAGGTTGAATTTTATTATCACATAAATAAAGTTCTTTAATATTTTCGTTGTCTCTAAGTGCTGTACTAAGAATAGACAAAAATCGACTGTTTATATTCGAATTCTCCAAATGTACAATTTTTAAGCTTTGCGCAAAACGAAAAGATCTAGCTAAATATGTAAAGTATATCAATTCAGTAAATATTAGATATTTTAATTCAACAGTTTCAAGAGAGGCGCTTTTTTTAATATATTTAGACAATTCTTGCCACCCAAAAAGACCAAATCCTTTAACATTGGTTAATATTAATCTCTCGCATGTATCGTAATAGTCAAGAATTTCGAAGAGAATAGCGCCAGTAGTGTCATCTTCGAAGGATGAAGACTCTAAATCTATTGTTTTAAATGACAAACGCTTGAAGATTTCTTCTATCGATTCCATTTGTTTTGAGTCAAGCTTTTCACCTTAAAAAAATTTATTTATCGACAAAAATAAATAATTTTTAACATACTTTTTAAATTAAGCACATTGACTTTTTCTCCATTTATGCACTCTATTTCCTGGAGAGCTTTTAGTTGGGTAACGAGACGATTAAGGGGTCGAGTTTTGTGTCGATCACATGATTTTAAATAGGATTCTAATAAATCGTTAGTTGAATATTTACCAGGTATCCAACCAGTCTTTGGCGCTTCAGAATAATCTTTGATTATTTTTTCATCTTCTGGAAATTTAACTTGTTTTTTGACACAATTAGTATTCGATTTAAGGCTTGATTTAATTTTTCTATGATTTGAATTTGTCTCTAGGAAACCAGTTTCGTTAAAAAAGAGAATATCTTTTTGTTGAGGTGCTTGAAGAATAAGTGAATTGTCGGTTTGAGGCATCGAATACTGACTTTCGGTCAAACTTGTTGCAAATTTTTTAGCTTTATTAGTAAATTCAATAATAAAACTCATTTAATCATGTGCAATAAAAAAATGCAAAGCCTTAATAGCTTACCTTAATAGAAATTATCTTTAATATTATTTTCGTGTTTTAATCAAATTTTTATGTACTTGTGATCATCAAAAATTTTAGTATAATTATTTATTTTTTATTAAAGCATTTAATATTTATTTTGATTGAATTCAAAATGAATTGACATTATTTTTGTCTTGGTAGTTAAAGATGAAAAAAATTTGACCCCGACGTGACTCGAACACGCAACCTTCTGATCTGGAGTCAGACGCGCTACCAATTGCGCCACGAAGTCTCCATTGTTCATCAATTATTTTTTAAAATTTGATTACTTAATTTATTCATGATTTATTAAAATCTTTCTTATTACGCAAATCTAAATTATAAATCGATGGTTAAATTAATAAATAAATATAAAAAAATATTTCTTTTATTTTAATTACTATAAAAAATTTAAAATTTAAATAATTCGAGACAATTAAAAAAATAATATGAAATTAATTTCATTGTTCATTTAAATTCTCGGCATTGAATTCTTTGGTTAAAAACTGTTGCAAAGTTGGTCCATTTTTCCCCATTGGATCAGATGCTACCAAAAAAAGATCTCCTACAAACATAAATTGAAGTAAACTTAAAAATGATTATTTGAAAAGACAAAAAATTAAAACTAGTAAAAATAAACTTTGTTTCAACTAGGTGTTTCCATTCTGGTTTTTCTACCTTAATATCACAAAAATTATCATTCGAAACAATGACCGCATTAAAGTATTGAGCCGCTTCAAGAATGAACCGATCATCATAAGGTACTATCAGCTTACCATTAAGATATCTTGATGGTGTGAAGCATAAAAAACCTTTTGCTTCAAGTTCATCAAATATCTCAAATTCTTTTGATTCGAATCTTCGATATCTTGGTACAAGAACTTTTACATCGTTATGACCTCTATTTACAAAAAAATTGACCGCCAATTTAAGACCATTTGCTGAAAAGCTTTTTATTCCATGACTAAAAATTCATTTAAAACAAATATTAAAATTTATAAATGACCCTTACGCCATTCCAACATTATTTCCATCTATGATAACATATTTATGCTTAACCGATTTGTTTTCTTTTTCATGCCTATCAACTTGTGAAATTGAGTGTGTAGTTTGTATGGTTTTTAAATTTGAAGAAATATTAGATTTTGAATCATTTATTAATTTATTATCGATTTTGGAGTCAAAATTATAGTTCTGAAGTCTCTTTTTTTCATTTGACTTTGGATAATTTCTCCTTCTTCTTTTTTTGAAGCCTTCAGATACTAATAGATTTTTCTTTAAATATTTACGAGACATAATTTAAGAAATTTTGACTATTTTGTCTAATATATATTGGTCTTAATTGGAATTATCTTGAAATCTTTGGATCCAGAACTGCGCTACCAAAATTCCAATTTTTAAAGATAATCCAAAATATGGTAATTTTATTGTGTTTGAATCAAATATTAAAAACCAATAAATTGAAAATCAATTAATTCAAATCAATTTGTTTATGTGATTAATTTTTATTTTGTTGGTTTCATTGTTATTTTAAATTTTTGAAATAAAATTTTTGATGTAAATCTAAAATTTTCCTCGTCCAATGGTTAAATTTTTTGTCTTAATGAATTTATTTCTGAAACATAAAAAAATAAAACTGAACATGACTTTATAATTTTAAAAATAAGTTTATTGAAATAAAATAAATTGCTAATTGACTTTTTAAGTTAAAATGAGAAAAAAATCATTATATCATAAGCTTATCAATAATAGTCATTAATTAATTTAATTAAAAAATATTTAATTTAATTTTAATAAAAAAACAAAATTTCGAAAAAAAACGAAAACAGTCAATTAAAAGAGAAGAGAAAACAAATCGATTCGAATTTAGTTTGGTATATGAATGGAAAAGTTTTTGACCAAGCCTATCTGATTTGCGAAAACTTTATTAAATGACGAAACAGAAAAAGTTTTAAAAATTCTTTTTAAAAAATTGTCATATTTTTTGTTCATGCGCCATGATTGTAAGCTGACTTAGATATCTTTTATTTGTACAATTACAATATTACTGTTTCAATCAAAAATCAAGTTAAATTCGCGTTTTGATAAGCTATGGCTAATACGGCACTTCATATATACAATTTAAACGTTTTAAAAACTTAAACTTCATCTTCGTAATTCATTTAAAATGGCTTAAAAAAATATATTTAAATTTGAGTCCATAAAAAAAGATAATTTTTATTATTACTATTTACTATATCTTGTTTAAATGTTTGAAGCTCTTTTCGGAACTCAACAATCAATTCTTGCTTTAGTTTGTCATAATTTAATGGGTCAGATGTATGAACTCCGTTAGTTCCATTTGTCGATCCATTTACATTACCATTCGTGCCAACATTTGGTGTACTAGTTATTCTAGATTAATTCAAATTAGTTTAAATAAAAATAAAACTATATTTTATTAATTACTTTTTAATTGTTTTCGGTGATTCGAAATTCTGGCTCTTGATTCCGTTTACAACAGCACCGAATTGGTTTTTTCCATTTAAATTTCGATTAACTAAACTAGACGGTTTACACGAATTGGTATCTACATTATTATCGACACAATTTTTTTGTTCCTTTTCCATTGAATTCTTTTTTTCGATTCTTTGCCGTATTTCGGCCAAAAAATCAAGTGGACCAGGAGGACCATTACTTTTAACAGTTGAACCAGTTGAACTAGGCTCTGATTCAACTTTTTTAAGCTTGTTGGCTTGAAATTTAGCAATTTCACTTATATAATTAGGCTGAGATGGAGCGGTTTGATTTGTTTGAGGCAAAACAGGTGGTGGAGGTGCTGGAGGTGCATTTGAAGCCGAAAAAATACTTGTTGGCAAAGGGGGAGGAGGAGGTGGTGGAGCAGTTGATGATGAAGAATGGTTTGGATAGGATGCTGTGTCTGGTATAGTGTCATAGATTTTAGGAGAATTAAAATTATCATTAGATTGGTTGTTATTTGGCAAAAGATTAATGTTCAAAGGAGGAGGTGGCGGAGGTGGTATTGGCGAGGACTGATACAATGGAGCCGATTGTTGTTGCATAATTTGTTGCTGTTGTTGCTGAATAAAATTTCCGTTTGGATAATTGTATCCATCCGAAGACTGGCGCTGATACCCGTTCGTGTAGCCGTTTTGATTTGTGGGATTATTGACAGAAATCGTTAGACTACCGTTTGAAGATCCTGATGAGGATGATACCGATAAAGGGGGCGTAGGATTACTTGGCTGCATTCGGTTTTGAATATTGTTATTGTATATTCCATTTAGACTATTTTGGTGATGACCAAGCATTCCATTTATTACACCATTAACATTTGGGTTGTTAATTATGTTAAAATTAGGCCTAAAAGTATTATCAATAAGCATTTTTCAATATAACAAATAAATCTAAACAGCCCTACCTGTTAATATTTAAGTTTTCGTTATCTTCATAGATAGATTGGCTATAATCTGAAGAAGAACCTGCTGATGCTACAGAGCGCTTACCAATTGAGATATTGTCACCGGCATTGCAATTTCCGTTAGAAGATGTTGACGAGGCCGAAGATGAAGAAGAAATAGCCAAACGATTCAAGTTTTCAACAGCCATTTTAAGAGTTTGAGTAAACAAATCAGCCTCGTCTTTAGATTGAAAATGAAGACCATATACTTGCTTTGAATCACGCCATTGTAAAAATGTTTGATTAGCTTGGTTATACTTGAGGTTTTTTTGTAATGAACAATTGATAACTACCTCATGATCTTGAATCTTGCGACCAACCACTCTATAGGTCTGATTTAGTAAGTGCTGGTATATTTGAACCTTGGAAAGACCTGGTGTGGCACCTGATGGATTCCATTTTTTATTCAAGTCATCATAAATCATAACATTAGCCTTTGCGCTAACTATCGATTGCTCCGTATTTGTCTGACTCATTTTTGCGCTAATTCAAAACAACATTTGATTCTATCTAAGAGAAAAAATCGAGAAAAACAAATCAATTTAGTTTAAAAATTCTAGTTCCGAATTAATGGAGATCGAAAGGAAAACTAATGAAAAATTATGCTAATATATGTCAAGGGTCAGACCACCGCCGCGAATATTTATCTTTATCAATAAATCGATAAACTATTAAACTTTTTAGGCATAATTTTGACATTTTGTTTGAGCTAACTCGGCCAAGCTTTCCTATTCATACTCAACTACTTAACTAAATCGATCGATATTTACTTAATTATTAAAATAAATGTTTACGCTTTGTATTAGTGGTGATAGCTAGTATAAGCGAATTAACTAGTCCCTCAATGTGTGCATGGATGGTTTAAAGCATGATGAACAAATTCATTTTATAATTTGAGTATGCTTTTTATACACTAACAAAAGTAATATTGTAATATTAAAATGTAAATTTGCGTGTCCGATTTTTGAGCTAAATTGGACCGCGATAAATTCGATCATTTCAGCTTCCAAATCAACCATTTATTTTTAATTTTAAACTCGATTGTTATAAATTTTCTTAAATATTACAAAATAATATTTTTGCCTTTGTCATAAAAATTTAAATCACTTGTTAATAATTAACTTTTTGAAAAATATCAAAAATAATTATCATTTTAAAATTTGTTTTATCTGAAACTAATGAAATATAAGCCATATTTGATCTAAGAATTTAACTTGCTAAAATCAAATTATAACTTTTCTGATTGAATTTATGATCGTTGTCATAAGAAATGCATTTTATATAATATTTATCATCAAAGTATAATCGAATTTACTTTATATATATGATTTAAATTGAAGAAAATCAGTATATAATCACATAAGATAAAAAAAATATCTATTAAAATTGATTATGAATATTATATGATATTTCACACCATTTCAGACAAATGATGGAAAATCAAAGCAATAAAAGAAAAAATATTATCGATAAGACCAAAACTGATGCTCATTTATTAGACATGTCTTTATCGTTAGTCTTGTATAAGAAAGAGATTCTCACGAACACTAGGAAATTGCGTCTAAATAAAATTTATATCTTATCAAAAAATATAAAGTTAGTATTGTTTAGTTTAGGCTCATCTTTATAATTGAAAGAATTATTAATTATTTTTAAAATTAGTAATTTATGTTCTTTCTGAATTTTATTAATAAGAGAAAGTTTATATTAAATTAACTTAAGTGAATATGCCTTGAATTTAAAATGTTTTTTTGCTTGATTAAATTTTTGAAATAAAAGTTTAGAATTACAAGCCTTTATCCTCAAAGAGAAAAAATAAACCTAAAAATGAACATACGTATTGTCAATTTTGATAAAAATAATGTCATTAAGATTCTAAGAAATGACCAATTTTTTCTGTTAACTAATATTTTCGAACATATTTTGAAATTATCTTTAATGATAAAAAACTTAATATTAGAGAAAATATTATTACATTTACCTGGATTAAATGAATTAAGTCTTATATTGTTGTTGAATTTTTAGATAATGTATTGAATTCTGTAACTAAATTTTGAATTTGAACTTAAAATGTTTCCCAAATGATCTTTAAATATCCAATATAATGTTGTTTATTTTGTCTAATTAAAATTAAATAAGATAACAACTTTATTGTTGAAAAATTGTTTCAAAATAACATTAAATTACATTATCAAAAATACGTATATTATAATTTAAAAATCCTTAATCATCCAATATTTTTAAATTATCTAAAGTTATGAATAAAACTAATCTACATTTGTATTAAAAGTTTTCCTAAAACGATCTATTATTACAAACAAATTAATTGAATTAAATCATAAAATTGATATGATTTCATTCATTATTAAATCTTAAGAATTTTTCTCATTATTCATGCAAAATCAAGTTGCTGACACTCTGTCCAGTAAAAAGGTTTTGTTTATAAAACAAAGTTCATAATCCAAAGAATATTTCTATTGATTATAAATCGATTAGCTTAGCATTGTTATTGATTTGAATTTATTGAATATTTGGTATGAAAATTTCTAAGACCACTTGATGGGCTTTTTTTAACCTAGTTTGGTTGAAATAAAAACAAATCAATTTAATTATTAATTAATTAGAAATTGCATATTTCGATTTTTTATTTAAGCGAATATCTAAAAAAATCTTCATTCAAATTTATTACAAAACAAGCAAAAAAGGCATCACCGGGAATCGAACCCGGGATCTCCTGTTTACTAGACAGGCGCTTTAGCCACTAAGCCATGACGCCTTTTATAAAATTTAGATCGATTGGTAACAAGTTAAGTAAAAAGTAGATTTTACCAATATCAATTTTTGTTTATTAGTTAAATATCACCAATTTACTTTTTTGTGGTTTTATTTAAATATTTCGAAAAAAATATTGACATTTAATATTAAAAAGAAAAATTAGAGAATCACATAAATGTCAGTCTGTAATAAATATTGATAATATTTATAGAAATCATTCGAACGAAATAATGAATCATAAAAAATAAAACTTTCGAAATAATATGATATTATTTCAAAATATCAAATCAGATATTAATAAATAACATTAAAAAAGGGATTGTTTACTAGAAATACTGGTAATTTCATTTTCAATTTTTCGTTTCAAGATTAATCTCTAGACTAAATCAGAAACTTTTAAATAGTTTTCTACTATTTTCTAATTTTATTCACATTTTAGTAATTTCATATAAACACTATCTATTTTTAATTTTTAAAAAAATATATAATAATTAACTATTTTTCCATGTTCTTTTTAAATTACAAATCTTGTATCTGATTCCTAAATGATCTAAAATAGTTGTTAATTAAAGAAGAAATCGAATCTGTATGCTTATAAAATCTATTAAAAATTTTGTCTTTCATTTATAATAAATATCACATATTTATTAAATTTTTTTTGTAACAAACTATAATTATTCGGACATACCATAGTCTTAGTATTCTTTAAAAGTAATGACCATAGTTTTGAAAATAGTTGAAATTAATTTTTTTAAGATTAATAATTTAAATTTTTAATCTAATTTAAATATTTAGTCAAAATATTTTATTTAAAGTAATAAAAAAAAAAATCTTGCTCAAGTGTCCAATTAAAATCTAATAAATATCAGGCATATAATCATAATTGCACTCATCATTATAACAACAGAAATTATGAACCGAAGTCTGACCAGCATTTGCAACAAATCCACCTATACATATTCTTGCACAATTCATATAAATGGTTCTCACTATTGTATCAGAATTAATTTTGGTTTTTAATTCTTGTCTCTTTATAATTGAGTAGAATAATTATTTAATTGAAAATTTCAGAAAAATAATTATATTTTTTTAACTTACCAGGCAAAAAAAATCAGTTTCAGAACATGATACAAGTTCTGGTGCATTTGTCTTATTTGCAGTACTTCCAGGACAATTATCACATTTAAAGCACTTTAATGAATGCACGCCAATAACTCCAATTAAAGCTAAATAATTTAATTTAGACCATAAAAATTAACATTTAGAATTTACCCAAAATTAAGTTAAATATAAGCATAGTTTGTATGCTTCTGAAAAAAAGCCTAAACATTATTTAAAATTTTTTAAAATAGATATTTTCTCTTTTATAATAGTAACTTATTTATGATTTAAATCAGATATTAATTTTTTTATGGAATATTAAAACAGAGGAAATTTTAATAAAGCTTAAAACTATTTATTTTTATATCGACGCCAACAATTTTTTATTAATATATTTGATAAACTTATGATTCATCTTAAGATCTTTTCAGTTACAAAAATTTATTATTTATTGTAAATTTTCAAAAATTTTTAAAATAAAAATGAATAAAAAAGATTTGACCCCGACGTGACTCGAACACGCAACCTTCTGATCTGGAGTCAGACGCGCTACCAATTGCGCCACGAAGTCTTTATTAGAGAGTATTTTTTAAAAATAGTATATAATTTTAACGATTAAAGTAATTGAACTAATCGAGAATTAATTAATCTAAATTAATTTAAAAGTAATTTTAAATTCAAATAAATATTTTACTTTCTATTCTTTTAATTTGAAATAACATAAAATTAAGTCTGAATAAATTTTTTGTTAAATTCTTATTTTAATTTATAAAAATTTTATAATTTAAAAAATGAGTTAATTTTATAATTTTATAATTTCATAAAATAAAATTTCTATCCTTAAATTTGATATTTAGTCTTCATTTTCTTCGGAGCATTCATCTTCGTCAGCATCCTCATCGATTTCGCTTTCAATCTCACTATCATTATTTTTCACTTTCTTCTTTTTTTTTAATTTCGATTTATCTTTTTTGTTTTGACCATCATCACCAATTTTTAATTTATTTCCGACAAAATTAACTAAAAATCCTCCATCAAATGAATTAACATACAATAACTGTTGTACTCTTACCATCAATGCTTCTATCGCTCTATTATAAATAGGGGCTTGTTTGGCTATAGCTGCTTGATCTTTTGTCACCAAAATCTCTTGAATAAAGTGAACACATTTTTGAATTGTTTGCATCAATATTACTATTTCTTGTTTTGATCTATCAAAAACTTTGTCCAAACAGGGCATAGAATATTTTGTAAAATTAGTTAAAAAAATTTTGGAGTTTTTTATTACAGTTAACATGTTAATGTCCTTAAAAGCTACGCTTTTTTTCAATAAGATTAATTCACAATGCATTTCAGAAAGTCTACGAATTTTGGAAAATGCTTCTAATGTATCTCCTGTAGAAAATTTCAGCTCATTTACAGTAAATTCAAGGCACGTTTTGTAATAGGCTAAAAAGTGGCTTTTAAGAGTTGAGTATTTTTCACAGTTTTGTCTATCGAGCATGAAGTCTTCGCAACAAATGACTTTTGCTAAGTCTTCTACAACATTTAAGCTATCCTCACTGTAAATAATCAAATAATTCAAGCAACGAATTACAGCTTCATTGCTCATTTGTCTATTAGAAAATATTGAGTTTAATTTTGGATTATAATCATTTGTCAAAAATTCTAATGAACAGGTACATAAGATTTTTTTCATTTTAGATACAAGATTTTCATCAATTTTTTCTGATAGAATTTTAATAATTAAATCCAAAAGCTGTACCAAAATATGACCAGAATTTAAATCTAACAGCACATCTTTAAATTTGGCTAAATAATTAAAACATACCAAATCTGGCAATTTATCTATTTGACTAGCCAATTTTGAACTTGACTGTATTTTGACCGACTTAATTATTATCTTAAACAAATTATTCAATTGCGATTGATTATTTACACTTTTTAAATAGCAAAAAACTAGATGAAGCATTTTTAATATTTGATTTACAATTTTAAGTAAAATCAAATTATTTTCGTTTGTTAAAATTTCAGAAGGATCCTTGATGCCATCATTTCTGTCTTGAATAGCTCTTATGTGAATTTGAATATTATCCAAATGATTGATAAGATAAGAGATGTTTTTATCAATCAAATTAGTAATTAAACTTGCTACATCAATTGGATTTGACTCTAAAAATAATTGAAGTTTCGTGGGTTTGCTTGTTAAACCTAATGGACTTGTTTTTGTAGAATTTGATTTTAAGATTAAGCCTAATTTGGAATTGAAATCATTCATAACAAAAAGCAAATGTTCTGGTTTTAAACTTGACAAATTCGATTCCTTTTCGCTAGTATCAGGTATAACATTTGGGTTGAGATCCAAATTGAAAATTACAAAATTTACTAAACTCAAATCAAATTCTCTAAAATAGATTGATATTTTATCTAAATCAAATTCAGAACTAGATTCTTGATCATCTTCTGATTCATCAAGAATAGTGTTTTCTTCATCGATGTCTGAATCCTCAAACAAATTATCAGTTTTCAATTTTTTAGCCATTTTTTTGGAATCCTTTAAACCTTTTTTCTTCCCACTTTTGTTCTTGTTTTCTTTAACAAATTGTTGAACATATGGTAGTTCATCGACAGATGAATCAATTATACCAAAAACAACCATTGGTGGTCGATAGAATTTCATAAAAGACAAAATATTTTTTAAAACATTTCTTAATTGACAAATATCATTTAAACGACTGATTAATTTATCTTCAAATCGAAATTGGCTATCTAAAATATTCTCACTGAACGCATTTATTAATTCAATAAACCAGTTAATCAAATAAAATATACAATTACAAACCAATTTTTTTTCATCATCATTAAAATTTTTAAATTTGTATAAGAAATCAGTACCATATCTAAGCAAATCTTCTTTACTAATAGATAAAATTGGACAGCCCAAATAGTCGGCGAAATCTTGTCGATTTTTTCGTTCCAAAGCACACATTAGACGAAATGTAGATGGTATGGCTAACGATGGAAGATTAAGTTCTTGTTTAACAGGATTTAAAATACAGGCATTCTTTTTTTTCAAATCATTCAGAACCAAAGGCAGTAAATTAAGAGCTCCATGAGTTCTTTCGTCAAGGCCAAATTCATACCCGAATCTAAATGAAGACAATTGACTGCTGTATTTGGATAATGTTTCCTTATAACTAGGATCTAATTTGAATAAATTTTTAGACATTTCTCGTAAGTTATCCTTCATTAAAACTTCTAAATTGTCACCAATAGAATCGTTGAGAACAATTCCAGTAAGATCATCTTCAAAAAGTCCTAGAGATTCAGGACTTGATCTACTTGAGTCTATTATCATATCCCAAATATTTTTGATTTCTGTGGCAATATTAGACAATATGTAAGAGGTATTCTGAATCGATGTTGAATTTCCTGGTGCGTTATAAATGCTTGATTGAGAGCTCGAACATGAAAAGAAACTTTCATTTTCTTCATCGACTTTGTTGACTGCTTTAACTTTGGTTTTGTTAGACATATTCTTTATAAGCATAATAGCACCTATTACTCCAATTTGTTTATGTTTAAGACTATTTGAACTCAGCTGTTTGTTTATTAAAATATTTAAATTATCTTGTAAATTATTCGGCTTAATGAATGATTGTGAACAGGAAATTACTGAAATAGACTGAGGTGCTGAAGGTTTTGGGTGAAAATAAGCAATTGAACAGATAATAGTATAAATTTTTCTTATTTCAGACAGATTGAAATATTCAATGTAATCAAGGAGAGTTTTAATTTGCATCTGAAACGATGATAGAATACTTTCGTTTTCTCCAGATAAAAGACTAACCAACACATCTAAAGAATTTTCACGCACTAGACCCGGGCAATTTATAATTAAATCAAGCAAATAATTAACTACTTCAAGACGAATATTTTTTTCGTACTGAAAGAAGACATCCTTTATTAAAAACTGTCCAAATAATGTCAATTGACCAGCAGGATTTTGAATTAATGATTTAAAAATTTTTTGAACTAAACAAACTATTTGTTGAGCAAAATTCTTGGTAAACTCGATAAAAATAAAACTAGATTTTTCAATATTTTTTAGAGTTTCCTGTTTAATTGCTGTTTTGAAAAGTTTATCAATCATTTTAGTAAATTGTGGTATTGAATAAATTAAAGTCACAACTAGTAGATCAAATGGTATAATTAAATTACTTACAAATGCTAGTGTGTTGTACTGAATACAAGTTGAATATAACTCAACCAATTGATTTGAAACTTGAAAGTTTTCCCTAAATATGTCATAGATAAGATATCTTGTAGAATCATCTGTTATTTCTTCTAATTTTAGTTTGCTACGCAAATCATTAAATACATCTCTATCGTTCAAAATTATCAGAGCTCTTAAAATGAATCTCAAACAAGATGGAAAGTCTTTTTCGTTTAAAAGCGGATATTTTAGTAACACACTTCTTGTTATTCGGAGAAGATTTTCTTTTTTAAAACTTAGATTGTTTAATGTGTCTAAAATTGAACTTATGAGTTCGGTTTCATCTAGAAGAAGCTCCAAGTCGTTTACCAAACAGTCATGTTGACAATCACATAAAATGTCTGGAAAGCATGCTATTATTTCTTTTTTTATTGAAAAATTTGTGGTGTTATTGATTAATTCAATTAGTTTCTGGCATAATGATTGAGGATCGTTAATCCGTGGTTGGTATCTGAATTGAGTTATTATATAACTTGGTATATTGATTTGTAATGCGAGAATCTGAAAGTCAGTTTTATTATCACTTGTTTCAAGGTAATTTAGTATTTTTGAAATTAAATAATCGAACAGATCTGACTGTAAGTCGGATATTTCAAGCAATATTTTAAGGAGACTGTCTTGATTTGAACTATGTGTATTTTGGTTGCTCACGTTTTTAGTTGGCAACAAAGAGATTGCAAAATTTGTTTCGTCATCAAGATAACTTTCAAGATTTTGCCAAATTGTTTGATAGTTTTTCTCCCATTTTGGATTTTCTGGCGATTTTTGAATGAACTGTATTAAGTTTGATTGAAATTTTCTAGGATCAACACTGAAACTATTAAAAGTTTCTTCTCCATCGTTTAAATTAATACCAAATTTTTTAAAAATTTCAACTATTGCAGACATTTAAATATATAATAAAAATAGAAATATTTAAAAATTGTATCAAATTTAATTGTACTTTTTTAAAAAATGTTTTAAAGTTAGATTAATATTCTTAAAGCATTAAAATTTAATTTGAATAAAAGTTTAATGAAATTTTTAAGTCAAGTTCAGTTTTTTTATAATTAATAATCAATGACTTCGTGGCGCAATTGGTAGCGCGTCTGACTCCAGATCAGAAGGTTGCGTGTTCGAGTCACGTCGGGGTCAAATGTTTTTTTTTTATTTATATTTTTAATGGTAGATAAATTTTTATTATATTAAATTTTAATAATGCAAAAATTAAATGTATTAATTTTTATTATCCTCAAATTATTATGATATAAATTAAACTTTTTTATAAATAATTTTAATTATAAAACAAAATGTTTAAATTCATTGCTTTAGTCATTATCTTAACCAGTAAAATAAAAATAAATATTTACAATAAGAATTAAAAATTTAACTCTAAGGTTTTGAGTTAGTGCCTATTTCAGGTCTAATTTGTAAATCATGTCATACATGCGAAGGAGGAAACTTTGGCTTAATGGAACCAAGACAAAATGTTGCTTGCAACAGAGATCAACGCTATTGTATTGTAATTTTCTTAAATAGTTCATCTTCATCTTCAGATTTTTTTATCAAGGCCGATGTTGACGTTTTCCCAAGAATTACTAAAACTGAGTCAGAAAAAGTCGTAATAAAACTTGGATGCTCTCGTTCTTGTCCTAAAGATCATCTTTGTTGTACAAGAAATTATTGTAATGATGTCAGCAAACACTATGTAAGAAAAAGGATCAGAGAATCCCTGAGAAGATTTTCTAATTCTCAAACTCTTTTCTTATAGATTTAATTAAAACAAATTTGTTTTTTTAATTATTTTGGAAAAAAAACATAGAATTTTGTTTAAGGAGATATATAATATAATAAAAAATAAAATATGTACTAATCAAAATTTTTTTTCTTTTCTAAAAAAATTTCTTTTCTAAAATTTTAAAAATAAGTAATTAGCTTTAAATATTTGTCTATTTGAATGTTGTTAAATATTTAATTTTTATTAATAAAAAAAATCATCATTACTGTCATTTTTTAAAATTGTTTTTTATTTTAAAATTTAAATACAATTACAAGTCTAAATATGCACTCCGATCTATAGTGATATAATATTTCAAATTTTTATGAATGTTTTTTAACCTTGTTGTTTTATAATGTCTTATTTTATTTTTATAGAATGATAAAATACTTTATTTGTTTTATTTTTCTGCTTTTCACAGAAAAAAATTATTTGTATGAGAAATTGATTATAAAGGATTGTGTATCGTTCTTTTAATTGAAAATGTAATCAGTAATTCTTTGTTTATGAAATAATCTTAATATTGAGAATTCCTGTTTCTTTTGAATCAAAAACTTGGCAGCTACTTACAGGACATTTTTTATTAATATTTTCTATATGTTAATGCAGGGAATGTGTGAGTTATTGGATCAAGTCATTATCCAGATTTGAGAGTCATTATGAATCTTAACAGATAAAAGAATTTTTGTATAATTTTGAAATATTATCTATTTGATTGATTCCCTTAATGGAGATTGAAAAATCGTACCAAATGATTAAATAATAACAGCACTATATACTAGATTCGATTTTATTAAAAGTTAAATAATTAAATGCCTCTTTTATTACTTTATTAAATGACTGATTTAAAAAATAATCATGAATTTTAAACTTCATCTTCATAACTTTCCTCTTCTATTGATCTTCCATATTTTCTAGATTTCTTTCTCTTATTTTTCCTTCTTCTTCTTTTTGGTAAATTACAAAGATTCTTTGTACAACATTTGACTTTTAATCCTGAGTTAGCATAGGATTGTTCATTACATTCAGTTGTACAACCTAAAGCAACCAATTTCATTTGATCTTTTCCATACCCATTTGATGATTTTTGTTCAGCTCTCTTGTATTAATAGAATTTAATTTATGAAAATATTTTTTAAAATTATCTTACTATACAAAATTTCTGACTTCCAGAACATTCTCTTACTACTGCATCTTTAAAGGTTTTTGGCTTTTTCAGGTTTATCCCACTACAATTTTCGCAGTAGTAACATTTTAAACTAGTAACATAGCCAGCTAATGCTTGAAAAATTTTAAATTGTATTTAAATCTAACTGATATACTCAAAACTTACCTAAGCTAAGCATCAAGCAAAAAAATAAATTCTTGATACTAATCTGATGCATTTTTTATTCAAAAAATTAAATAAATTTTTTTTTATTTATAGCAGTTAATTTTAAGCATTAGTTAAATATATTTATGATCTATAAAAAACATGCTAGATAAAAAATTACTCAATGGTTTTAAAAAAATTAATAAAAAAATTAATGTTAAAAATTTTAACTGCAGTCAAAAATACGTGACTCAACATTCTAAATTTTTAATATAAAATTTTTTAATATCATGTTATTTTTAATTTTAATATATTAAATTTTTTGATTAAAACAAATATTATTTGTTTTCAGGATGATTTTTTATCTAATCTATAAAAAATTACTAAAAAAATAAAAATTCAATCACCACTATTCCAATATGGAATAATGGTCTAAATATAAACCTAAAAAAAAACAGTTTTTTTTATTGAAGCTTTTTGAATCATTGAATAATTATCAATAAAAAAATGGTAAAAATATTAAAATTTTATATTTTATTATTATAATTTAAATATATTTTATATTTTATTTTATATATTTTATAATAAAAGCTTTTTGATTTAGTTATTAAAAAAAAAATGAATTCATAAATTTCTTCTTTTTATAAATACAATTATCTATGAAAATCAATTATGATAAGATTTTAAATTAGAAGTTAAATTCACTATTTCTAATTTTCCTACTACTATTTTAGTTAAAATTTGAAATTCCAAAAAATATTTTATTTGAAAAGATTTCAAAGATTTTTTTTCAATAAAACTCAGAAAAATAATCTAACTTTAAATAGATCAAAACCTTTTTTTTTAAATAAAATAAATTGCATTTGTACTAAAATAATCAATCAAGAAATAAAATGTATTTTTTCTCAAAATCAAAATTAATCTCTTTAAATTTCAATGAATTTTTAAATAAATATTAAGTCATAACTTTGATAATTGTTTGCCAATTAAAAGCTTTTTACTTGGTTATGAAAACATTAAGCAACTCTGCATGGTTCGAGTAGGTTTTGTTATTAAAATTGCAATTTAAATAAAATAATCAATCAGTAGGTTGTTAATTATTGAGCTCATAGTTTATCTGGCCAAATTATAAATATTTCGGACATATCCCTCTAGGTTAGAAACGACACCGATATTTTACTAATTATTTACCACTGTCATTAACTGAAAAATGATTTATATTGATATGAATAGTATATTTATTTAAAGTAAAATAACGAAAATAATTAAGTTTATTTAATAGTTGCCTTTCGCCTTCTCAAATCTATGAGATAAATATAATTTATTTATCTAATAATATTACTTGAAAATGTAAAGTTATGCAAACAAAAGACATTAGGATAACTTGTAGCTTTGATTTATTTACTAAATAACTGAGTTATTTTGCTAAAGCATTATTGATCAATTCAGATAAGATATTTTTTGTTTAATTACTTCTAAAAATGGAGAGATCTATCTATATTATATTACAAAAATATTAATCATGAAGAGAACTTTCGATACAATCTGATCTTGGCAATATTCAAAATAAATATTTTAACATCTATAAGAAAATTTTATTGTTAAACCTCGGGACAAACAACTACTCAAGACGATCTTTTTTATTTTTAACACTTGGTCAAGCATTTGCTATTTGTCCAAAATTGATAAATCAGTGCCCGAGGATTTTAACTATCTAAAAAATGGATACGATTAGTTGCAAGATTGATATGCATCCATCTGGATTTGAGTAAAATATTTCGGTAAACCGACAGGGTTATAGATTAAACTCTCAATATTTAACTCTTAAATTGATCAAGCCAAAATAAAATAAATAAAATTATTAATTTAGATAAAATGGCTAAAAAATCAAACTCCCAAGTAACCGACGCTGATAGGCACCAAGTAAGCTCTGTGATAGTTTTTTTTAATTGTAATTATTTCATTTAAAGATTAATAGCTCGTCAAAAATAAAAGTCATTTTGTTTGTCTCTCTAATTATATTCTTGCTGCTGATCGCTCTATTTTATGTCCTTTGGGTGTTTTATTCAAATGATTCTAGTGAAGCCAAACCATGGCATATCGAGTTTAAAGAACTTAATTGTTCGATTGATCCATACCAAAGACATGAATGCAACTCTCTTTTACAAGCTAATTTGCCTTCATTTGCTGATCGCGTTTGTGCATTCAAAGATCAAGATTTGGATTCAACAATATGTGATTATTATTGTAAGCATACCGGTTATGATAATGGTCACTGTTTAAAAGATGTAATTTATTGTAACTGTATTCTTAATAAGTAAGAAAAAATTTAAACAAAAATGAATTTCTTAATTTAAATATTTGAAAAAATAAATATTTAAGTTGTTTCGATACACAATTGAGAGACAATCAAACAAACAAATGTATTCGTAAGTTTTTAAATTTTCATTTAATTAAAGTAACACTGTTACATGAAAATTATTATATTATGATTAAAATTGCTAAATAATATAAATTTTTTAGCAATAAATAAAAATTAAAAGTACAAAACTTGCTGTGTAGGTTAGTTTTAGAACATTTTTTTTAATTTTAATTAAGCAGCTTAAATATTACATTTAGTTTATTTGAATTTTAAAGGTAATATTTGTTGAGTCAAAATAACATACGAAAACAATTTTTCTTACTTGATTCTATCAAATGTTTTAAAAGATAAAAGTTATTTAAAAAAAATAAACAATGATAGACCTTAATAAACTCAACTTTAACAATTTTCATGATTATCGATGGTAAATTATTCAATATATATATTAATTTTACGTTAATTTAAGAAAAACCAGTTTATACCCTTCAAAAGCATGAAAGTACGGTTTTATCGCTTTTAGAATTGGAAAATGGTAATCTAGCAAGTTCTTCAGCTGATTTTATGATCTACATATGGAATATTACAGAGGGTTCTTTGATAAAAACTCTAAAAGGCCATGAATATGAAGTTGTAGCAATGGTTCGGTTATCTCCAAATGCTTTAATTAGTGGATCAAGAGATAGGACTATTCGAATATGGGATATAGAAAAAGAGAGCCAAGCCAAAAAATTGACTCATAAAGATGAAATATTATGTTTAGCACTTCTAAAAAATGGAGAGTTAGCTAGTGGTTCCTTAGATAGTGTAATAACAATTTGGAATATAAGTAACGGTAGTGTAGCAAGAAGTTTAAATGGCCATAAAGATATGGTTCTTACTATGGTTCTTTTACCGAACGGAGATTTAGTAAGTGGTTCAGCTGATTCTCAAATTTTAATTTGGAATTCCGAAACTGGTGAATTAAAATCAAAATTAGAGATAACTTATAACTGGATCCTAAGTTTAGTTGTATTAAATGACGGACGTTTAGTAAGTGGCTCTTCCGATCAAGTTATTAGAATATGGGATCTAGAGAGTGGAAAATTAAATAAAACACTGGTTGGACATGATCATTCCGTAAGAGCATTAACTACATTTGCTAATGGAAATTTGGCCAGTGGATCTCAAGATTCGCATATTTTAATTTGGAACACTCAAGAAGGTTCTGTCATTAGAAACTTAACCGGACACACCGACACTATTTGTTCATTGTTAGGTCTGAGTAACGGAAATTTGGCTTCGGGATCTGCTGATACATTCATTAAAATATGGAATTTGAATTTTTGATTTCTAAAATTTAATTTATTCTTAATATTAAAGTTTTCCAATGATTTAAATAAAAATTTAGATAATTATTTAATATACTGATTTAATTTTGATTTGTGGCAAAATTTAAAAAGAATATTAATATACCTTTTATAGAAAAAATTAAAATTTTAAATTAAACTGATTTTTCAAATCCTTGATGATTTTAATATTGAATATAAAATAAAGTTATGGATTATTTAAATCTCAAAAAGGCTAATTATTGGGTCATAGTTTCATAAACAATTTTACTTTAATGTAATATTATTTTAGAAATTATTCTTAATTTACCTTTATTTGTGCTTAGCAACAATTTCTCTTAAAAGCTTTAGTTTAAATAATTTGAGAAAACTATTAAAATCTTTAAAATCTGATTAGATAATATATATTTTCAGAACTAATTTCAACACAAATGTCTCAAGGTAATTTGCGTTCTTGCCAATCTGTCCTTTACTAATCATTTTTCTACCTTAACAGCTTTTTATCAAACCATACCCGAATCTAATGTAATGGAAAATTTGATTAAAAATTTTGATTTTTTTATCTAAAAAATAAAACTAAAGAATGTTGCTATAGATCCACAGCCTATTAGATACATAGACCCTAATCCAGTTCAGTATGTTCTGACTCCAGCACCAATATTGACCCCAGTCAATCAGCTGCAAAAAGTGGTTTATGTTCGCGAAGAATCGCCGGAGCCTGAGGTCGTATATGTGAGAATAGCAATTTTTTTTCTTTCTTTATTAATTTTTATTCTTACTTTGAAGGTCAAACGAAAACCACGACCAAGAGTAACTGTTAGTTAATATTTTTTATTAATAGATTATAAAGATTAATCTTTCTAAAAGATAATTACACCTGACATCAAAGATAGGCGAGTATATACAGTTGTCGAAGATGATGATGATGATGACGAAGACGAAGAAATTGAAGAAGAAGATGAAGAAGAGGATGAAGTGGTAAAATTAATAATAATGATTTAAATATAATTTTCATAAATTTTTTTAAAAGGTCTATATAAAACGTACTCCCTCAAGAAAGATATATCAAGTGAGAGAATCCTATGATGATGTTCCAGCTAGAGTTGAAACTTTCAGACCAGGATACAAACCAAAAGGAGGGGATGTAGAAATTTTTGACGATAAAAAAACTCCAAAAGTAAAATCTAAAGTTGATAGCTTTAATAAAAAATATGTTCGTTCCGGTGGTGATGTAGAAGTAAATTAACAGCCCAAAAAATATTTAATATTAATAAAATTATTTATTAACTTAGATATTTGACGAACCGATTAGTCACAGAATTAAATCACGAATCGATTCTTACAATTATGGTTATGCACCTAAAGGTGGTGATATAGAAATATTTGACGATAAAACTCGACTTTATGCAAAACCAAAAGTAGAAACTTTCAATAGAAATTATGTTAAAACAGGAGGAGATATTGAGGTGAAATAATTTAAAATACATTGATTAATATTTTAAAAGAGAAAGTATTAGATTTTTGATGAAAAACTTAAATTCAAAACGGGACCTAGAATTGATGCCAGAAATAAAAGTTATTCAAGGAATGGAGGAAACATCGAAGTTTGTTCTTAATTAATCCTTTAATTAATCAAATTAAACTTTTAACACAAATTCTTTCATATTTTAGGTGTTTAGTGAGAAGCAAAACTTCTCTAGTGGACCTAAAATCGATACATTTAATAAAAATTACGTTAAACAAGGAGGAAATGTTAAAGTATGCAGAAATAAAAAAACATTTTTAAAGATAATTTTTTTTTAAAGGTTTTTAGTGAAAAAATGGATGTAAACGCAACTTCACGAATTGATGATAAAAATTTAAGTTATAGAAAAACTGGTGGAAATGTTCAAGTAAAATAAATTTAAAATAATTAAATTCGTTTAAATTAAAAATTTTTAAAGGTGTTTAGTGAAAAAGTTGAAATAGGAAATATTAATCCAGTTGTAGACACAAAAAATTCAAATTATCACAAACCAAAATCAAATTTTAAGGTAAAATTTATTTTAATTTAAGTTATTACGATTAGGCTGGCTGGCTTGGATTTATCTCTAATAAAAATTAAGATACTGTAGATATGTTTAAAATAATTAATATAAATAATCTATCGAAACGATTTGAATTGAAATTTAAGAGAATATTAGATTTTTAGCAAGAAACCTCATTTTGAAAAAGGACCTGTAATTGATACAAACAATGCTGGCTACCAAAAACCACAAAACAAAGTGAAAATTTTCAATGAGAAAGTTGATTTTAAGAATGGTCCTGTGATAGATTCTAAAAATCCCGAATATAAAAAACCTGAAAGTGAAGTTAAGGTATTATTTCATTTTTTTTCCTAATTCTAGTTACTTATTATTTGCAAAGATTTTCAATGAGAAAGTTGATTTTAAGAATGGTCCTGTGATAGATTCTAAAAATCCCGAATATAAAAAACCTGAAAGTGAAGTTAAGGTATTATTTCATATTTTTTCCGGCTTGCTCGCTTACTAAATATTTCAGATTTATGACAAAAAGATTCAATTTAAAACAGGGCCTTTGATTGATTCAAAAAATATCAATTATAAAAAGAGTTCTGGGAATGTTAAGATTTTTGATGAAAAAGTTGAATTTCATAAAGAGTCTCTGATTGATCATATAAACAAAAATTATAAAAAATCAGAGCCAAACATCAAAGTAGTAACTTATTTTTAAAAAAAGTCTTTTTAAACTTATTTAAAATATAAGATAAAAGACCAAAAAATTAAATTGGATGCAAAACCAAAAATAGATTCTAATAAATCTTCATATGACCAAACTAATAATAAGGTTTTAGCTAATTCTTGCTTTTAATTCTTTTATCGTTTTTCTAATGCTCAATTCTTTTTTTTTAATCTTAAAATAGTCTAATTAAATTTTTTTTAAAGTCAGACCTTAATTCTGAAACAACTGTATTTAATCAGCTTAATCAAAGTATGTCTCTTTTTAAAACCTTAAAGCAAATTTCTATTTTTATTTTTATTAAAGACGAGCCAATTAATGAACAATCAGAAAAAGTACTATTATTTAAAAATTATTTTCTTAAAATTAAGAACAATATGTTCTATGAAAATTTTGTTTTTTTACTAATAGCCTTAAGAATATTTTAATCAAAGTTTTAAATTTAGATTATATTATTATTTTAAATTTTTTTTATAGAAAGATGATTTTTATCTAGAAGAAAACAAAATTGTTCCAATCTTGGGTAAAGAAGTACGTAAGGTGCTGAAATTTTTAGGTGTCGATTCTTAAAAAAATAACAGAATCTTATTTTTATTTAAAATGTTGCTAAGAAACAATTATTATTTAAATTTTGTGTTTTATTTGACAAAACTTGCTGATGAAGCTTATATAAACTTGATTTATGCTTTAATGAACTGGAGAATTTTAATTTTAGGATAATGTCGATTTTGAATTAGAGCCAGTACGAAAATTTGTAAAAACCGAATCTTGGGAGGTACATTGACCCATAATTGGCTTAAATTAATTTCTTAATGACGTCTTTTCCCTAGAATATTAACAAAAAAGAAACTTTAGCTTTTAAGAAATCTAAAAATCATGTAAATTTTTTATGTTTGTTCAATTTAACATGCAAATTTTTTAAATTTATGATTTAAAAGGAGAACTATGGTGAAAATAGAAACTTGAAAAAAAAAGAAATTACAAATCCAAAAAGGGTAAGTTTCAAGTGTTGAAGATCAATAATTAAAGCTTAAAATTTTAAGAGTTTGAGTTTCAAAGATACTAATAGTCCTGAGTTTAATAGCAAGTTAAATGAGGTAAATATTTTTGATAATTCTGATTACATTGAAAAATATTTGGTTTTATGGTAAATTAATTCTATCAATAAACTGTAAGATTAAATTTCTTTTCAGTTCGGATTACGACAATTTTATGTTTAAATATTTATGTCAATATATTCAAGCTTCAATTTACTTTAAAATTGTTGATTTAAAATTAATATGACTTATTTTGAAAGCAAAAAATGCCACAGAAGAAACAAGTAGTGGACCAAACTTTGAAAATTCTGGAAAATCTTGGTGTAACTGATTTAAAAAAAAATCAATAAAAAATATTTTTTTGTTCAGTTTAAAGATCCAAATGTAAAAAATGTCAAGTCAAAAGTTTCTACATGGAATAATTTAGAAAGCAAAAATCCAGCAAAACCTCAAATGAGCTACTTGAACCAATACAGAGTATACAGATTTCTTTAAAGTTATTTTCAGTAGACCTCAAGTTATTTTTTAGAGTCGTGATTTGCAAATGAGTCCAGATTCAAAGGTGAAAAATTGGCTAAGCACTTCGGTTCCTCAAAGCCCGAATGGAAATTATTCCAATGAAGATAAAAAAAATCAAAATGTAAAATTAGGAATTTTTTTCTCGAGAAAAACTAAGTTTTTTTCAGACAAAGGAAAATAAGCTTCCAGTTATTAAAGTTAAACCAAAGAATACTCGAAAAAATGAAGAGCTTACAAAACCAAAGGTATTTAAAAAAAAATGTTTTGATTTAACATTTTTTTTTTCTAGAAATCAATAATCAACGCAAGTCCGAGAAGCGATCTATGGATACAAGAAGATAAAAATTATAATCGTAATAGATCCTATGATAAAAACTCGAAAAAATTACCGCAATTATCAAACAAACAAATGGATGAAATGATAAATAATTTAGCAAACAGAAAACCAGTGAAAATTGCCGATAATGATGACATATTTGACAAATCTAAGAACAAAAACGAAAACAAAGAAAACTTTGTCCAGCCAGCGAAACTTGAAGTATAATTATTAATTTCACAAATTAAAATAATTTTTTTCTTAAAGGAGACTTCAGACAATGAAACAATAGAAAACAAAGTCCAACAGCAAGAACAAGAAATCAATGAATAACTTTTTAAAATCAAATTTGAATAAATTTTTTTCACTTAAATTATTGTTTTATTTATTCCTATGAGCTAGTAAAATAGCTTTAAATTTTTATTAATTTTTATAGATTTATAATTTTTTAGGTTCAGAATTTCTTAATTTTTAGTTTTTGTTTATTTAGTTGCCTTTGCATGATTATGCATGAACAGTTAGCTTATTATTATTTTTAATTAATTTGAGTTTAATAATAATAATTTTAATATATTTATAAGAATGATTTTGAATTTTCAAGTATCATTTTTCAAAATTTTCAAGCTTTATTTAAAATTAAACTTTTGAGAAAAATTCAAATAGTAAATTGTGAATTAGCATTGTTTAAAAAAAAATGGACAAAATGGTCCTCGAAGCTGGGATATTTGTAAGTTGTCAAGTAAAATTAGCTGAATTTTCTAACTGAGACCTAAAAAAATTATTTAAAATCTATACGGCTTTATAAAAAAAAACTAATTTAGGTTTGTTTAAGTTGCTTTTGATTAATTTGAAAGGCTTTGATTTTATTAAATAAAAAAAAATAATAAATTTTATTTTCGTTAAGTTAAAAAAATGACAAATAGGCAAGTTAACGGCTCTCAAAATTTTACACCACAAACATCCTTTATTGTCGCACCTCAACAGCAGCAAATGCTAATATCAAATTTAAAACAGCAGCCTTTAATTGCGGCGATAAATCCTCAGATTTCTCAAGTACAACCGCTTTACATAATTGCTGGAGGTCCAAATATGCCAATTATGAATCCTTTTATGTATCAGTATAATTCTATGGTTCCATTCAGCAATCCACCAATGAATTTAATGTATTATCCTCAGACCTATAGACAAAATCCGATTTCTAGTAGGCAGATACCGATTTCAAATTCTCAACCACCGGAGTCTCTGCAAAGAGCTGAGAAAATAAAAGCAGAAAAGCCACCTGTTCAACAGCGTCAAAAATCAAAGGAAATTACAATGCTTTATCGATACCAAAAGCCTGTGACTGTAGACGAGCTAAAGCATCCCAGTGACAAATATAAAGACTTAATTTATCGTCCAAGATTTCTTACTTCAAAAAATATAGATCCCCCCACTGAGGACCTAGTGCCTAAATTAGACGAAAGTGTTATGACTCCCTTGGTTGACATTAAATCAAGACTAAATCTAACCCCGTCCACAAGTCGTCCGGTTCTCGTGGAAGATCTTAAACTACCAGTTGAAAAAGTTGAATCAGCAAAAGCATCTGTTAACAAACTTCCGACTTTGGTTGAAGATTTGAAGTTACCAAATGAAAAACCACCTGAGCCTGAAATAAAAAAGGTTGAATTTAAGTCAGAACAAATACAAGTTCCAGATCCTGATTTATTTAAATTTATTGAACCAAATACCATTTCACTTAATTACATTGGAAAATTTCACTATCCACCAGAAGTCGATTACAACGATGTAAATGAACTAAAAAATGAGTTTACCTTAGAAAAATTAGAAAAGTTAGGTGAATATAGACCGAAAAGCGTTTTGGTAAATTAATTAAATTTTACAAAATTTTGTTTTTTTAAAATTTATTTATTAAGGTTAAAGTATCATTTGAAAAAGACTCATTTGAACTTGCTAAAATATTATTCAATCCAAATGTGATAATAGAGTATAATCAACTGATTGAGGCACAAACTTTAGACAAATATTCGACTGACCGTCCAAAAAGCTCTAAGGTAATTCTAATTTTTAAATGACAACGATCAAATTAATTATCTATCTTAAAATATCTTTATTAATTATTACTTGTTACAATTATTAATAATAAATTTATATAAAAACTATTTTTAGCTTAAAGAAAAAGAAGAAAAGAGTCCACGACTTAATAAAGCTCTGAAAAATGTACAAGAGATAAACGAGAGTTTTAAAATGGAACAATCTTCTTTAAACGAAAATTTAAGAGTACCATCAAGTCAAAGTCTTAAAGTAGTCGAGCATGACAACAAAAATATAGCTCATAAACGAGCTCTTAGTAATGCAATTGAAATAAATGAAACTATCCATGGTCAAGAAGTGAAAATCGACAATAATTTAAAAATTGAAGAAAGTGAAAAGGTTTGATTTTTGCTATTATTAAAAAAAATAATTACTTTAAAGAAAAACAGGCTGTAATTAAAGAAGAAGGTTTTCTAAAAGTAAAAAATAAAGTCAAATATAATGGAATTGAAATATTCGAAAATCTTAAACTGGCAGAGATTAAGCCAGAGCCTTTTCTTATCAGGGAAAAAAGTATAACTGTAAGTGGTTTATGAGAGCGTAAATTTGATAATTTTTTACAGCAATAAATTTTAGCTATTGAGTAAAATTACTGATAAGTTAAATGTTTACAAGAGGGTCTTATTCATTGCGAAAGAAATTTTTGAAAATATAAAATTTGAAAATTCAAATATATTAAATGATTATACGGACATTGATAAACTCAAGCTGGTACTTTTTTTTGTGTGTTAGCTGCTCTATTTTTTTTTACCTGAAATGCTCCTTGTTTGATGCATCATTTAACATTTATCTAAAAAATAACTTTGCACTACTTTATGATCCTTTTCGTTATCTAATCTTTAAATAGAAAGCTAAATATATGAAAGTTGACTCGAATGAAACTGCCAAACACTTAATTCGACATGTTCTTTTCAACGCTAGTCAAATACATTTGAATCAAGATGATGTAAAATTTGAGCAGCAGATAATAGATATTGCTGCAGATAAACTTAAACCAACTAAAGTAAGAATATTTCTTATACCCCGACCCTGAATATTAAAGAATTTCAAAAATAATTGTGTTTAATCAAGCTAAATGTTTCGAATGAAAAGCAGAAAAATTCAGCAAAAAATAGAGTTTGGTTTAACTCTATACAATTATATGAAACTGTAGCTGATAGTCAGGTTGAAAATGATCTTTCACTAAAAAGAGATAATAGTCAAATTGTAATTAGTTCTTAAAATATTTCTAAAACTTAAATTTGAAAATCGATCTGAAGATAGAGATAACAAATCATTTTGAAAATGAAATACCTAATAGTCGAGCATTTGCGAATGCATTCCAAATAGAGGAAGCTATTGAAAACAATGAGGTTATAGAAGAGCCGGGTATAATCAGAGATAAAAGCCAAATTGTAATTTATGTAATTTTTGCTATCATGTCTCAAAAAATTTCTAGAAAAAAGCTTTTTTTTGTTAAAAAATATTTAAATTTAAAAAAAATTTACTTCAAGATAAAATCAACTGAAGAAAACAACAATGATCTTAATGATCGTGCTAATTTTATTTCGAATGAAGTAAATGAACATCAATCTGTAGAATATGCTAAAAATGTCGATAAAATAAATCGTGAAAAAAGCATTCTGGTACGATTCCTTTTTAAAACCAATCTCAAAAGCTTTTAGTTTATTTTTATTTTCACTTAATTAAATGAAACCTTATATTTTCAAATTAAAAAAAATATCAAGCATGAAACCTTTATCACACATTTAGTTTTAATTTACAAACACTGTAGTTTATGTTTTTTATTTAAAAAAGGTAAAATTTATTTTTTCTAAAGGCGGATGAAAGAATTCACAGTGGCAATTTAAGCAAAAATTTGACAGAAAAAGCATTTTATGCGTCTCATCAAGTGATGGAGAACATAACAAGTGAAGACTTGCTTGAACAGGACTCTAATAGACCTAAAAGCGAAAAGGTACGCAAAAAATTTTGTTTATTCTGTTTAAAATTTACGTTTTAAATTAACGTTATTGAAATATTTGTCAAATTTCAACGATGTAAGCCTTTTATGTTGCATGCAATCTAAACTGAATTTTTTTATCTTTAAATCTAAAATAATACTCTTGATTTGTTAAAAATTCTACAAAACTAAATCTTAAACATTTAGATTAAAACATTGAATTTTTAAATTTTAAAAGGTTATTTAAATTTATATGAAATAGATACATCAGTTAGAATTATTGAAAAATTTATTAAGCTTTAGGTTTTTAAAATAAAAATATCATAATGAATATTTTATAGGTAGAAGTTCAACTAGAAAATGAAAGTTTTCAGGATCAAAGTCAGGAAAAATTTGTGAATGATATCCCAATAAGAGATGATATTGAAGGAGATGACGCTGCCGATGAAGTTAATATTGAGCAGTTTGAAACAGAAATAAAACATCAGACAGATAAAAAGCACCGTGAACATCACTTTCATTTTCATGGTGGAAATCGAATATGCTGTAGTGCACATCGTAGACATGATCCGTATTATAATATCGAATCAAAAGTCAAATCTTTCGAAAATTTTGGCTATCAACCTCAACATAATCATTTTCAGGTGATTTTCTTATAATTTCTTTTTTTTTACACATAAAAACGATTTAAATTGTAAAGATTTTTTCGGATAGGACTTATAGTCGAAAAAATAAGCCTGGATTAAAGTCGAGAAAAATTTTAATCCAGACTAAACCTAATCAGATGGTTCTTCCCACATATAGAGACAAAAAATCTCAGGTTTTTTTTAAGTGTTTAGTTTACATTTAATCGCTGTTTGCACAAATTAAATTTTTATTTTAAAATACGCTTATTTATTTAGGTTTATATTTTGCTTAAATAGAATATTTTCACTAGCTCACTAAAATAATACGCTATTCACATAGGCAAAATAAACGCTTTGCTCAGTCTTATATAAATATATATTTTTAGTTATTTGAATATGATGGATACAGAAATGTAATTAAGTTACCTGATGGATCGATTAGGGTGAATTTATATTTTTTTATTAAATCGAGATTTAAAAAAAAACAAAATAAAGGTATTCTCAGAAAATTTGCAATGGAATCATATTAGTAAAGTCGGACGTATTAGCTTTGAAAATTTTAATTACAAAAATGAACATAATCAAGTTGAGGTAAATCATAATTAAAATTTGATAAGCTCATCAATTCACTCTAAAACTTTATGTTGATTCTATGTTTTTTTATCAGACATTAATACCCAATTCTTTTTATAGCATCCAAAAAAAATATTTATATAATATCAAAATTATTCTCTTTTCATATGTGGTAATAATGTCAATCTTCTTATTGTGTTCTTTTTCACTTGGTAGCTCTTCTTTTTTGAACAAATTATATTGAAATAAATAGATTTTTAACCAAAAATTGAAATGGAGAGCTGAGTCCAAAATTTCTAAACTATCAAATGAGAATAAACATTATCAGCCGTCTAAAAAGCGCTCTGTGGTATTTTAGTAAATAATTTCTTTTCATCATCCAGTAACCATTTCTAAAGAAGATATTTTCACAAAAATTGGACTGGAAAGCCGAGTCCAAAATAAAAAAGTTATCTTTCGAAAATTTTAATTATAAAAAAAAATCAGGATCTAAAAAAGTCGTTTAAAGCAAATTTAAATAGCTTGTAATAAAATGATTATTTTTAGGTTTTTTCTGAAAAACTAAAATGGAACAAAGAGTCTAAGATAAAGGCTTTGTCAGAACTAGACCTGTCTCAATTGAATACTCATCGCTCAAGTCAATTATTTGTTGTAAGAACTCTTAAAACCATAATTTAAAAAAGTTAATCTTTTTTTAGTTTCATGAGTTACCGAAATGGAATGAATTGGTTGACTCTAAAGTAAAATCATTTGAAAATTTTCATTACAAACCCTCAGAAAGCAGTTTAAAAGTATTTAATGAAAACATATTAAAATTAAAATTAACAGTTTTCTTTCAGATCTACAATGAGAAAATTCGCTGGAATTCTGAATCACGCTTAAAATCATATTTAAATACGTCACATGAGTACGCATCACAAACCAAATTAGATTCTAATAGGGAGATTTTTTATCCGATTAATAGACCAGATTGGTTCCCCGGAGGGAAAGAAGAAACATTTAATGTCTATTATAAAAAGTGGCCATCTGAATCACGAGATCAAGAAGCTACATTTAGGCCTGTGATCAATGAAAATCCAAAATGGAATGTTGAGTCTCGAATAAAGGCTATATCTTGGGAAAATATCAAATACAAACCAAAGGTCAACAGAAAAAAAAAAGAAAAATTTAAATCCATTCCAGAAAAAAATAATGTAAACTTAAATCGTACTCGCACAATCAAAGTATGGAAATTATTATTATTTTTTTAATTACGTTGATTAATTTTTGTTTCTAGAACACAATTAAACAAAAAGACGTTTCTCAAATTTGGAATCAAGAATATAACAGAATTAAGCAAGAAAATAAAAAAAAACGCAATCTTCAATTAAAGGTAAATATAAATTTAAAATTAAAAATTAAATATATTTAATTTTTGAATTTCAAAAGAACATAAAAACACCGCGTAGAATAAATATGGACACTCCGGAAGTGACCAAAATTTCCAGTCGTCAAAGTATGTCAAAATACAAAGAACTGCCACCAATTAAGTCCGGCAAGGAAAATAATTTCTACAAACAATCAAATTTGGAGAACACAGCTTTTCAACGAGATGATACACCTGAAGATAAACCTTCGTGGAATTTAGTCACCTCAAGTCAAAGATCATTTTCTAGAATGTTTAATCAAGAGTTGAATGATCAAAATCAGGTAATTTTTATCTTTTTAAAAGTTTTTGACTAATTTTTCCACAGAAACGATTTAAATATGATTCTGAATTAAAAAAAAAATCTACTGAGCAACCAAATCATACTTCCAGAATGACACATTATGATGATCAAAATCAAAGTCAATTTGGAACTGAACTGATAAATGACCTAAGATTGCCAAAGATTAAATCACCTCATAGAAAGTCAACGCCAGATACATTTAGAATGAACAGTATTCAAGCTCCATCTGTAATGAATACTACATTTGACAAGGAATCAATTATTCAAGAGCGCAAAATAACCAAAAGAACCAAAAAGCCTAGGGAAAAGAATAATGGAAACGAATCACGATTAAGCAAGCAATTTGAACCGCAAGTGGATGGATTTCAATTACAAGGCTCAACTTTAAAAATAGAGGGTGATGCAAAGGTTAGACCTTTAGCTAACATGAATTATAAAAATGCCGAAGATAAAGTCAAAGTATTATTATATTGATTGTTAAATTTAAACATATGCTTATTTTATTATATTAAAGATAAGAGCTACAAGCCGACTTTATTCGAGTTTAATGACACCTCGAAGCTATTTTAGTAATGACACAAGCATGAATTTTTAATTTTAAATTTGGATAAAAATATAATGATTTTTTTTAATTGTACATCTATTACTTTATAAAAACAAATCAAAATATTGCTTGACAGACAATTTGAGATTATATTACATTTTAATTATTTTTCACAATTAAACTTAAATGTTTAAAATAAAATTATGAATTATTAATAAATAATTTTTCAAGAAATATAATTTGTTATCAACTTTGTTCCCTAAGAAAATAAAATTGACCAACAATAAATAAAATTAAAATTTTTTAATATTAATGTTACTCAAATTTATAAACTTTTGAACAATAAAAACATCAAACATCCTGATCATGAAGAAATCTGAATGGTTTGATTTATTTAGCTTTTTTATAATCAACATATCTAAATAATTTGTGTTTATTTTGAACTTTTTAAATTATTTTTTATTAACATTAAAATAATAAAAGTTAAGTTAGTTTAAGTCGATCTGCTTGAGCGGTTGGTGTTTTTTTTTTGAAAATGGTTCTGAAATTCCAGATTCCGACTCTAAATCACTATTTCGCGGTTGATATTCCATTTGTCCGCTTGAAACTCACCTTAGTTTTTTAGTTTTCAAGCGTCATCAATGATCTTTCATCAACCATTCGGGCTCTTGAGCTTCTTTATTTATATTTGATTTATATTTATATTTCCTTTAAGAAGATTTTTAAATTAATTATTAAAATTGATATTCAAATTAGTATGATATAAATTTATTTTAAAAAATTGATTCATCATATTATATTTAGAATAAAAACATTCTTGATATCGCAAAAAAAATTCATTGCAGTTTAACTTTAATTACACTTGAATTTTTACCAAGTTGGAGTTTGTGGTTCAATATCTACACCATCATCGCTATTTGCATCTCCCATATAACTGTCATCTTCAGTCTCATCATAATCCTGCTCATCTTCTACTTGTTCAACGTTGGATCGCTGCTCTATGGCCAGCCAATCTTGACTCTGTTCTTTTAGTTGCATTTTTTCTTGTTCAATTTGTTCTTCTAGAAAAGCTAATTCAGTTTCTTCACTTTTTGGGCAATCAGCAGTAAACCATAAAGGATCACATACTGGTGGTAATAGAGAAGACCACAATGGTGTTGTTGAACTATTCATTTAAATATCAAAAATAGAAATTAATTATTAAAATTTATAATTCTATGATGGATTTTTTCAATCTCGCATCTAGTGAAGAAGAACAAGAAGAGCAAATATCTCAGCCTGAAATAAAGAATAGCAAATGGGACTGGGATCAAGAAGAAAACTTTGAATTATATTATTCATTTAAAACTCATCCTAAACGAAAGCATTCTCAAGACAGTTTTCCAGCCCGAAAAAAAAAGGAAAATGATGATGAAATTAAAATTGAAAAACTAAGTGAACATTCGTTTAACCTAATTGGGCATAAATCCAATGTAAATAAAATAGTTTGGACAAAAAATACAGCCGATTATCTATTATCTTGTTCTTTTGACTCGAGTGTAATTTTATGGAATTTAAAAGAATTGTCTTCTAAAAAGTATGAAATTCATTCGAAATTAATTCGAAGCATTTCGTTTTCATTATACGAAAAATCTTTTTTATCTGTTAGCTTTGATAAAACAAGCTGCTTGACAGATTTGGAAACCAGTCAAATTATAAATAAATACTCACACACTGATATATTATCTAGTGTATGTACAATGCCAAAAACAGAAAATTTGGTACTTTTGGGTTCCAAAAATGAAATTCTATTATGGGATACTCGTACATCAAAATTAAGCAAAAAATACAAAGCAAAATCATATATTGGTTTAATTCAAGACATTTTGTTCTTGAATGAGAATCAGTTTGTATCAAGTGGTGACGTTCTTTCCAGAGACTCAGCCGAATTTTCAGTTTTAGTTTGGGACTTTGATTCAACAGCTATATTATCAAATCAAATTTTTCATGAAAAATTTGTTTGCACTAATCTAAAAAAACATCCGTTTAATAATTTATTTTATGCTCAAACTCACGGTAACTACATAGCAGAATTTTCAGCCAGAAGCCCATATAAAATGAATAAACACAGAAAATTTAAATCTTCTGGTCACGTTACAGAAGGATATTCTATTGGGTTTGATTTAAACTCAACAGGGTCTTTAATGGCGTCTGGAAGTACTAGAGGATGTGTTTGTATTTACAATACAGATTCGAGTACTCTAATGAGAAAATTAAATTATCCAAACAACGAAATTGTGAAACCTATGAGTCTAGATGTCAAATTTAAAAACCGACTAGACAAAGATGTAATAGCTGTATCATATTCAAGTGGTGAAATCAAAATTATTGAATTTTGATTAAGAAAAATAATTTTTTTTATCTTTATTAGATTATATTTTTTCAAATATTTATAAAAGTTAGTCTATTTTAATCTTTTTTATTAATTTTTCTCGCTCTGAATAAGATTGTCTAGTGACTTTCATGGTGAAGCTTCTCTAGGTAATCATCTTCTGTTTCATAACCTTCAGGCAAAGCGTTGTAGTATTCATTGTGAAATAATGAACGGTTTCCATCACCCCATGGAAATTTCTAAAACCAAAATTTAAAAATTAAAATTGATAAATTAATAAAAAAGCTGTTCGAATTTTAATTTATTAGTTAGTTACAAAACAAAATATTATAGCTTACCTTGCTGCGCTTTCTCATATGTTGGTATGGATGAAAATCAGCTCTTTTCGGATGATGCTCTTCCAAAAACATGACATTAAAGTTAATGGCTAACAATGCTGGGATACCGGCAAAAATGAAAATGTTTCTCCACATGCTGATAGCTTAAAAAAACAAAATAAATTTTAAGATTCAAATTTAAAAGCTTCTAATATCCTACAGCTTGTATGTTCTGGTGTTGGCACTTTCTTAGCAACCTTTGGAATCTCCTTTATCAAGTAGCTAAAGCCCCTTGATTGAGCCAATAAACATGATTTTGTCAATGCGCTTTTTGCAAAAAGAACCATTTTTAAATCTAAAATCCTTAGGATTTATAATTTCTTGATTTAGAATTAAAATTTTTTATGATTTTGGTTAAAGTATATTACAATACGCTATGAATTTTTTAGTTATTATTATAAAGCAATAATTAGAATAGCGTCGATAAATACTTATGCATTTGTTTTTTGCAGCAAGTTAAAAAATAGGGTAAACAACAAATATAAAAGGCCCTTTTAGGTATTTTGATGATTTAAACAGTTTATTTAGGTATTTACGGAAATCAATGATGGTCAGATCTTTAAGATTCACTTGAATTTCATATTAAAATAAATGTTTATGCAAAAAATGCAAAATTTATTGAAGATTTTTAAATTGTCTTTTTACCAAAATATATTAACAATTTACCAAAAACTTTTCAATAATATAATATATATATATTAATTACTTTAAAAAAAAATTTGCTGAAACAATTTTGGAATTAATTTGGAATTAATACCAAATTATTATCATAATTATCATTTATTGGCTAGGTTTTATCAGACAAGATTCTAACTTATATCAATCTAATCAAAAAAATTGTTCAATGATGGTTACTAATTTATCAAAAGTAACAAAATTTAGCTGTCAGTGAAAACAAATTGTTTGTATCCAAATAAATTATTAGCTTTATTTAAATTTTATTTAAACAGGTCAAATCAAAATTAGAAAATGACAAGTAAAGGACATAATGAAACAACTAAAATATTAGAATAAAATTAAAAAAATTTTTTTTTGGAATTATTAAGAAATATTCATTAAATTAAAGCTGCCATCTATTTTCTAAGCGATTTGACAACAAATTTGATTTACGTTCTAATAAAATTTCTTCATTTGAGACTCGGACCTATTCCTTTAGGAAAATAAAAAATGATTATTGTAGAAAATTAAACAAATTTTCACTTAAATTACTTGATAAAATTATACACAACAAAAATTAAACTTTGCCCGATAATTATCACTAGAAAGAAGAAAGAAGACAAACAAGAAGTGGCCTCTGGACATTTTACTTGATTCTAAATGAATATAAATTTATTTCAACAATCGAAAATGTCATGTTAAATTTACCCTGTTAAGCAAATTGGCCATTTCAAATCGGAAGTTTTTAACACCATCACTTATTTGTTGTATCATGGCAGGATCAATTTGATTATGTGTTGCTTGATTCTGACTAGCTATAGGATTTGGTTGGTTTCTGGCTGAATCATGAATTAAATTTGTCTTTCTATGTACTTCTGAAACCGATGCACTATGTTTATAAAGTTAAACAGATATTAAATTATTTCCTAATTTAAATACTAGATGTCTCGAATTGTCCTGACTAGTTCGCCCTGCTGATTCATCAAATTGTTTACTTCGTCTCTACGAATGGTATCAATATTCAATTGCGGGTTCGCTTGTCCTTGAGGTTGATTTGGCTGGGTTGCTAATAAGGATACTATTCTTTCTTGCCTTCCTAATACCTCGGCAATTTTACCATCTAATGATCTAACTGATTGCTGTATCATGTTTTGAATATCTAAAATAGTTCTAAATTGTCTATCAGTTTCAGGCTCGTACTTTAAAAAATATAAATAAAAAATGAATTTTAATTTGAATCTTATAAAATTACAAGCTTTTTGTCATCAATTTCTTCTTGTTTTTCTGGATGTTCTTTACGGAATTTTTCCTTCTCGGCTTCTAATTGTTTCATAAATTCTTCATATTCTTTGTCGTATTTTTTTTGCTCCTCGGTTGATGGAACATTCACTGGCACTGAATTATCAGTCAATGAATGTGTCAAAAAAGAAAGCACATCATGATCATCGGCCAAACCACCAGTTGCCGCACTAACACCAAAATATCCATTTTTAGGTAAATCAACATTTTCTACACGGGCACATATCTCATAATTGGACAAATCATTATTCAGGCCACCATGATAATAAACAGTCAATACGCGTTTGTAATATTCTACTTTAATGCGTACCGGAAATGGCTTGTTTCGGAAGTCTCTAAGACAGCCAGCAAGTTGTTGAGTAATACCATCTCGATGATGATCATATGTTTTGGTACCATCATTGGTCATTACAGAAACGTAGGGATTATTTTGCTTTAGTAAAAAAAGTTAATTTTTTAAATTTTTAGAGAACCTTAAGATCTCACTTGAGCATCGTTATCAAACGAGTCAAGGAAAATTCCAAGTCCATTCCAATGGTCTGATGAACCGAATACAGGCCCTTCTTCGCCACTTTTTTCGGTATACCAAATAGCCATTCCATCAGCTCCGACTCTTCCACGACCGCTAATTCTTACTAACACTTCAATTTCCCAATCGGGACTAGTCACTTGGTTTTGACACCAAACTCGACCTTTTTGACTTCGTAAAGATGGTGTAATTCTTATTTGATCATTTGAAGGAATGGCTGAACCTCCATGTTGCCAAAATGGCACACTTCCGTCCTTGAAAACTAAATGAGGACCTTTAAAGCTGAGCTTGTATTCAAAACGTCTCGTTATATCGGGCGGAACAAAAGCATTTATTATATTTATATACAAAATCGCGGTGACTACACTCAAATAAATGAAATTCATGCTTAAAAATAAATTAATGGACTTATTTTTCTTTTTATAAGAATAATAACAAAATTTTATATATTTTTAAACATATGAAAGTTTCTACGTCAACAAAGAAAAAGTATTATGTATATTCATAAATGTATTCTTGTAATCCCTTCAAATTTGCAATTTGCAATTTCAAATTTTGAATGATTTATCATTTGATTAAATAAAACACAATGAATGTACTGTTTTATTATTTGAATTTTACTGTTCTTTATACGTGGTAATATGAATAGATGCATACAAATGTGTCTCCAAAAAAAATAAAAAATAGATAGATTTATTAAATATTTTATTTCATATTTTATATATTTGAAAATATAATTATTATAGAAATAAAACAAAAATTTTTATTTATATGCGAGTTGAAGAATTTGTCTGACGAACAGCAGAATGATTAAGCTCTGCTGTCAATAATATCCTCGACAACATTCGCTAAGCACATTGATGTAAAACATAAATCAATGAATATTAAAATATTTGAATTGAAAATTATAAATGTTTTGACAGTTAAAAATATTAAAAAATCTTCAAATTAAATTTATATATTTAGAAAAAAATAAATTATTCCTTCTAAAATTAAAGATATCTTGAAAATGGAACCATATGAATTTAGTATTTTTCTAAGCTATAGTTGCTAATTAACTTCTAGAAATTGGTTATTACTATCAAAAAACTAATGTACATAGATATTCTTTTTAGGTTACTTATATACTATGGCTTTATACTAAAAATAAGGCTGCTTAACAAATTAAAATGGCTATCTTTAATTAATTATTTTATTCCAGAAATTGTCAAAACAATTTTTTGTTGATTATTTATTTAAAAGAAGCTTTAGATATTTTATTTTACCTTAGTGATGGTGATTTAGTGGCCTAAAAAACTAAACATTCACAATTTTAATAATTTATTGATAATACTATACAACGGAGGGGATGAATATTTCAAGATGAACTTTTTCATCAATTTCAGAAAATTTTACTGATGGCTTGAAACTTGGTTTTGATTTTTCTAATTTGACTGCCTTGGAAACTTTTTTAATTTCGTTTGGCTCGATTTCGTGTCCATTTTCTTTTGTGCGAGTTTTCTTTTTAAGAAACATCTCAAATTTTTGTTTCAAAAAATGATTGTCACCAGAATTATCAATTGGCTTCTTTTTGGTTGTTTCAATGTCAACCAATCCCTCATTATTTAATTTGTTTTTATTTGCCAAGTAAACTTTTTCTGACTTTAAGCACAAACCATTGCTAGTATGTGGACCTTTTTTGCTTGAGATTATTGGTAAAGAAAAGTATTCATCATGCAATAATTGTTTGTTTAAATTAGATAATTCATTATTTTGACGAATTTTCGGTAAAACTCGATTCATATTTAGCGGAATTCTGTTTTCATCTGATTCAACTAATCTTGGCAACTTTACCGTATCAATTTTTCTGAGATTATAATTTATTGGAGATTTTAGATTAAAATAGGAAGTATTTGTAGCTAATTTTGCATCTATTGTCATTGCTTTGAAAAGCTGATTTCTATTTATTGATCGGTTTTTTTTTGAATCTTCATCTTTCTCAAATTCGTAATCCAGACCCAAAATTGATACTTGCCTTGTAGCAGCTTCATTTAGTTTAGTTTTTTTTTTTGGATGTTTTTTCATCTCATCCAAAAAGATAAATTTTTTTAAATTCAAATTTGATTCAATTTCTCCTAGTTTTTGGTTTTTTAATTCATTCAAGGTTTTTTTCGATTTTCCTCTAAACATCAAAGTAGCATTTACTTTATCTCGATATTTTATTAAATCAATATTTGATTCAATTATTTCTTGAAAATGTTCACCTTCATCGAATTTTTTGTTAAGTATCATTTTCTAAAGAAATCAAATATTTACATTTAAATTAAGGAAATAAATTATTAATAGAATGTTTAATTAAATCAGAAAATAAAATATTACAGCATTTGAATCGAGTCTGTAGTTAAAATATTTTTTTCGTGATAAATGAACCCCTTTAAATTCTCATGTATTAAATATTTAAAAAATAAACAAAATTAAAAATAAGTTTTCAGATCTTTTAATATTTTATGAATTTTTAAATTTCAAACGAATTTACTGTAGCTCAGTATTAAAAATTAATTTATAAGTCTCAAGTGTGTTCCAAATATCGGAAGTGGTTTCATTATAATGCATATTATTTTTGAATCGACATTTAATTAAACAAATAAAATTCTTAAATTGTTGGATTTAAATTAATTATTATTTTTACCTTATTGAGCTATTTTTAGATATTAAATAAGAGTTGCACAGTTTCTTGAGATAATCAACATCTTAAAAAAATTTAAAACTTTTTCAAATTTTATTTCTTAATAGAACTACTTATAGAACGAACGAGTATAAAGTATTTTCTTGCCCAGATTTAATTTCCTTACAAACAGAATCACGAAAATATGGAAGAAATTACCAACTGACATAGTAATTGCACGGAATATGAACAGTTTTAAGGCTAAACTGGACGTCTGGATGAAAGAAAATGTATCGTTTCATGAAGCGAATACTAAAGCCCGTACAAGTAGCAGTTCGTTTTTACTACTATTTAAAATCTACAAAATTATTAAATTTTATATATATTTAATTAATAAATTGAACTGGTTTAGGACTAAAAAAAATGCTTCAATAATTTAAAATAAAATCACGTTATTTTTGCTCCACCATTTAAATTTCGTATCTTTTAATATGCTTTTATTTCAAAATCAAATTTTAGTCAACACACATTTCTTAAAAAAAATTAAAAAAAAAAGACTTCAAAAATGGCTTTCAGAGGTAATCAAAAAGTCCAAAAAGTTATGGTCCAACCCATTGTAAGAACTTAAATAATTCCTTAATTCTCATTTTTCAATTTTTTTAAATAGAACTTAATATTCCGTTATCTTCAAAATGTAAGAATGTTTAAATGTTTGAATAAAAATATTAAATTTTCCAAAATATAGAAATCAAAAGTTCAAATATGGGTTTATGAGCAAGTAAATGTTAGAGTTGAAGGAAGAATTATAGTAATTTTTAAATTATTAATAATTTGGAAAAAAGAATTTATGAAATGAAAAACTAGGGTTTTGACGAATATATGAATCTGGTATTGGACGATGCATGCGAAGTTCACCTGAAAAAAAATACTCGAACCAATTTAGGTATGCAAAAATATACAATTAAATTTCTTTAACTAAAAAAATTATTTAAGGACGGATCTTGCTCAAAGGAGATAATATTAGTCTGATTCAACAAGTTATAGAAAAAGAAACTAAATAATTAATTTTTTTTTTCATTTTTATATAACCTTTTTGTTATCATTCGTATTAAACAAAACATTGTAAAATTATTATGTTTATTCCCATTTAATAAATGGTTAATTCTGTCCTATTTTATTCTATGTAATTTAAATATATTATGATATAAAGTTAAAAATTTTAGCTACAAGATCAAAATTTGAGAAAAAAAATGCATAATTTCATTCTAAATTAGCTGTTTATTATGAAAAGGAAAATTTTATTTTTACACTTTTTGTTTATTGATGACTATAAAATTTTTAAAACAAAATTTTTATTATCAAGGTTTGTTTTATTTTTTGATTCAAAACACTTAAAAAATACTTTTTTAAAAGAAAAATTTTTTATATCTTAGAATGAAAATTTTATTTAGTCAATCAAATCGCTAACAGGTAAGTTTTATTGTAAGAATCCAATTACGAATGCAATTTCTCTTTTTTTTCCGTAAAAAATTTCAATCAATATAAAAAAAGATTTATTTATTTATTTGACTAAATTGGCTGATTAGATTTGTTGAACAAAATTATGAAATAATTTTCAATTTCAATTTAAAATATATTTATTTTTCAACTTAATCAGAATATTTTTATTTAAATGTATATATTTATTTTATTTAAAAGATTGTTGAAATACTACTTTTTTTTCTAAAGCGTTATCTTGGGCTTTTTCACTCTTTTGGTCGCTTTTGCATACATTATTGAAATTATGAAATTAATAATTTTTCATCAATTTTTAGTTCTCTAAAAAATCGTCAAAAACTTTATTTTTTTCAAAACTTATTAAAAAATAAATTTAAATAATAAAAAACAAAAGAAAACAAAATTGATTTATTATTTTTTTTAAAAATTTATAACAGATTAAAATTTGCTGATTAATTATTTCAATTAAGAGAACTATTCTTCAGTTACTGAAGTGTTTAAATTAGGATACATTCTACGCTTGGAAGGTGGAATTAAATGATCTGGTAGATTGTTAGGTAACTCGTGTCCATTTAGTTTAAGTTTGATCAAATAATTTGCTAAAGCCCATTCGTCTTTATCAAGCATTCCATCTTTGTCATAGTCAGATAATCGCCAAACTTTGGCCAGAACAGAATTTGGTAATTTTGACTTAATTAATTCGGCTTTGGCAGTTGCTCCAGAAATTTTTCCTCCTATTGGACTTAAATTATCGAAAAGTTCATCAAATTCGGCTCGTTCACGCTCAACCGCCCATGTTTCCTCTCCAAGTCCAGCATTCACTCCTTCTGTTTGACCAATTCCAAACGGGCCATCTGAATCATCGAAAGCACCTCCTTTGACTCCGGTTGCTGATTCCATGTGAGCCTTGGTCTCCTCTTTTGGCAACATTTGCATCAATTGAGTTATATCAACTGATAGCATATTTTCTACTCTCTCAATTAACTTTTTGTCTAATGACTTAAAAAGTTTAAAGTCGAACTGTTCCAATATTTCTCTCATTCGTTGAATATTTGGAAAATCGCCTGGCGATATGTTATGAACTCGGTGTATTTTATCATATATTTTGTCCAAATTTTTTATCAGCTCTTTTTTTTTCGAGTCCTTGCCAAACATAGAGGGCATTTCTTCTTTAAGCTCGCTTATTATATAAGCATGGACTTTGGCCAAGCGAGCCCTCTTAATCAAGTCATTAAGCTTTCTGAGTGCAGCGTTTTTTGGCAAACTTTGCAAGTCTTTGAACAAGTCCTGTGACTCGAGCTCGAAAAGTCTTCGCAGCGTGTCATAATTGAATGGTTGATCCCAAAAAGAGCCAATGTACACTCGAGCAACTTCTGGCGTGTTGAGAACTTTTCCCAAAGACCACATTAGAGCACCATAAACCCTCATCAGCTGTTGGTGATCGATCATATCAGCTTTGTTTAAAACTATTCTAATTTTTTCATCATTTCTTCGTAAAACTTCTATTGATCGTTTAAATTCATCAGAAATGTCCAGTTTGTGGGCATCGAACAAGAGCAGAATTCGATCGCATCTCTCGGCAAACCATTCTAATACAGCTGCATAATCATATCCGCGGTCAAGACGCTGCTTCTCACCAGACAAAATGCCCGGAGTATCAATAAACGATATGCTCTTCAAAACTTCGTTGGGTAATTGAGAGCATTGGAATCGATTTAGAAAAGCATTTCCAAATTTGGACAAAGGTTTAAAATTTTTTTTTGGGTCTACAACTAATGCATTTCCTGGTATTACATTCTCATGCTCATTGTACATAACCGCAATGAAGGAATCTGTCGTAGGCTCTGGGCCGATTCTGATTCCAGGAAAGTCAGACTCCAATAAGTATCTAATAAAGGAGGTTTTGCCGGTTGAGTATTGCCCAACCAACAAGACCATTGGTTTTGACTCAAAGTCTGAATCGTCAAGAACTGGAGAGTGGAATTCATGAAATTTATAGGCCTGCTCTAAAGGTAACAATTTTGACCGGTATATCTTTTTTAAACCATCTATAACAGAATCAAATGCTTCATTTGTCTCCTTTTGACGATTAAAATACTTAAGCATATTTAATTCTAAACTAAAAGAATTTAATTAATATAAAAAAGTAGTTTTTTAAGTTAAATAAAATTATGCAATGATTAGTTATTCGACTCATAGATCAGTTCAAAGTATTTACTCAGCAATTACGTCACCAAAAACATTTCATAAATTATAATAATTCAACCTTTAAATATTAAAATTTATCTTGCTTTTAGAATATTAGCTTGAAATAAATTAATTAAACTTTTTAAATTTATTTAGGAAAATTATTTTACCCAAAGCATAGATATTTGTTTAAGTGTTTTGCTTTGACGATCAAAAATGCTACAAGGGCTTGAAAAAACTTTGCTCAGCGTTTGGAATGCCGTCTAATTCAAAACATTTAACTTAAAAATTCAACTCTAAGCTAGTTTTGATATAATTGTTATAAACTAAATTATCTAAAAGTAGATATGATAAAAGCTATCAAAGCAGTTAAATGTAAAAGTATTCAAAATTTTAATTTCCTTTAAAGGCCTTCGATAATTTATTTAGAGTATAAAAAAATTTTATTTGAGTATTCGTGTACTGAAAATTTTGGACCAAGACACATATTTTGTATTTTATTTGTTTGTATATAAGCCCTTTTAGCTTAATTCTAAATATCATGAAAAAAAAGTTAATAAATGTATCAATGACGAAATTTAATATATTTCATATGTGCTTTGAAAAAAGATACTCAAAAAAAGCTTCAATAATAAAGTAAATATTAATTGTATTAATAAAGCTATTGAATAAACAGTAATTATCATTGTAAAATTTTAGAAAATAGAAATTTATATTTTACCTTAAAGTCTTTTTGCTGTTAAATTTATTTTAAGTTCTTGTTTTTTTTTATATATTTAATAATATGAAATTAGTCATATCCACCATTGTACCTTTTGAACAATTTTTGATGATTAATAAATTTTGAATATTTAATTAAGTTTTTGTTATTTTATAGAAATTTTATTTTGGAAACAATATTGAAAATCAATTATGTTTATCTTAATCCATGAATAAAAAAGGATTAATTCTTGGCTAAGTTAAGAATGTTTGGAATTTTATTTTTCAAATATTCCAGCAAATAATTTGAAGTTATTTTTTTTAAATTATTAAATCTTAAAAGATTATGATTAAAAAAATGATTATTTTTCTAGCAAATCTATCTGTTATAAAAGCTTAACTTCTAGCTATAGTAATTGATGTTAAATTAAATACCTTTATTTTATATATCAGACAAAAAAATGTACATTAACGATAATTTTATTTGATCTTTGACTATTTTTTTTAAAATTAAGATTTTTTATTAAAAAGAAATCAGTAAAATTATTTTGTAATAAAATAAAATGAAAAGTTTTGCGTCCAAAATGGGATTAAGCATTATTCATTTTAAGGTAGAAGCTTTTAGTAATTATTGATATAAAAAGTGTTTCTGAATCTTTATTTTAGTAGTAAATTTTTGAAATTAGTTTAAATGTTGTGAAATTTTGGTCATTTATAAACAGAAATTTTTTTTTCGTTTAAGTAATTGTATTTATTACAAGAACGGCTAAATTTTAAAAAAATTAATAAATATCTGAAACTAAATATAAATTTTTTTTTAAATTAAGATTTTTGATTATAAAGCACATAAATTAAAAACATCTACTAACAATTTAAATTAACCTCTAAACTAAAAATTACAAAAAAAATACAAATATATTTATTATAATAAGAAAAAAATATATTACTAAAATATTCAAAATCGAACCATCACTATATGACTAGGAATTTTTTAACTTTTAATGTAAAGGTCGGCAACATTGGCAAATGAAAACATGTTGCAATTATGCTGAAATATATTGAAATATAATTTGATAAACTTTAAAATAATAATTGAAGAATTTAAATTTTATAAATAAATATTATTTACTAAGATTTGAAATGACCACTGAAATCGAAGAACTTCTCAAGCCATTACGTCTTGCCGTAGCTGAGCAAGTAACATAATTATCAAAAATTTTAAAAAAGCTAATATCATATTTTGACCAGGGTGAATTGGTCAAAAAATTGAAAGCTGAAAAAGCAGCTGATATAGATGTTACACGTGCTGTGGCTGAATTGAAAGCTCGTAAGAATGCATTAGAAAACAAAATTGAAGAATTAATACCAAAAGAAGAAAAAATCGATCGAAGTAAACTCGAAGACTTGTTAAAAAGACGATTTTTCTATGACCAATCTTTTGCCATTTACGGAGGAGTGAATGGTCTTTATGATTACGGTCCGATGGGTTGCGCTATGAAAGCCAATCTTTTGAATGAATGGCGAAAGTTCTTCATTCTTGAAGAGCAAATGTTGGAAATTGATTGTTCCATGTTAACTCCATCTCCAGTTCTTGTTGCTTCTGGTCATGTGGCTCGCTTCTCGGATTTTATGGTCAAAGATGTCAAAACTGGCGAATGCTTCCGGGCTGACCATTTAATTGAAGCTCATTTGGAAAAAATGCTCCAAGATAAGAAGTTAAGTGTCGAAAAAAGGGCTGAAATCGAGAGCTATCTACGCCAAGTTGACAACATGAGTGCTAAAGATATGGAAGAAATTATTTCTAAATATAATATGAAATCTCCTGTCACCAACAATGATTTGACCGAACCTGTAGCGTTTAATCTTATGTTTGCCACTTCGATTGGGCCAACAGGAACAATAAAAGGCTTTCTTAGACCTGAAACTGCTCAAGGTATGTTTGTTAACTTTAAAAGATTGCTGGAATTCAACCAAGGAAAGCTTCCTTTTGCTGCTGCTCAAATCGGAAATTCCTTTAGAAATGAAATTTCGCCTCGATCTGGCTTACTAAGAGTTAGGTAATTAAAAGAAATACATAGTGAATTAAAAAAATAAAGTTTTTTTAAAGAGAATTTACAATGAGTGAAATTGAACATTTCGTTGATCCATCTGATAAATCTCATCCGAAATTTATTAATGTCGAAAATGTGGAACTAACTTTGTACTCGGCTGAGAACCAAGTTTCTGGACAGCCAGCTCAGACAGTCAAAATTGGAGATGCTGTTCGAAGTGTAGGTTTAGAATTTTCTTTTAAAAACAAAAAGCTTTTAAAAATAATTATTGTCAGGGCCTAGTTAATAATGAAACCCTAGGTTATTTTATTGCCAGAATTTTCTTATTTCTGACAAGATGTGGTATTCGAAAAGACAAGCTCCGTTTCAGACAACACATGTCAAACGAAATGGCACATTATGCTTGTGATTGTTGGGATGCTGAATGTCACACTACGTATGGTTGGGTTGAATGTGTAGGCTGTGCGGACAGATCTTGTTATGATCTTTCTCAACACACCCAACACTCTGGAGTCAAACTCGCTGCTGAAAAGCAATTGCCACAACCGAAAGTAATCGATGTAATCGAAGTAGTGCCTGATAAAGGCTCAATTGGCAAATTGTTCAAACAAAATGCTAAAGTAATAACCGCATATTTAGAAAAACTTAACAAAGATGAAGTTGAAGAGTTAGAAATGCGAATTAAAAACGCTGGAGAGTAAGATGATATTTTTTTTGTTGATAGTAGATAATTTTGAAATTATTTTAGAGGCGAAGTTGTGGTTAATATCGATAATCAAGCATTTAATATAAAAGCAAATTTATTAAAAGTAAAGAGATATCAAAAAACTGTTCATGTAGAAGAAATTGTTCCCTCTGTCATTGAGCCATCGTTTGGAATTGGTCGTATCATGTACGCAATATGGGAACATAATTTCGTTGTCAGAGATGCTCAAAGAACTGTAAATTACAAACAAAAGTTTTTAATAACTATCTAGTATTTTGTTTTAAGTATTTAGCTCTACCACCAGTAATTGCTCCTTACAAATGCTCTGTGTTACCATTAAGTACAAACGAAGAGTTTAAACCTTTTATTAAGAAATTATGTAATTTTATTGTATTGCTTAAATTTCTTTTTCAATCTAATCAAATTAATTCAAGCCAATTTATTAACAAACGCAACTATTTCTCATAAAGTTGATGATAGTTCTGGATCAATAGGTCGTCGCTATGCCAGAACTGACGAAATATCTATACCATTTGCAATTACTGTTGATTTTGATTCTTTAAAGGAACCGTATACAGTTACCTTAAGAGAAAGAGATTCAATGCAACAGATTAGAATTGAATTAGGAGAAGTTGTCAAAGTTGTGAGTGATTTAGCAGACTTGAAAATAACATGGAAAGAAGTTGCTTCAAAATATCCCTTATTTGAGCACCAAACCACAACAGGAAAGGATGAATAATAATATTTTAAAATTTTATTCCAATAAATAAATTAAATAAACTTTTTATTGTTACTGAAATTGGACCTCAGGTTTTCTTCTACATCTTTTAATCTAAGTTCAACTAGCCTAAGTCTTTGGCACAATTTGCAAATTGTTTTGCGCTTAATTTCTAACTTTTTGGAATCTTTAACATTCTCTTAAAATTGACAAAAATTCATAAATAATTCATATTTTTGAAAAAAAGAGCTACTTTTCTCGGTCATCGTATTATTTGAATTAAATAGCTTTTTAAATTTAAAAATTAAATCATATTCAAAAATTGCGCCAAATGCTATAATGGTTGCTAATGGTTACCAAATTAAATAAAAATTAAATTTAATAATTATTATTTATTTAAAATTAGTAAAAATAAATGTTCGGATTTAGTTACGATCGGCCGGTAGAGACACCGGAGCCTGAATATAAAATAGAAGAAACAGAGCTTGAAAAAGTTCTCAAAAATATTGATTTGGTAAATACATTTGGTTATTTAAAATATTCTTTCTGAACGAGTCTTTTAAGGATGAATTTTTCAATATAAATATTAGAGAAGAATTGAATCTCAACACTGAAAGTATTTTAGGAAATCAGGAACAAATTTCTCAGGTGAGTTTATCAGTTTTGATTTTATATTCATAGATATCAAACTAATAAGAATTTAAAAAGATGCTTAAAGAAGGAATAACAGGACATAATCATCTGATGGAAAATGTTGAAAAAGATTTAAGAGAGATTGACTTTAAAATCGATTTTTACCGATCATTGATTTTTGAAGATGGAAAAAGAGACTCGAAGATAAGAAGCAACAACTTTTTACTAAAAAAAGGATGTAAGTGTTTTAATTTTATATTGAGTATTATTCCTAAATTTGGAAAAGCTGATCAATTTTCTGAAATGAGTTTTACCACAAGTCAAAGTAAGTCCAAATAATAAAAACATCTATGCTCTATATGATTTAAATATCAAGCTATTAGAAACTATCTTCTTGACTACTTATCTTAATAACATCTTTATCTTAATAAATTAAATAATTTTTAATTGCTTTTTTATTTTAGACTATTTAACAGAGGCTGAAGTTGAAGAAAAAATTAAAGATAATGAAATGTATTATCCAACATTGAAAATAGAAAAAAAATCGATCACAAGATCAAATGCTCAAAAATCAATTGAAAATTTAAATTACAGTGGTTTTAGTGATTATGAATTGACCGAATTACCAGGACATGTTGAAGCAGTACAGCTTTTGAATAATTTAAGTACAAAAATGGGATTTAAAGTACCTTTTTATCATTAATTTTTTCATCACTAATTTAGTATATTAATTTCAAAAAAATATTATTTTCTATTAAGAAAAATTTTTTGAAATATTGGACCGTGATTATTCGTACTGACGCCAGTATTGCTATTCTATTAGACAGCTTTTGGTGGTTTTATCTGAAATATTTTAAAGTAACATCATTTCAAATTATTTTAATATAAATCAAAACTATTTTAGAATGATCCGTCTCTGGAGATAGATGCCTATAAATTTTTTAGCCGAATAGCGGAGAGCTTTGCTGCTTTACTATTAAACATACACCCGAGTATGAGGGATCGCTTTTTCGAGAACTATGCAACATTTTTGTCTCAAGCTATTTATTTGGCATTTTTTAATGTATTTCCGGATTGTATATTGCAATTAAATGACCAGTTCAAGCAAGAAATCTGTAATACAGTTCATGAATGGGTGCTTGGTTTAAGACCCATACCTGAAAGCTATCAAAATTGGCAGATAAACGATGAGATTAATGTCACTGGGGATACTAAAGTTTCCCAAAACAATGAAAGTATTATATTAATTTTAAATTTTTACTTTTTTAATTATTATATTATAAGTTTTGACAAAAATTAGTAATCTTGAAAAACTGTTAAATAGTTTAGGTGAAAAAAATATAGAAATAATTGAGGAACAGGATTATAAAAACAATGATCTAAACAGCGATTTCGAAAAGATACTAAACGGTTTATACAAGAAAAAAAATTTTGAATCTCATGTTGTTGGTGAAGGATCATTAATTGAAGCTGTTCCTTTCAATTTGAAAGGAAAAAGTGTACTAATTAATCATTATATGAATTTGCATAGTTTAAAATCAGATAGTTCAATTGGATTTAAAATAACTAGAAGTGAAATAGTGCAAAACCCACCGTAATTAATTACTGTTTTTTAAAAAGAATAAACCTTTGATTCATTTTATGTAGCAAAACAGCAGTTACTTATAGAGACAAAATTTATGAAACATTGGAACGAGCAAAGACATTAGATGAAGCTTTTCGGAAAACAAGTGAGGAAAATCAACTTGAAATAAAACGAATTGAAAAGGAAAGAAAGCGAGGAATAAATGAGTTTAAAAAACTAAAGAGATCTTCATCATCACCTTTATCCAAAGAATCAAGTGAACAAAGCATATCCATGAAAAAAAAATCAGCTTCGAACACTTCTTTAGTAGTAAAATTTGATGAAATAGAAGAAAAAGATTAATTGAT
>JAESIW010000118.1:767848-783473 GCA_016802295.1 Brachionus rotundiformis
TTGAAATATTGGACCGTGATTATTCGTACTGACGCCAGTATTGCTATTCTATTAGACAGCTTTTGGTGGTTTTATCTAAAATATTTTAAAGTAACGTCATTTCAATTTAATATAAATTTATTTTAATATAAATTAAAACTATTTTAGAATGATCCATCTCTGGAGATAGATGCCTATAAATTTTTTAGCCGAATAGCGGAGAGCTTTGCTGCCTTACTATTAAACATACACCCGAGTATGAGGGATCGCTTTTTCGAGAACTATGCAACATTTTTGTCTCAAGCTATTTATTTGGCATTTTTTAATGTATTTCCGGATTGTATATTGCAATTAAATGATCAGTTCAAGCAAGAAATCTGTAATACAGTTCATGAATGGGTGCTTGGTTTAAGACCCATACCTGAAAGCTATCAAAATTGGCAGATAAACGATGAGATTAATGTCACTGGGGATACTAAAGTTTCCCAAAACAATGAAAGTATTATATTAATTTATATTTTTACTTTTTTGATTATTATATTATAAGTTTTGACAAAAATTAGTAATCTTGAAAAACTGTTAAATAGTTTAGGTGAAAAAAATATAGAAATTATTGAGGAACCGGAGAATAAAAACAATGATCTAAACAGCGATTTCGAAAAGATACTAAACGGCTTATATAGGAAAAAAAATTTTGAATCTCATGTTGTTGGTGAAGGATCATTAATTGAAGCTGTTCCTTTCAATTTGAAAGGAAAAAGTGTACTAATTAATCATTATATGAATTTGCATAGTTTAAAATCAGATAGTTCAATTGGATTTAAAATTACTAGAAGTGAAATAGTGCAAAACCCACCGTAATTAATTACTGTTTTTTAAAAAGAATAAACCTTTAATTTATTTTATGTAGCAAAACAGCAGTTACTTATAGAGACAAAATTTATGAAACATTGGAACGAGCAAAGACATTAGATGAAGCTTTTCGGAAAACAAGTGAGGAAAATCAACTTGAAATAAAGCGAATTGAAAAGGAAAGAAAGCGAGGAATAAATGAGTTTAAAAAACTAAAGAGATCTTCATCGTCACCTGTATCCAAAGAATCAAGTGAACAAAGCATATCCATGAAAAAAAAATCAGCTTCGAACACTTCTTTAGCAGTAAAATTTGATGAAATAGAAGAAAAAGATTAATTGATATTAAAGATTTAAATAAATATTGACAATTTAATTTTTTGTTAAATGGAAAAAAATTTCTTTTGTGTAAATAATCTTTTTCACCTAAAATAGTTGGTTTAAAGTGACACAATACTTCATTATTGTTTTAATAAACGTAATTATATAACCATGATGACAGCTTTAGACTTTGATAACAACATTTTTCTAAAATTTTTATAGCTTTTAAAAATGTAAGCTAAGCTTATAATTATTTAATTAATCTTAGATAAATATATTTTTTGTTTTTTTATTAATATATTATTTAACCAGTAATAATAATATGTTAGTTTACAATTAAGTTTTTTAGATTAAACACACTTTAAATTAAACATTCTAGAATTTTCTATTGCAATATCTAAATTTAAAATTTGATAAAAATCAATAAGTAAAAAGCTTACATATTTTTTTAAAAAATGGATTAACATTTCATATTTTGAAACTTAAAGTTGAATTAAATATAGTCTTTAAAATGAAAACTCTTGAAATCATTATCTTATTTATTTTCACCAGGATTTACTTTAGTGAAGCATGTAAGAGTCAATCTAGCAGTGAATCTACAACTTCATCACCAAGCTTTACTTACACCAACCCTTCACAAGGCCAAATTCTTATAATTGAAAGCCAAACACTTGTTTTGGCAAACATACCCTTCACTTTCCATATTTTGATTTTAACCAAACAAAATTCAACATTTTCACTGATAATTGATTTTGGCGATGAATTTTCTGATGAGTTAAATACAACATCAAAAACTATACAAATTAGTAAAACTTATACTAATGTTGGTTTATATAGAATTAACGTTTCTATTGTTTATCCGTTTTATTTAAATGAAACAAAAACTATCTCCGTTTTTGAAAGTGATTTTATTCTTAACAGCTTAACACTTTTTAATAATTTTTTAGGCATTACATCTCGTAAATTTCATGGAATTACTGAAATAGGCTGTTTTAAAGATAATGAAACTTCAAGAGATTTAAACACCTTTATGGATACATATGAACTAAGTATGGATAATAATTTGTGCGGAGACATATGCTTTCAGCAAAAATTCAATTTTGCTGCTACTCAAGAAGGGTAACAGATGTTTGATTATTTTGATTTTAAATTTTAAATTTATAATTAACTATATTTCTTTAATTACTATTTAAAATTAAATAAAGATCAGACTGCTATTGTGGTAACAATTATGGAAAATATGGTCAAGGTAATTGCACAATGAATTGTAATAGAAAAAGTGATCAAATATGCGGTGATGAGCTAACAAATTCAGTTTATCGCATTAATTGTTAGAATTTTATACTTAATTAATTAATAATTCATTTTTAAGTTAAGATGATGAGATTTCAATTAGCTGTAATCCAAAAGAGTTACGTGTAAATCAAATAGCGTATTGCGAAGTGAATTTCATTTTGAAAAATGGTTCAAATAGTGCCAAAATATATTATGAAGATACTGACACTACTATTGAAGTTAATGCCACCACTGAAACTTTAAAATTTGAAAGAAAAATGAGTTCGTTTGGGAATTACATCATTCGAGTAGATATCGAAGAATTAGATATATATGCAATTGAATATTTAAATGTGACAGGAAGTATATTTTTTTGATTATTTAAAATTTGTAAAAATTTATCTTAATTAATAAATTTTATCTATTCTTTAAAAAAATTGTCATCTCTAGTTAAATTAAACTTAATTATTAAGAATTTGAAATAGAAATTAAATCCGAGAAATATAAATATTTGTTCTATCTTGCAGATAATTTTATTTTTAATTATTTAATTTTTAAATATTTAAATTATAAATTTGAATAGAAAATAAAATGTTATTTAAGTTAAGATAAATTAGTATTCAGTGATTTTTATTTAATTAAATAATTTTTTTTCCTCAAGTTGTGTTATTAGATTGTCCAGTAATAGTTCAAAAAAACGTGGAATTTAATTTTTCAATGAAATTTTTTGGATTCGAACAAAATGTGACCATTAGCTTTGGAGATTCAACTTCGACTAAAGTTACAAATCAAAACGGTCTAACTATTGCAAATAAATATTTAGCTTACAAAACTTATGAAAGGTTTGGTATCTATAAAATATTTGCATACGATGATGATAAAATATTTAATTCGACATGTTATGTTACATTAGATAGTTCAACATTAGATTTAAATGATTTAAACTCAGTTGTTTACTTATTAGACAAAAAACTTGATTTGAATGATTGCCTCAATAACTGTTCTGGAAAAGGAATATGCAAACAATCCACTAACGATGACTACAAATGTGTTTGTTTCGAAAACTATGAAGGAAATACTTGCCAAACTGATAAGCATAAATGTATAAGAAAACCGTGTTTAAATAATGGTATATGTAATGAGACGAAAATTATCTCCAATTTTACAGATAATGTCTATTATGAGTTTGAATGTACTTGTCCTGATAGATATTACGGAACATATTGTGAAAAATTGAAAAATGATTATTGCACTAACAAGACATGTTCTGGAAATGGTTTTTGTTTTCTTAATCAAACTTCGGAGCAAGGAGAGTGTAAATGCTTTCCTCTATATAGCGGGGTAAATTGTGAAATCGAGTCTAACGAGATAATGACAATTAAAAAAATTATTAGCACAGCAACGATAATAGCAATTATCACAATTATGTTGTTTTTCTCTACATTTATAATATTAGATATATTATCAATATTTATCAAGAAAAATAATAAGGTAAAACCAACAAAAAAGATTCAAATAACCAAACCGATTTATGTTAGCTAGAAATTTATATGATTTTTTTATAATTAATTTTTTAAAAAAGCGTAATAAGCTAAAATAATGTTTTATTTTCAAGATTGGATAATAATTAAAATAACATGATAAAATCGAGAGCAAAAATTAAAAAATTGACTATTTTCTATTTTTCTGATTTTAAAAGTATCAAAAATAATAAATAGTTGAATTTAAAGTTTTTTTAAATTGAATTATTAGAAGAATACTTGAAATAGTAATGAGAATAAATTAGACATTTTTTAATATATTTTATTAAAGAGCAGCAATTTAATTTTAAAAATACAAATTTGAATACTGATTACAATTTTCTTAATTAATTTTCAAAATTCAATTAATATTAATAAAAATATTTCATTTTGCTTTAGACAAGAAAAACGAATAATAAAATGAGTTTGATTTTGTCCAAAAGTACTTAATTATTTCCAAACTTTGTACAATACAATTTCCAAGTTATTTTAAAAAATTTGAAAAATTTACTTCAATTACTGGAGTTAATTAAGCTTAAATAATATAATTGCAAATCAGTCATTAAATCTTTGCTAACTATAGACAAAAAGAATCAGTGAATGATAAGTCAATAAATAGTTTCAAATAAGAAAAATAGGCGAGAAAAATTTTTTTTATTGTTTTTCATACAAATGAATTTTTTAAATTGATATAAAATTTTATCAAGCGTTACCTGTACAATTGGTTGGTTTTTCTTACCAAATATCGCAATTTTGATATTGGCTCTCACCATAATTGTCAACGATTTTGTTTTTCTCATCATAAAATAAAAAAAAAGTGAAGCTCTAATTGAATAGTTTTCCACCTCTTGCATAATTCCATTCTAATTTTTTCTACTTTCCGCCCAAAAAGTTTTAAGATAAAAATTTTCGTATAAAAATTGTATATTTTTAAAAAACTGAACTTTGTTAAAACAATTGAAAATGGGCAGCGACATGAGCAAACCAAGGCATAGGCGAAATGCCTCTGCTGATGCGTAAATTGCTTTATATCTTGGAGTAACTTAACACTAATTTTTTTCTTAAGATTCCGGGAACAAGGAGTTAAAAATTTAGTCTGCAGAGAAGTAGGTTATGACTATGGTGACTTGTACCGAAGACAACCTCCAAGGTTCTTTGGTAGGCCGAATGAACCGATACGGCATCTTCCCCCCGATCCATGTGATCCATGTCGAACTAGCCGATGCTCTACTCCAAGTCCATGTTTACCAATCACATCTAATTATGTTGACGTTCCAGTTGATACAAAGTACTATCGACCTGGACAATATCAAACTCTCAGATCTAACTGCTACAAGGAGGATTTCTATCCAGATACTCGCCAAATGAGTGCTAGAAAACCTTACACCCAATACACTTATGATGATTGTGAGAGACTTGCTTCTAAACTTGACTGTGATGTCATACCAAGCGATAAGATATATGAAATCCGCAAAGAAAAGGTCCTGATCAAAACAGACAGATCACAAAGTCCACCAAAAATAAGAAGTAAAAGTTCAGATCGGTATTTGGAAGTGCCAAGATCGGTAAGAATTTTAAATGCGGAATCCTATCGGCCTGAAAAAGTGGTAGTCAACTCTGATGCTGAAAACATTAGGTCTCGTCTGAGATCTAGATCAGGTTATAATGAAGAAACACAAGTTAGATCAGAATCAAATGAGAGACATTATGTTGAAAATAAGAGCCTTAACTCAGGCTTGAACAAATCTCAGGTTTGTCTGAATAATGACATTATATATGTACCTATGGTTCGCGAAGAGTTTATCAAGCGCGAATCACAGAAGCTAAATTCAGAATCAGGTACAGGCTCTCATTTAAATCGATTCTAACCGTACTACTTTCTAGATTCTAGCTTTATTAGTTAATTAGATTAGATTTTTTTCCTTAATTTTTTATTAATATTGACAAAAATACTTAACATAAAGGAGACACAGAATATCGTAAGCGACCTAATAAAATAATCATTAGAGAAGTTGAACCAGCAAGTATAAAATCAATTTTAAAGACTCAAATAGATCCGGTTAGTCATGCCTCTGATGTAAATTTTAAAGAGATTTTAGCAGATAAAATTGTTGATGATGAAGGGAAATTAAACACAAAATCACGTGGAACATCAACAGCTTCAGCCACAAATGAACTTAAATCTAATAGTTTTGCTAATTTAAAATTTGGACTTGGAAAAGACGGAAGCTTACTTTATACTTATGAATAAAATTCTGTTTGTTTATTTTTTCAATTTTTACAATTTAAAATATCTTGAATTTTTTTAAAAATATTTATGTTAAAAAGTTTTTAAAGTAGCCTTAATAGAAAGAGTTAAAGAAACTCTATTTTGTTCTAATAATCAAAGCTAAAAATAAATTTTTTTTTAAATTATTATCATTATTATCACTATTCATTAATTTTAAAAATATCATATGCCAAAAGTTGTGAAATAATGAAAAATTTATTTAATTCCAGATAATAGTGATATTTAACTATCTTTTGTTATAATTAATTTTTTAAAATAAAACTAAATATTTTAAGGAAAAAATATTAACTAACTGATATAATTGATATAAAAGATCAATCCAAAAAATCTGTATGCTTTTTTTTAAAATCAAAAAAAAATTGAAACTTGTTCTTTCCAAAAAAAAACACCAATTCATTCAAAACTTGTTTTCATTGTATAAAAAACTGATTAATTATAGATTCAAAAGGGTATTTGATATAGTATTAGATAAAAATTATAAACATAGATTAGATACATAAAATCATTCAACTTAAAAATCAAAATAAATTTAAAATTGAGCAAAAAAAATTAAGGAAAAATATTCAAAATATTGAATCCAATAATTTAAAAAAGTTTAAGTAAAGAAAATGAAAAAATTTAAATTTTAAAGAAAATCAAATTAAACAATAAGTAATTTATACGTATATTAATTTTATTTTTGTTTGGTTAAGCTTGATTGAAAGTATTATTTCAAAATATAGTTAAAATTTTCTTGTAATAAATTTTTATTATTCTTATTAACTTATAAAAGTATTATTTAACTTCCATTTTCATGTATTTCTTAAACGAGTTTTTAAATAAATTTAGTAATTATATCTTTTTGAATAGATAAAGTATTATTTGAAGAATTATCTCTTCGGTAGAAATTTTCAATGATGGGAAATTACCCAACAATTGCCTAGAATCGTTAATTAAGCATTAATGAATCTAATCATAGATTGAGATATGTTTTTAAAATCAAAAGTAAAAGAAAATTTCTTTATTGTTTCAAAATAATTTCTAATTAATCTTAACGTTATTTTTTTAATTTTGATCAATTATTTTAGAAAAATTAATTTAAATTAATTTCTTACAATTGTTTATAAATATTTGAAAAAGTTACATATTAAATTTTAAATATCGGAAAACAAAAAAAGAAAATTTAATTTATTAATAAGAATTATTAATAAATAAATTGGTCGAAGCTTTACAAATAAAAAATTCAATTTTTCAATTTTTACAAATATCAATATTGAGCATTCATTCAACGGCATGGATTCTCATTGCAGGACATCTTTGTTTCAGACCTCACTTAAAAATATAATCAAATAAAAAACTTATACTAATATAAATATATTAAATTACGTTGAGTCTAGAGTGGTGTGCAACAAATTTACCAAAATCATTCGGTGATGGTTATCCAAGCTTAAACCATTAACTTGTGCCGAATCAACACTACAGTCATAATTACCATCCGAGTTTAAATTGTTACAAAATATATTTTCTGATCTAACTCTGACAGCCTCATTCTTTAAATTAGTTGGTCTTATGCGTATTAAGGGCTTGCGTACAGAAACTTTTGATTTGTCATTTTTGGTTTCATTAGCTTTGGATTCCATATTCTCAAAATTAGCTTTTATAAGCTTTATATTCTCACTGCTCGGCTGTTTGACCCGAAAATTTGGTACTTTTTTAAACATAAAATTACTGTCACATGTCGATGCATTAAGCTCACTATTTTTGGTTTCTTTTGCTTCGGCAATGTCATCGTCTTCATAAAAATCCTCGTCTAATGGCTTGTAATTTTTGATTGTGTCATATTTGGAACAATTGGATGAGGAAGAAGAGGACATGGACAAGTTTGAGTAAATCGGCTCATTTGATGCAGATGAATAGGACGATGATGTTGGACTCGATGGTGACATATTTTTTGGAATTATCTTTACGGGCGAGTGTTTGGTTATTGATTCCTGAGAAAAGCTTATTTGATTATTGTCACAATTACTTACACCGCTGTCTGTGCTTAGGATTGTAGATGTGCTGTCAGCGAAAAAGTTGAATCTTGTTTGATTTATCAACGAAGGCTTCATATTGCCCGGTTTGTCGTTCAGAGAATTTCGCTTTGCTATAGGATGCTTCTCTTCAGCACAATGCTGATTCGGGTCAGTCATGTTACGCCTTGGACGATCCAACCGGCCTCCGAAAATTCGTGTTCCGTTTGCTTGTTGCTTTTGGTAAACCTTTTTGTCTATGACTGGTGACTTGACAGCTTCTATTATGGTTGCCTCAGATTGGTTTTCTGTTAAGGTTGCACTAGAGTTTCGCCTATCAGTGTCGCTTTGTATTTCGTTAGACTCTGCCGAAAAACTTCTTGAAATGGTCGTATTAGATGTTTCACTTTCGTTGCCAGTCTCCGACTTTAAAATTTTGTTCGAATTTAAAAATTTTTGTCTCTCTGACAAATATTTTTGTTTGGCCACCTCTAGAAACTCAATCCATTTTTTACACTGGTTCGAAATGAACATGTAGACAGAGTCTGGCACATTGTAGTCATTAAGCGAGATACAAATAAAAGCCTTGTCAGTTTGACTCAACTCTTTGACCATCATTTTATTTGTTTGCATCGGTGGCTTGATTATCTTGTACTTTTTGCTCTTTTTAAGCTGGGTGATTAGTAACATGTCGGTGAATAGAAAACAGTGAACATCTACGGACTTAGGCACGTCTTTAAGCCGCAATGGGCCTTGATGTATTAGCTCTCTAACTGAGGTTTTGGCACAACCTGGTAATGGCGATTTAATGTCAAATTTTTTGAACTGATTCAGAATATCATTAATTTCGTCATTTTGTCCTTGGACGCCTTCGTATTTTTCGATGGAGTCCGATATATCGTTAAACTGGGCCATGTATCCAAGCTTAACATTTATTCTATTAGGTAATGAATTCACTATTTCTTTCTAAATCAAAAAATTGATACAAAGTTTAACTTAGAAGATAAGATTACAATATAAGTAAATTTTTCTCGTTTGAAATCATCGTCTGTGAATTGAATGATATTGTCTATGAGAATGTGATATCTAGTGATTCTCTGCACAGGCATTATCATATACTCGGAAAATTTCAGACGTCCTGCGAGTGGATGATTTTCGGCCCACTAATAAAACATAAGATAAGATTTTAATTATTTTATGATTTATTTTATATAGGATAAAAAAAACATTTTATTCAATAAAATAGATTTTTAATTTGTTCTTAGAATTAAGCGTAAATATTTAGCAAAAATAAATTAATCAAAAATTTTGGACTCTAATTGCCCATACATCAAAAATTAAAAATTATTTATCATTTTGAATTGGCAAATAAATGCTGATTTTTAAAAAAATATTTTCAAATTATTCTAAAACGTTTATTATGACGAACTTTTTTTCAAACTTTTTTTTAATTAGATTTTCTCTTTTTTAATAAAATGTATGCCAAATTAATACATATCAAACAAAAAGATTAACATAATTGAACAAAATTTTTAAAATTTAAAATATTAAATTAAACTAGATCTAGGAGGAATATTTTCTACAATTTTAACAACTTTTCTTAAATATTATAAGTGCTTTAATATTTTATTAAAAAATTTTCTATCAATATGTTAATGTGTTCTTCTTCTAAATTAATTTTTAACAAATCAAACGCTATAAAAACAATTAAGCTTAAAATGATGGAAAATTTAATCATCTGTTAACTGAATATAACATTCTTTTATAGAATATATTATAAGAATAAAAATCAATAGTCCTTGATAAATCTATTTTTAATAGTTAACTAATAATTAAACTTACATTTATAAATTTGGCAAAATTTTCATTTTCGCTAGCTTTTTGTTTAAGATAATCATTTAAATTATTTTGCTCAAGACAGTATTCTTCATACGGTTGAAACAAATTCTTAAACTTGAAAAAAAAATATTATTAAAAAATTAATCAGCAAAATTTTAAAACTTATACATCAGAAAATGAGCTAATCAGGAATTGTGGGTCTATGAGAAGACTGATTGAAGAGCCATTGATTAAATTATACAATGTGGGATGTAAATACTTGCACCATAAAGTCAAATTGCACTTAAAAACCTCGATTATATTACAAAAAAGCTTTCTAAGATCAATATCGTTAAAAAGCTGGCTTGTTTGTTCATTAAGCTTTAGATTGACCAAACAATTGAGAAAGACATCAATGACTATTTTGATTGACTTTATAAACGAGCATTCTGTTACTAACAATTCCCATATTGCCATTTGCTGTTTAGCTTTACGAATCGGCAAGGACTTAAAGGAAAATTAAATAAAAAAAATATTAAAGTGAGCTTTATTTGTGAAAGGTTTCTCTATACCTGTGCATAAGAGTCGCCTACAAACTTGTACCAATCGGATTCGATTTCAAGCCAAGCTGGATCGAATGGTCCTATGGCGAACTCCTCGGGTAATTTTGGTAGCTGTCGAGTGTAGAGCTCGAGAAATTCGTTTAGTGGTGAAGCGGGTTCCAATTTAGAATTACTATAGCTGGCAAAAATGCTTGCTATTTGGCCCATGCGGCGAAAATTGCCACGATTAACGCGCACCACTCGCTCACTTGTGTTCACTGGACTTGGAAATGCCATATTCGAATAATTCGAGCATATTGAAGTAGACGAGCTGTTCTTAAGCGAACCAGCTTGCGTCTGGCTAGAACTGTGCTCGTTCATTACAGCTATACAACTGTTTCGCTTCTGCTTGCTCTTAAATTTTAGAAATTTACATAAAATTTTTAATTGCATTCAAAAAAATTAAACTAAAAGGTAAATTTTAATAATTTGTTATTAGGCTGATTCATTTGGAACCTGCATGAAAAAAATAGAAAATGCTTGTAAAAATTACAGCTTTTTTTTTTCTTGAAAAATAAAATTTTCAAGTTATTGAAAACAAGCTGAAAATTCATTTTAGTTAAGTCAATAAAATTTTCAAGTTGTCTCTAAAGTTTTTTTTATTTTCTAAGATAAATATTGTTGTCAAGTCTTTAGAGCTGTCAAACTTGTTCACAAGTGGAGAGTCCAATCTAATTTAATAAAACACATTTTGAAAGAAATATTACATTTTTGTAAGCTTTTGAGCCGAAGTAATTGTGCCAATTAATAGACGAAGACGTGGGTTGTGTTGTTATGTTCTGCTTTGGCACATCTTCGTCGTGTTTTGGTATCAAATCTTTTTCTTAATGAGAACAAAAAAAAACTTAATTTTATTTCAAAAATCATCTTATTTACTTTTTAGGGTGAATTCGGCTCCAAAATACTGCTCGCACAATTGGTCCAGATCGGCTAGATTATTGTTACTTAGATAAAGCTCATAATCGTCACTGTTAATATTCATATCCATAAAAAACGATTTTAATGCATCTCTATAATAAAATGCTGGATTAGTCACGTACATATGTTTTTAATATAAATTATCTAATTAGACATATATTTGAAAGCATTTTTTATTAAATATTTTATCATTTCTTAACAATTTAAAAATGATTAATTTAAAAGATAATGTTTAAGTACTTCAGGGATTGTCCTTTGCGTAATTTAATGGTCTTTTGAAGCGGTTTTGAATTGGAACTCATGTGAATATTTATTTCAGACATCGCCTCATTGTTGAGAAAATTGGACGATGATGAACAAAAGTGCTTAAGCTTGGAATATGAATCCTCGTCTATGGTTTGATAGTTATTTAGCTTGAACAATGGATTTCGAATAGCTTTGGTAGTCGAGTTGTCATTTTGCTTTAGGTTATCCACACATTGTTCATTTTTTTTGACTAATTGAACATTCAGGTCGATTAGACTTTGAGTTTGAAACTGAAAAAAAAGATTAGTAAAGGTTAGACACTGAACAAATAGATAAGTTTACTTGCTGAAAGCGTTTTTTGCGGTAATTGGCACCCTCATTCGACTCCGTGTCTTGTTGGCTCATATCTGTTGCTAAAACAAAAAATATCAATTGAAAATTAATTAGATAAAAATTGTCACATACTATTTGTTTTAGTTTGATTCTGAGTAAACATATTTCCATTAATGTTGTTGACAAAGTTTATTGAATTTAAATTTTGATCGAGAGTTTTGGTTGCAGTGCTGCATTTATTGTTTAGCGAAAGTGTTAAAATCGAAGGCGATGGAGAACAGCACCGATTTTCATTATCTTCATTAATATCCAACCGATCTAAAGTCTAAATAGAAAAATGTAATTTTGTCAACGCCCCTGATTTGAATGTTTGGTTGCGGATAAAGGAAGTTAACCTTGTTTACACGTGAAAATTCTCAGTTAAATATTATGACTAAGGGGATATCTTAACTAAATAAAAAAATTAGTCTATGATAAAAAAAAATCACATTTTCAATAATTAACTTATGATTTTTTTTAATAAGATAACTTTTTTATTAAATTTTGTTATTTTTAAGCTTTTTATTTAGATATTTTAGTTAGTTTTCAATTAAAAACACGCACTTTAGTTCTATAAATTATCGTGACTGGCATCAATTTATAAAGGTTTTTTATGCAATTATTCCTCATGATATTTAGAGTCATTACTCAAGTTAACTCTTAATGCGCTTCAATTCAAATTGGACAAATTAAGTATGGTAGATTAAAATATAGTAGTAATGTTTATTTTAAATTAAATTAATCATGAAGTGCCATTATATATGAAAACTAATTAAAAATTTCAAAAAAAGCTATCTATTAATTTTGCTTGATTAGTGATAGACATTTATTTCAAAAATAATTAAATTTTTTGTTTATACTATCGAAAAATTAAATCAAAATTGATTACTTTATTAGACGAGATAATATAATTGAAAGAGTTAATTTAAATTAAAGCTATCTTGACACCAATGCGTTTAAAGCCAGTCTAGCCTTGTTAGCCAAAATAAATTTTAGACCTAATTCTGTTTTTTTAAGAGACACCGTTTTTATTATTTTGACCTATTTCACTCATCTTTTCTTTGAAAATTATTCCAAACAATTAATTGCATAAAAAACAATGTCATTTGGCCTCATTCCACTTAGGTTTTCTTTTTTAACGCTATCAAAAAATACTTAAATAAATGAATAACTTATAAATAAGAATTATAATTATCAGTCCTTATTTTATAAAAAAATATTTCATTGAAGCTAAGCAATATTTTTTTTAATCATAAAATGATACAGGAAATTAAATAAGTTGATGTTTTCTGGAAAAAAATATTGAAATTAATGAAACCTTTCAATAAAATGACATAAAATCATTGAAAGTCTAGAATCAATCTATTTTTACTTATTAGCCATTTTTAATTAAATAAAAGATATTACCATGACCAAATAGTAATAAAATTAAAAAATATTTAATTAAATTTTTATTATTGACCTATATAAAAATGGCCAAAATCAATATAAATTTAATTTTTTTAGGTAACAGTTTTATAAAGTAAACAATTAATGAATTTTTTTGATTTAATGAGAGATCTTCGAACAACTGTTGGAATACAACAGCTTGAATAACAATAAAATCTCTTTTATTCTGAAAAAATTAAAAAATATTTTAAGAAAAGCATCCTAAGAAAATAATTATCTACATAAAAAGGTAAATTAAGCAAATAGTTATTAGATTATTTTTCTATTTTTCAGAATTCTCGTGAAAATAATTTGCTGCATTTGCTGTTAAAATTATCTAATTTGTTTTTTTCAAAAACATTTTGTTATTTCCAACTATTTTTTATTTATTTGACTGTGTGACTATTTTTTCTTAAGGCTTTAGCTCAATTGGCTTCATTTGAAAATTTGCAAGCTTTCCTACGACACTAATTTAGATAAAATTGAAATTAAACTGTACTGAATCATTGATTATTTTAAATATCAAATGAAAAAGTCTAATTTTTATTTGCTTATTTTAGCAATATTTATTGATTTGAAATCTATTATAAAAAAAATTAAAAATAATTTAGAAAAATAAAAATCTCTTTAAATTCAAACTTTTATTAGAAAATTTATAAAACAATTGCCTAATTAAGTTCATAAATACCTTTATTTTGAGCATCCTTATATTTTTAAGAATTAGAAATTAATCTTATTAGAAATTCAAAAATTTCTTGCGATCTTAGTAATCAAATATATTGAAAAAGGTAAAATAAAAATATAAATTAATTTTTCAATTATTATTTCTGATTTGTAAATATTGATAATTATCAAGTTATAAATATTCATCTGAAAACCTTCATGATTCATATTTCTTTATCGAATATAAAAATTAATTATCTATGGTTAAATAAGATTATTTTTTTAAGGAGTCTTTACGAAGACTTATCTAACTAGAAATCAATTAGATTTTAGTTTTTGTAAGATTAAGTAAATTATACAAACTCAAAAATCCTTGGTAATACTTTGAAAAATTTTTTAAACCTTGTAATACGTAAACAAATACGTGCACAAAATTAGGCTAGAAAAAGTACGGTTCTTTGACCTCCTATTGACACATAGGACCAGGTAAATATTTTAATCTCCTTATATTAACAAGTTTTTTGCCTAATCTCTCAACTTGTTCGAAATAAACTATTGTTTAATTTCAATTAATCCTTAAGAGGTTTTTGTGCGATTCACAGCTCAACATTTCTCGTGAATTTCCGCTTGTTGAAACAATCAAGTAGCTGGTATTTGGCCTTTCTTTTTTTGTTTAGCACGTACACAATAAATTTAATCAAATGAAATTTAAGAATGAATAAGAATTGATACCTTGGTATATTAGGTAATATAGAAACAAAAATAAGAAATGAAAACCGAGTTTTATTTCGCTAAGCTCGATTTAAATTTGCATAAAATTTTAAATGTTCATACAATTTCCAAAAAGTCCTACAACTAAATTATATAACTAATTTAAAAAAAAAAGTTTTTATTTAAGAATAAGTATATTTTTATACTAGTTAAATAAAAGTTCTGAGATTCTTGGGGCAAAAATTATTAAATGAAAATTTTAAATTAAATAAACACTTAAAGGTCCAAAATCAATCTTGCGTTCGGTGCCATGTAGACAAATATGTAATTTATAAATATAAAAATATTAACTAGAAGCTTAAATATATCTTTAAAATAAACTTAAAAAAACAAGCTAACATATATGAAATTTGCTTTATAGTTCGATGATTTGATTATAATTTAGAACAATATCTGAATTAAGCAAAAGTATTTAAGTATTTTCGATACTTTATAAGATAAAATATTTTTTCTTAATTTACCAGTCTTGATTGTTTAGATTTGTATAACAGGTTTAATTATTATTAATGAACTTAATCGACCAATTTTTTTTAAAATCAATTCAAATTTAATGTATCGATGATGAAAACAAAAAACGAAC
>JAESIW010000118.1:783656-830217 GCA_016802295.1 Brachionus rotundiformis
TCTGAATTAAGCAAAAGTATTTAAGTATTTTCGATACTTTATAAGATAAAATATTTTTTCTTAATTTACCAGTCTTGATTGTTTAGATTTATATAACAGGTTTAATTATTATTAATGAACTTAATTGACCAATTTTTTTTAAAATCAATTCAAATTTAATGTATCGATGATGAAAACAAAAAACGAACAGAAAAAATGAATAAGATTATTTAATTTTTTTAAGTTAATTCTATTAATAATACATATTTATTTAAAAGCATATTATTATATTATTAATAAATATTTAGCTAGATGTGGTATATTAAATTTAGCTTACAAATAATTTTAAAAATATTTATTGTAAATATTTTTCTTTAAATATAAGTTCAAGTTATTCTTAATTAAATTATGTAATGGTATCTAAAAAGTAAGTATCACATTAAGTTATACAATTGATTACATCTAATTTTTTCTTTTCAAATAAAAATTAATCCTCTTAAGTTAAAATCATATCCTATTTCCGTTTTTATTTAGTTATGAAGAGTAATCGATTGAAAATATATTCAATTGTTATTAACATATATAAATAAAAAATTTTACATCACGTCTTTAAAAAATAGATTTCTAATTTTATTCTAAAAATTCAAAAATTGAATTGTTTTATAACTTTTGACAAAAATATAAAAATAATCTTAAAGATTGTTCCTATTCAATTTTACGTAAAAAAGATATTTTAAACAAAAATAAATTAATTTATTCTCACGTTTCATGCTAAATATTAAATAACAAGAATATAAATTTTGGACTAAATTAACTTTTGAAAAAGATTGTTTTATTGCTAATGGATTCCATAATGGATATCGTTTATGCAAATAATTGAAGCTCTAATAGCAAATTTTAACGTAGATAATTGTAAGTTAAAATTTCCTTTCATCACTTTTCCATTTTTTTGATATAAATATATACTTTAAATATATAATTTCTAATCTCAAACTTTACTCTAAATATTTTAAAAATATTTTCAAATAGCTTACAGTTAAACTTGAATAAAAAAATATACTTTAGTTTTTAAATGTTAAAAATACATTTCTAATAGAGAATTTATTGTTATTTTTAATTCATAGTAATACAATTTGTATTTAATAGTATGAATTAGATATATTAATTATAAACTATAATTGTGTTGTTAAGCACAAAATTTTTACGAACAATTTATTTTTAAATTAGCTTTTCGGTAATTTTAGCTTAATTTCATTCAAATGTTATTAAATCAATAACATGAATATAAAAATTAAATACTACTGAAAATTTCTTGATAATTAATCATATGATTAAACAATTAGATTCGAAAAACCTTATTAAAACAAAATCTTTATAATCCTTTTTCTGACTTGACGATAATTTAATAATTAATTACTAAAATATTTTCTAAATATTATTCAAAAAATCTTCTATAACTTCAAAATTGAGCAATATTTATTAGAAACCTCGAAAAATTTTAAATTTACATACTTCTGAATTATTTTGGTCTTCTTGGGCAAAATTTTGGTTTTCTTCGCGAAACTCGTCATCTAGATTTTTTATTTCGGCATATTTGAGGTTTATGTTTAACTTATTTTCGTCGTTCGAGTTCAAATTCTCCCGAATATGGCCTGAGTTGGGACAATAAGAAGCATTTAAGGGAACAGAAAAACCTTTACAGCGTACCAATTGTCGTTTGGTAATTGTTCCACATTGAGAACTGTCATTTGATTTGAGAGATACAGCCGATGATCGTTCAAAACTTTTTTGCTTTTCTGTCAATTTGTAGGTTTTTTTATTGTTGAAAAATTTCAAACTACGGTGCCATTCAGGTGAAGTAATACATTCGCTTTGGGGACGGTGATTTATGTCAGGCTCATAATCACTAAACACATTGTCATAGTCATTCAAGTTGTAATAATCGCTTGCATGATTTTCTATATTTTGCGAACTTCCTGAAGAGCTCTTAGTAAATGAGAATAGATTGAACAAAGAAGAGCGCTTTTTTTTAGAAGGATTTATGTAGCTGGTTGAACAAGTGCCAGGTTGTCGAGAGTCGATCTTTTTAGATGAATCGGATGTGGAAGATTTCCTAAGACCAGGACTTGAATTTATGAAATACGACTTAGATTTAAATTTATCTTTTTTGGAAATTGTTGGTTCAGTTTCCATTTTACTAGACAAAAGTTTTTCTATTATGCTTGAAGAAATAGTATGGGAGGATTCATTTTGACGATGGTTTTTTTTGTGGTTGGCAAAACTGGTCAACTTACGGAAAGACTCTGACTTTTTAAGAATGTTTTGCACAAAATTTTTATTCGTATTTACAGTAGTCTCGGAATGTGACTCAATTATGTTATTTAGACTTTCAATAACCAAATCACTCTCTTCGATAAGCTTGCTCGACGCCGAATCGGAAAAATTTTTACAATCATTTTCAGATGACATAGTTACATTTATATTTAAAAAAAATGAAATATTTTGACTAAAATTATCTAAAAATATTGGAAAAAATAAATCATGCGTTTAACAGGCTCATATTTTAAAATTTTATTTTTTTCTAAATCTAATTATGTCCCTAAAAATTTTGAAATTTACTAGATGATAATACATGAGACATTTTTTAATTAAAATAGAAATTCTCAATTGCAAAAATAATATTGAGTTGCTAAGTTTAATGCAGAATGTACAGTACTAGCAACCAGAAATTTTAACCTGATAGCAAATAAAGTCCATTCTACGAGACAAATACTGTTTCACATAATTTGAAAGCAAAGCTACAATTTAATCACCTTCATTTTCTAATTAGAACAAATTTTTAGCAATATTCTTTTTTTAAATAACGTTTTGGTCATCATAAGATATCGGGTATTTTTATTTTTATTTGAATTTAATTTTTCAAAATAATCTTTAGGTTAAAAATTTTAATTTAAACAAAACAAAATAGAACTGATCAGAAAGTTAATGACGATTGAAAATAGTAAGAGACGAATTCTTTATAAAAATTAAAATTAACAGCCATCTTTTTTATATATGAGAAATAAATAACTAAAAAAATAAAGATTTTAGATTTTGTTGAATGTGAATACAACTTTAATTTAAGTTACAATAATCTTAATCAATAGAAAAATACAATTGAATTTTGAAAATAAATTAAGCTACCCATTAATATTAATGTTCCAATTCTTACAATTATTATATAACATAGATTACTGTGAGTTAACTGTTAAAATATTTAATTATTTCTTCGAGGAATCATCTATTTTAACACATTAATCAATGCATTCCTACTGGAAAAATTGCATTTGCTACTATTTACCTTCTTTGATTTTGTAGCTTATTTAAGATAATTTTAAAATATATTATCAAACATGCAAATGAAAGATGATAATACCTAGATTTTAAATGTTTCAATTTATTCATTAATTCTAAAAAGTTATAGTTACTCAACGATACTTTAAATTTTTTAAAATATTAAAAATTTAAATCCTAATTTTATCTAAATACATTTTACGGCTTAAATATTTAAAAAATCTATTTTAATATCCAAAACAATATATTTATTATTTATTCAAATATATCGTATCCTTTTCTAGTATTGAATATTAGAAAAATTAAGTGTGTTCATGTTGTGTAAATGTTTTATTTAGAACAATTAAAAATGGGCCTAGATCCGATTAAATATAATTTTAAAATATAAAATTACAAATTCACAAACAAAATAATATTGCTAAAATTTTCATCTTAACTATTCAGTGAAAAACTTAAGACTAAATCTAATGGTAATAAAATAAATAATATTTTTCCAGACTAAATCAACCCAATAGAATTGAAAAATTGAGTATTACACAGGAACAAAAATTTAAGTTTGAAAAAATTACCGCAATTCATACAAATGAATAAGTCATTTAAATTTATAAAGAGGTATAATTAATTGAAAATCCAAGTGATTAAAAATTGATCAAAAACAAAAAAGAATTGATTTTTAAGACTATTTGATATTTATGCAGTCACGAGCTGAATTTTTTGAGAGCCACTTCTATCTGTGTAGTAATAGTCGATTTAAAGTCTGGACTGTAGTTAGTAATTTTTAGATCTAACCAAGCTAAACAAAACCAAATTGTCTAATTAATATATTTTTTTATATTAAGCAAATGAAACGATAACAATCGAAAAAAAAAAACAAAAAAAAAGTATTAAGTTCAGATCACAATGATGACACTTTTCTCGTTTGAAATATTTAAAATTTTTGGATAAAAACAACAAAATAAACGAGATTGGTTTTTTATGTTGGTAATAAAAAGATAGGCGCATTCAGGTTTATTATTTATCTAGTCTTCTGTTTGTGACTTGAGTAAATGAGTGTTTTTCTTGTATATTTTAGCTTTTATTTGTGGATCGTTTTTATTTCTATTCTTCTTCAAATGATCAACATGTTTTTTTATATAAAGCAAACTTAACACCTCTATCTACAATTATCTACATACATTGCTAATAAAACGCCTCTTGATTGCTCTATTCTAAACTTTGTCGTGGCCTAATTTCTCATCCTTTTTACGACTTTTTCATTATTCAACAAATTAAGTTTGGTTAATTTTATTAGTTTAAAACAAATTTACTAAACTGATAGATTTCAGTCGAATGTTTTAACAAAAGTCTAGTATACTAAGCTAAGTATTATTTTTAACTTAGAGTATTTGGTTTAGAATATAAAAAAAGGAACATAAAAATATCACTTTGAATAACAAAAATATAAAAGTTTAACTTTATTAATTCTTATGGTGATGATATTCGAATAAATTAAAAATTAATTCTAATTGAATTGAATTTTTTGATACAATTAAGCCTTTCAATTTTTTTATAACTTAAATATAATTTATTCTACCTTGAAATCTTAAAATTAAAACATCTTATTTTATTTAAAAACTTATTTAGATAAAATTTAATCTTAAGCTTATGTATACTTGTTGAATTAATTATTTAAATGTAAAAAATTTTTTTCAAATCACTTGATTGGATTTATCCTTATAAATATTTAAGATTTTCTTTAGAAAAATTTCTTCGATTGAAGGTTTATTATTATTAAGAAAATATCTTTATCTTTATCGGATTGATTAAAAAATTTTTCCATCAATTAAGATAAATTCTTAAAACAAAAAATAAACTTGGTTCATTTAAAAAAAAGCATGTGAATTATCTTATTTTAGACTAAACATTAAAATTTCTGGTCATTGAAGATTAAAAATATTAAAAAATTATATTAAAACTTTACATTAAGTCTTTTAGAGTTTTAAATATCACTTATAAATATTTAAAATGTGAATAGAACAATTTTTAGTAGATAAATTGCAAATAAATGAATAATTAAGTACAGAAAACAGGAAAATAATTTCTAAATGACTAATTATTTAATCAATAGAAAAAAAATGCTAAATTGAAATTTAGATTTCTGTAAAGTAAAAATGATTTTTAAAAATTATTGAATTTTAAAAGTTTCTATAGCTTAACAAAATAAGTATTTTTTATTTTTAAGTCTTCTTTTATTTTAGTTTTTTTTTAATAAAACATCTTGCTACACTAATTTTTTTGATAATTTTTTTACCTTCTATATTTAAGTTACTTATGTAACAAAGAATTTATTTGAAAATATGGTATAAATTTATAAAAGCACTTACACTCAGACATTATAATGATCTTCGGTCTTCAGCTTTTTAGAATTCAATGCTTAAAATTATCAATTACATATACTTGAGATAGCAAGGAGACTTGGTAGATAAAAAAATGTGAGACATAAGGTTGTTTTGACACGTCTTTTTATTTGACTCAAGTCTGAACCTAATTAAATATTGGTTGTGACTGGCTATATCAAATTAAATTTCTTGACCAAAAATGCTTATACAATTTTTTCTTGTAATTTACGATTAGATTAGATCTTACATTAAATAAATTGAGAAACCTTATGCTTAAAATTCATTTAATTTCACTCATTTAACGAACAGTTTTTACCTAAAAACATATTCAATTTTTCAATCAAATAATTGAGAATTATAAATTATAAATGAAAACAAGAATTTGTTAAATCGATTTAATAAATAATAAAAAAGATTAAGATTCAAATTTTTATTTTAGATAAAAGAATATTTTTAGTTATCTAAAAGTGATGCGAAGACACGTTTAAAAATAATCTAATGGAATGATTTTTGAAAAAAAATCAATTCGCTTTTGAAAAATCTTTAATTGAACATTAAAATACTATTCTAATTAGAATTTCAAGAAAAAACATATTAAAGATTATTACAAATTTATTAATCACAAATAACATTATTAAACGATTGCTTAAAATTGTGAAATTTAATTTTATCTTTAAACATCTAAAAAAATTAAATTATTCTCGGGGTTGTAAAGTTGGTTTCAATTCGATCATTTCAATTCAGAAAAATTTGAATAACTTTTTTACTAAAAGAGATAATTTAGTTCTATAAAATGCTCAATTATAAGCAAATTTGCTTAAATCAGTAAAATAAGTCTGCAAAATACTCTGCAACATTATGCATTTTGCACGCCATTAAAAAGTATTCAAATCAATTGTGCACTTACTTTGCAGAGTTTTTGCAGACATATATTTTCAGATTAAGCAAAGTTGCTTAAACATTAAGCATTTTACAGAACTTAATTATTCCTTATAGTAAAAAAGTTATTCAAATTTTTCTGAATTGAAACGATCGAATTGAAAAGAACTTCACAGCCCCATTATTCTCATTGATTTTCTAAATAATCAAGTCATTGTTCTTATCAATTTCTAAATATGCATAAATAATGTCCGATTTGAAAATTGCTCATTAAATAAAAACAATTTTAAAGCTAAAAAAACCCAACTGTATATTTTGATTAATCATCTATTATTAAAAAATATTTATAGCATTGAAATTTTAAAATAAAACATCGAGTCATATTTATATTAAATTCGTCCTAATTAATTACATATCCTGGAGTTGAAAAGCAATATTTTATTGCTATTAATAAAGTTCTTTTTCATTCTAGCTGAATAAAACTGAAATTTTAGAAATCGAAATAAATTCTTTATAAATAAAAATTAATAATTAAAACATTTAAATATTATTTTTCTAGATTTATAAAGGTTAAAAAAACCATTTAGACTATGCTCTTCGAACCCTGGAAACTAGAAATAACTAAATATTATTGTTTTTTTTTTAAGTGTAAACATAACATATCTTAATTTAAAAATAGATTTTAAATTTATTAAAAATAATTTTTTTGTTTGAGAAAATACAAACCAATGCCATGAGAATTTATTTAGTGAATGTTTACAATACTCTTTGGTCTTTTAGAGAAGGTGGAATATTTTCTTATCATTTCCTAATTTTTTAATATCTTCATTTTTCTAGTCCAGGTATATTTAAAAACATATTTCTATATTTTGCTTGTCAATATTGAATTCTTAACTGAATAGCAGAAAAATGTCATTCTACTAAACTGACGAATCCTAAATTTAATATGCATATAAATAAAAAACTAATTAACAAATATGTTTACCTAGCGAAATAGTCAAAAAATTAATGATATTTTTTTTTAAATTAACTTTGACAATGAGTAAACAAAAATACCTTAAAAGAGTTAAGAAACACAAAAAAGCTTCGAATGGAAGCAAATGATTGTTAGACAAAAGCTACAAAAAATTAGGCCAAGGTAAATAAATTACTCTGGCGTAAAGTTGCGTAAATATTTGACATCAAATTAAGCCGAGATCAGAAAACTGGGCCATGTGACCAATCTTAAAAAGCCGCTTCAAGCCCAAACTATAAGAATAATTAAACATTTAAAGGCTATAAATTCTGAGGCTTCGACATTGTCTCGACTAAAGAAATTTTGAAATATTTCTTTTACAAAAACTAGTTCAGTAATTAATCAAAACAAAGCTAGAAAGACATAGAGAGAAAGAGCAAATATTTATATGAAATAAATGAGACGAGTATTAGCTTTATTCTAGTTTGGTTCCTTTTAATATTTGATCACAAACAAGCCCACAATCCTCGGATTTCATGTCCATGATCAGTTGTTATTGGATACCACATATTTAGGAGCATTTAGCGTTCGCTGCCCAAGTCCTCGAAATTAATTAAAGTGCGATCCGCACTCGAGAACTACGCTCAACAATTAATTAAAGCTACACTTTAAAGTTTCTAGCATAAAATATCAGCTTGAGAGTCTTGAAACTTCGAAAGGTTAATGTAAAAATTTAGGTCTTATAAAAATCAGTTGTTTATCAGCTTGGTCCAAATGGTTTTTTGCTTGACTGATCTTTATCTTGGCTATTTTATAATACTTGTGGCCCAATTAAAATATTTCTAGTCTTAACATTTCGAAAATAATTTCTAAGTGTAATAAAATAAATTGTTGTCAAACCAAGTTTTAAGTAAACTCTTTGATTAAAAATCAATCTTTTAGGTCAACAACAATGAGAAAAAAATGAGAAGCCGTGGTGTTACGTAAGTTGAGATATGAATCAGCATGTTTGCCAAATTCAATAGTGTTTAAGATACCCATGTGTCACAAAAAACACAAATAAAGATTTTAATTATTAACTTTTTATTAAAATTAAGACTGAAACCGAGTTTTTTTTCTATTTGATGTTCAAATCACATGCATTGGCCAGGCTTTATCAATGGCAGATACCACTTAAACGAGTTTAAGTTAAATTGTGGGTACGTGAAATATATTTTATGCAAGGCTTGCTTTCAATGGACGAAGCCCGCAAGCTTTTAAATTTTTAATTGAAATTTTTGTTTTATGTAAATTTAACAATGGTTTTAAGTTGCGAGCCAAACGAGACCATTAAATTTAGGCCTGAGTGAAACTAAATAAAAAATACCTCCTCAGTCATTCCAGCTATATTTCGGCCCTTTGTATCAAACGGTGGTTTTAAATAGCCTTTGAAATATTTTTTTACCATCTCATGAAAAGTTTCTATAAAGTTCTATTGAAATTTAAATTAGGAAATTTTAATTCTAAATTCAAAATAATATACTAGACTATTTTGTTGACAAGTATATTGGAACCATTTTATGCCCGCGGCTACATGGCTTATCTCATCTTCATACAAAATATCCAGTAATTTGACTGATTCTTGATCGTCTTGATTGGCAAAGCGAAGTCGAGTCTGCGGATGAACATCAAGACCTCTTTTAAAGATAAAATAGATAAAAATAGTCTAAAATATTTATTTTATTTTTGTCAGTTTTTAATCATCGATTAAAGCATTAAGTTTGCTTCAATTCTCAAATTTCAGATTTTAAAGATCTGTGTTTAACTACGTGATGATCTTAATCATCAATATTTATTTTTTGGCCTATCAAGAACAATTTTTTTCAAAAGAATCATTTTTTATTTTGAGAAAAAAATTTTAAACTCCATTTCTTTAATTAAAATTTAAATTTTTTTCTTTTGTTTTAACGATTTGTTTAGCTTTTTTTGGGAATATGTCTACAATCAACTTATTTATAGAATAAATATGAATCTCTGTTTTCTAAAAATATTCTAATTTTAATCTTTAATTCTATTTTTTTGGTTTTTGACTTTATTTTTAGTGTATTAAAAAATAAATTATAGCATTAGTGAGAAAATAAAAATACCTCTAAAATAAAGAATTTACAAATTAAAATTTATGAAATTAAAAGATTTGATATCAAGCTATTTTTTATTCATACCTGGCCTCATGAACCATATGAACTATAGCTAATCTTGATAAAAAATTAGACTTTGTAGTCGTTGCTGATTCCCAAAGGCCATTGTGTACTGCTAATGCACCAAAATGACTTCCTAACTCTTTCAACCGTTTGTCCAACAATTCAAAATGCTGCCAAAAAACAGATTTATCATTTTTTTGTTTTTATTTAACCTCACCTTTGACTCATCGCGCGCAACTTTGACAAAATCTGAAAAAAACTCTTTAGGCAAAACAGATCCGTTGGAAAACTTAAAATCAGAAAATCTAGCAATAATATCCCATGATAAATCAATAGCCCATTGTTCAATATTCGCCAATGAATGTAAAAGAGCTACTCTGCTAGCCAGAGTACCGCCTTTACCTCTTCTTATTTTACCAGGATCAATAATAGTTAAATTATCAGGTCTACTCGGCTGATCTGGTGGTTTTTTGTTTCCAATTAAGTTTATTTCTCCGCTAAACCATTTTTCAGCAACTTCATTGGTAAGCCTTGCTTTTTGATGTGGATCAGATGTATTTAGTATTTTAACTGCCCAGAAACATAAACTCTCTTCGCCTGTTTCTGAAATTACCAAATTTCTTTCCAATTTATCAACTAGTTCTTCATTTTGTTCTTCCAGTTGGCCCTGTTTACTCAAGCTAATAGTCATAGGTGTATTGATGTAAAGGTTATTATCAACTACTCGAGTTTCATATGTTTGTTGCTTCAAAAAAATTAATATTATCTATTGAAATGTAGGTTATTTACCTTTAAACCAGTTGATGAAGAACCATCTTCTAAATCAAAATCAAAACTGTGCCACGGACAAATAACCAAAAGTTTTTCACCAAGTTCTTCAATATCACCATGTTCTAGAGGACCTCCTTCATGTGAGCATCGTGAATCAATGGCATAAAAATTTCCTTTTTTATTCTTGATTAATAATATATCTTGATCAACATCATCCAGACTATAAAATCTGAATACCATTTTAAATGAGAAATAAATAATGTATCTTAAAATTACTTGTAACATTTCATCGGCTCAAATTGAGAAATATCCCCTACATTTTGCCAATTACAATCAAAGACAATGCCTTTTAACGCTTCGACAAGATCTCTAGAAAATTTACTCATTTAGATCAATTTGGAAAAAAAAAATTTTTTTCATAAATTAGAAAACAAACAATTTTGTTAAGAATTTTTTTTTATTTTTCAAAAATTTAAATTCTAAAACAAAATACATATTTTTAAATCAATATTAAATTATTGAAAATAAATTTTTGATTTTTTTTATTTAAAGTGGAAAGTATTATGATACTATTTTAAATAAAAATTATTTAGGTTTATTCTGGAGTTCTTTAACTCTTAAAAATTTTTTAAATTATTTTTCCTATGAGAATTTTCACATTCAATAACAAAAACAAAAATTAATTTTAGTTTTATTAAAATTAACAAAAATTAATCAAAACATTTGTAATTTTTAAGAAAATCTGAAAAAAATATTTTAGGTAGGTAAAAATGTTTAATATTTTTATAATTAATTGACTATCAAAATAAAAATAATCAATTAATAAGAGATTAATGATTGAAATTTTAATAAAATTGGTTCTTGAGGTAAATTAATAGCAATTGCAGCAAATTATCCTCAATTAAATTATTATTTTTTTAAATGATAAAGAACAAAATTAATTTTATTTTTAAACTAATTAAAAATTTAATTAAAAACATATATACAAAATTAATTGTAATTAATAAGAAAATCAAGAGGAATCATTTTAAAATCATTTACAACTATCCTAATGACACCCATTCTCCATTTTTTTCCAACACTTTAGGCACCACATTACTGAGCTTATCAATAAAATCTGAACATTTTTCAGGAGTCAAAGTCTTCCAGTAATCTTTGACCGCAACTATTACCTGGCCAAGAGTTTTTGGCAGCCTTTTGGCCACATTTTGAATAAGTTCGGTCCATACAAGTTCAATTGGATTAAGATCATGACTCCTTGGCGGCGACTTTACCCAATTAATTCCCGTAGAGGACAAAAACTCCTGAGACAATTTGGCCGAATGCTTTGGATTGTTATCTTGGTGAAACCTGTGTCCATCAGGGTAGTTTTCTGCAATGAAAGGAACTACATTTTCTAGCAAGGTTTCCAAGTACATGGCGGTAGTCAACGGACCGTCGAATATTTGAAGTGGAGAGGCACCTTTACGACTAATGGCCCCCCAGAGGTGCAAGGTTGTTTGCTGTCTTGGCTGAGTGGGGTCTGGTGCTTGGCCCTTTAGCTGGTTCAATGAAGCCAAAAATGGCTTTAGTGTTGTCTTGCCTATGAATATGTCTTGATCAAATTTGTCTTCCACATGCGCTTGGCACCATTGAATCCTTGATTGACGATGCACATCTGTCAATATTGGCTTGCGCCTCATTCTGCGGTAAACAAAGCCGTATTTTTTGCGGTAATATCGCGCCTTTTTGGCTGTTGTAGCCTCAAGTCTTTTGCGGTATAAATATTTTTGGACATATCCATAGCTTATTTTTTCTTCAGGCTTGCAGACTAGATTTATTCTATCAACTATCTCTTTGATTGATTTTCCATTTGAGCTGTGATAGTCAATCAGCTCTTTGATTGATACGGGCAGTCGACGACGCGATTTATCGTTTTCTGCCTTGCGATTTTCGTCCTCTACGTCCTCATCGTCTTCAGCCTCAGAGTCGCTGTATTCTTCGTTCATGGCCATTTTAAGCTCTATGGCCGATTCTTCAGATATGGTTTCATTGCGTTGTATGATCAATTCATCTGAGGTGACCATTACATTCTCTTCCAAAGGCTGTAATTGGACGTGTTCTTGAGTCAGCTCTGGTTCATTCAAGTCCATGTTGGTTAAATTTCTGGTATTGTTAGGCTTTTCATCATCCGAATTCTCTTCAGCCTCTTGTTTGAGTTTAGGCTGACGACGAGAAGATTTGGCATCTGTGTTACTTTTGCGTGTCATTTTGGAAAAAATTCGAAAGACTAAAATTCAAACTGAATATTTATCTAATTTAAATTTTAATACTAAACTATAGATTATAAATGTATAAATCCGACATTAAGTTTAAGAGTACATCAATTAAGACAAAGACTAATAATTTATGCAGCTATAATTCCCATTGACCGGTATATGTATTGTTTTGTGCACTGCACACACAACACACAACTAAAAGCAATTCTAACATAACATTCATTATTAGCTATATTTTTATTAACGAATTAGTTTTTATATTATTACCATTTAATTGTAGAAATAATTTAAAGACAATGTTTTAAAAATTAAGAATTTTTCTATTTTGTGTTATTTTCAATTCTGTAAACATGTTTAATTTCTATGCTTTCTGTACTTTATTAAAATTAAAATTTATTTGACCATACCTCTACTTTTTGATAAAAATAAATAATTAAAAGTTAAATTATTAATTTTTATTTTATTTAGTAGTTTTTTAATCTAAAATATGCTTCAATTATTTAATCATGCTTAATTTTTAGTGAAATGATTAAAATAATCAAAAAGTACAATATGAATAATGGTATTTTAATAGTTAAATCTAATTGTTCAGCGATGGTTAAATTTTGTGATAATTGGTTTAAATTCAGATAAACGAATTAAAAAGTTGTTTTTTTATATCGTTTGATCTGTAATTAAAAATTTATATTTTGTAAAATTTGCAAATAATAAGCTATTAATCTATTTTTCTGTTAATCTAATTGTAGCATAAAAAGATGAATTAATTTAATTTTTTTTATAGCTTAAATATATTTTATACATTTATTTTTTTATTAAATAGGTTGAGGAAAAAACTAAGGATGAATCTAAGTCCTTCTTTTTAGAAAAATTTTAAATCAGAAATTTAAATCTTAGTTATTAACAAACAAAAAAATTAAAATTAAAAAAGAAAATTTTTAAATTTTAATTAATTAGTTGTTTTGATTAACTTCTTGTTACTCGGATAATATTTTGATAGTATCCGTGAGAGTGTAAGAGTGTGAATTCGCTCGCTTTGTGAGAATTTTTTTTGTTTTGTCCTTGAATCTAGCTTTCTAGCTGAATAAAACTGTCTGACCAAAACCAATCAATATCTACAAAAACTTCTTTTGATCTCATCTGGACTAGGCTTTTGAGAAACATCAAGTTTTTGTCTTTGAAAACTCTAATTTCATCTATTCACAGACAACTAAAGGGTAAATTATTAAACGATTTTACTTTGGATTTTGCATTTATAAGTTTAATAAATCATCATCAAAACATTCAAAATTACTAAACTAAATGTATTAGAGTGTAAAACAATGTTTATTGGTCGAAATAGGAATAAAACTGGTTATGCAGATCCAATCTTGGATGGAGAAGTGACCCTTAAAGAAACTTTTAAAGAAAAGGACCTCGATATTTTTGTGTCCAATGACCTAAAATGGGACACTGTTCATCTGCGGCATCTAAAACCTACAGAGTGTTAGGTCCAATCAGGAACGCGTTCGTGTGTTTGAACACAGAAACTTTTAGACTTTTATACAAAGGACTTGACAGACTGCATCTTGAATATGCTTTAAATATTTGGAAACCTTCAGCGAAAGCTAGCATAAACATCATCGAAAGAGTTCAAAGAAGAGCGACAAAGTTAGTCTAATGTTTGAAGGAAAAGTCATACCAAGAAAGACTAAGGGCTTTAGACTTAATGAACTTAGGAGATCGTAGAACAAGAGGGGATTTTATTCAAATATTGAAAAAAGTCAACCGCCATGAGAAGAATAACCTAACGAAAGTTTTGAACCTGGACTTAAGAAGAAAACATAACATGAAACTAGAGAAAGAAATTTGCAAAAAAGCTACATCAAGATATAACTTTCTGACAAACAGAGACTTTCAAAGTGGAATGTGGTGTCAACTCAGAGACAGTTAATGATTGTAAAGCTGCTATCGACAGAGAAGTTTTTGATATTGAACATAGAAAGAAACGAAATTTTCGCTTAAAATTTTTATTCTTATTCTTTAAAAAATATGAAATCAACAAGAATACTTCATTTTGTTTGGTAAAAAACACAAATTTAGGGGATACTCAAAAAAGAATTTGATAAAAGAATATATGTTTGACAGTTCAAAATTAAATATTTTTCATATTTAAGTATAAAAGAAAATTAATTATATTTTTCGTAGAATTTTTAATTAAGTTTTTTCAAAAACAAAATAATGTCTCTAAAATTTTATTTAATTAAAATTTTAAAAAATAAATAAAAAATAATGAACCAGAGATTTTTAGCTTTGCTAATGGGAAAAAAAAGTGAAAATAAGTGAAAAAATAACATCAATCATACACTACAAAAGATAAAAAAGTTTTATTTTAATTTTATTAAACATTATTTGAAGAAGAAAAAAAAACTATTTCGATGAATAGATTGAACTTTTGATTGATGATTGAGAGCCATTATTGATAAACTAGATAAAAATGAAATCTTTTAGCGAACTTGAAGTAGTAGTTCGAATTAATTCTATGAGTTTAACTCAATTAAAAACCTTTTTGCAGAAATACTAGAACAAAAAAAGATTTGATCAAATAATTATAAAATTAATTCAAAAGGCAAAAATTTAGAATCCTTGCGAGAATTTTAAAGTCCTAGATAAGGACAAACAACATATAAAAAATTAACTATTAAAAAGATCTTTTAGAAAATTCCTTTTCTTAAACAAATCTAGTTGTCCAAAGAAGCTCCATTAAATTGAGATTGATTACGTGATCCGGGCGAATTGAGGGCACCATACAAATCTTGAATATTACCGCCAGTGTAGCTTCCATACAAATTACTATTGCTATTTTTGGCACTTGCTGCATTTTGACTATAAAATTCTGCATTTGTAGTGCCGCTATTTGCTCTAACAACTTCGGCACCTGGGGGCAAATAGTGATATGAATCGACACCATATCTGGACTTGATGGTCTCTTGGTCGGTTTTTTCAAACTTGTCGCTAATTCTCTGATCCAATACTTCCAAAGTATAACCTTGAGAATTTGCCAAAAGAGTGTCAAAAGCTTTTGAGTTGTACACCTCTTCGGATTTGCCTTCTTGTGACTCTTGTTTACGACGCGAGTCTTCATACTCTACATGTTCACTATATTGGTAATTGGCTGAAGATGGATACTCTCCATTAGCATTTGGATAAGCCTGTGTGAACTCGTGGTATGTTACTTCTTGACCTGATTCTAAATTCCTAGTTGTTTCAACACAATCTCCAGCTTCACTTTTATCAATAGCCACTTGTCTGTCTCGTTCAATTACTATCGGTCTTTGCTGAATGGGCACTGGTCTATCGACTAGAACTGGACGAGCTACGTGAATTATCTGTGGACGCACAATAATACGCTCTCTTGGCACAAATACTGGTCGTACTACGGGAACATAAACATTACGCGGAATGTAAATTGGCTTTTGTTGTTCCGATTGTTTAGGCATCAAGAAGATTGGTTGCACTGGCTCTTTAGAGTCCAATTTCAAATTTCCTAATTCACTTTGAATTGTTTTGATAATGTCATCTTTTATTTTTTTCAAGTCATCACAGTCTCTGTTTGGCTTTTCAATTTCAGTGTCTGAGGACGATGATGAAGAAGATGACGAAGAAGCACTTGGTGTTGCTGGCTTTTTTGGCTTTTCTTTCTTTTTGGTTTTTTCCCATACTTCAATATCAATGTCTTCTTTTGAGCTTTCAGAAGTTTGAGACTGCTGATAGGTATATTGGGTCTGGTAGTCAGGTTGACATCCTGGTTGTTCATCAAGATAGCCGAGAAAGTATTCGGCTACGATTTTGGCACCAGGAGGCAAAGTGCCGTTTGAGCTTTGCTGCACATCATAGCATGGATAAGCAGGTTCAGCATATGGAACTGGCGGGCAAGGCTGACACGGTTGACAAACCGGTGGTTGTGGACAAGGCTGACAGGGAGGAGCAGGAGGACATGGCTGGCATGGCTCAGGATAGTATTGTGATTGATATCCTGGCTCATAAGAGCTGGGCGCTGGAACACATCCCGGATATTGCGAGCAATCGACTTGAGGAGCGCCTGGCGCAACATCGTATCCATAACCTTGGTAGTATCCTTCTTGACCATAACCACCTGTCTGAGCTGGATATTCGCTCACCCATGTTTCTTGTGGATACTGTTGGTATCCGAATTGTGGACTGTATGCTTGTTCTGCATCGCTGTAATAGTACTTTCTATGTTTTCGGTCCTTTTTTTTTTTCGACTTTCTCGCCGATGAGTCCGAATAGTTCAAAAGGACAACATTTGGTGACATGCTTCTTTCATCAGATTGTGATCTTTGTCTCAAGTTGGCTACATCGCCTAGTTGTGCTGCTTGCTGAGCCAACGAGTTTCCGCTTTGGGATCTCTTTTTGTCATCCGAGTCATATCTACTTGGCGCACTCTCGCCTGTCTTGCGCGATCTTACCAAATGTATGGACTCATCGGTGCTATTTGAGGCCATTTCATACTTTCGACCATCTACAGATCTTTGCTTTTGTCTCTTAATCTTTTCCAATGGCTTGTTATTTACAACAGTGGGAGCCGGTATTGGATATCCGTATGGCATGTAACCTCCATACGAAGCATAGCCATTGCCAGTCGGCGGCGGTCCTTGACTAAAGTTATAATAATCACCTTGCATTCTATTTATTTATTTTTTATCTTTAAATAAAAAAGCGATTTTAAAATAAATTTTAAAACTTTCCTACTTATTTATACGAGATGGGCACATTTGAATGGGAAAATATTTTTTTTAAATTGAAAAAAAAATTATCTTGTAGATAAATAAATATAAGCAAGTGAAAATTTTCCATTTAAATGATTTTTGCTCTATTTTTCCCATAATGGATGAAGGCCCGCGGGGTACTTATATTGTCAACAAAACTTGGGTCATTCGACCGTGACGGAAAATAATTTAACAAAAAAAAAGGTGAATTAGAAATTAATTATGAGTGTCCCATCATTTAGATACTATGCCTAAAAGCTCATTAAAAAGTAATTACGAGCTGCAGAGACACTCGATCAAGATTAAGATTTGGAAATATTTGTTTTTTGTTTCCTATATTTTTGAAATGAAAGCAAATTTTCATTTTAATTTATAGCAATTTATCATAGTCAAGTTTAGCAAAAGGCTTCAAGTAAAATACAAAAACAATAACAAGAAAATATTTTTGACCAAAAATTTGTAATTTAATTTATTTCTCCAAAGGGTGACTTAAGTTAAGAAACGCATATACTTTTATTTAAAGATTAGGAATTCCTCGAGCTTTTCACTGGCTCCTAAAAGCTTCTTTAATTATTATTTTATTGACGAGTTCTTTTTTTTTTCAAATATTTATCTCGTCATGTCCATCAAAAGTTGTCATTTCTTATTCTGTCTCGTTTGAAAGGCTATATTATAGTTTTTGTTTAAAGCTATGTGCTAAGCTATTTAGGTGAAAGAGGTTCGGTGATGCAGAACAGATTTAATAAAAATTAGCTCCGAAGATAAAAACATATCCATTTGTGTGATTAAGATCAGGTCGATCATTGTTTTTGACTCGCTTGATCAGAATAAATTTTCAATTAAAATTGTTTGCTTTTAATTTTAATTTAATTCATGGAAAATATTTTTCAAAATAAATTCAAAACAAATCGACCTTGATATGATCAGATAAAACTAAATAAAAAAAATTGACAAATTAAATAAATGACCATTTGAAAAAAAATATTCAAAACAAATTAAACGAAATAGAAAAATTTATTTTTCCTCAAAAATATTTTTGTATAAATCAATGTTATTTCATACAAAATTTTAATTAAATTCAAATTAACAATCAATCAATAAATTTTAAAATAATCTTTTTTTTAATTTAGGTCAATTTTATTATTAATTTTAATTTTTAAACAATACTCAAACTTTGATTACAATTCAAATGCAATAGCTAGTATGATTGATAGAATTAATATTTAATATATTTTTGAATTAATTAGATAGGGCAAAAAGTTTATCTTATATTTTATTTTTTAACTGCTTAGTGTTATAAATGGGTATTAATTTACTTTTCAAATTTTATTAGTTATAAAAACTGTTGAATAAGGAATTTTGATTCGTTTTACCATCTTAGGTAATGATAGAATTATTTGACTTCTAGATTGTCTTGAATGAAAGAAATCCTTTAACAAAACATAATTTTTTGACTTTCTCTGAAAGATCATTAGAAGAATAAAAAAAAAAGATAATATAAATAATATGAAAGAGTATTTAATTTTATCAACTCAAAAATTAGCTAATTAATAGTTTAAAAAAAATTTTAATACTTATAATTAAATTATTTTTTTCAATCATAACAAATAATTAATCAAAATAACACAATTGGTAAAGTTAGGGATTAAAATAAAAAAAAATAGCAAAGTAAATTATTTTTACTTTTCAAAATTTAAATTAAGAATATTTTTAACTGTATATGACATAAAATATTAAAATAGAAACAAAAAATTAAAAAAAAAACAATTAAATTCAAGGAAAAAATTTTTAACAATTGCTAAGTCCAATCTTTCTCGCCACAGATTTTATTTTGAGTTTTATTTGAGTTTTAACTAAATTAATGCACATGGCTATCAATATCAACCCAATAAAAATATAAAGCGCTGATATATAAAGGCCTTTCTTGCTTGCTTTTCTACTTAACAAAGTCGAACCGGGTATCATGTCACCAAAACCGATTGTGGTCAAAGTTACAAAACAAAAGTATAACGCGTCCAATTTTTCCCAGTTTTCATACGAGCTAAAAATCAGCATTCCACATATCAAATAAACTTGCATTATTATCAATGTATAACTAACTGGAACGCCCTGTTTCTCCAGCCTCTCTTGTCTATACTGCTTATAAATTAAATTTAACTGCTTAGTGTTATAAATGGGTATTTGATTCATTTTAAACTTGCTGTATGGTTTTTTAATGCCTTTGCCATTTTTGTGCTCCAGACCATACAGCGATCTTGTCAAATTGGTTCGACGTTTGAATTTTCCCTGATTTTTATTTCCAAAATCTATTATAAGCGACGGTGATGAATAGTTTAAGTCATTTTTAGAATTTGCTTTTTTAAATCTTGTCTCGTTTATTTCTGATATACGCACTGAAGATTGACGCTCGGACACATTGTTGGCGCTAAGTAACAGCTCGCTCTTTGATACACTCAATTTTTGTGGTCTTTCCATTTCTTTTTTGTTTTTTTTCTCATTTAGAGACGCTGATTTGTAAGGTTTAGTCTTCGACTTGGATTTAAAAATATTAGAGATTAGATATTCATTATCATTAAGTCGTTCTGTACTATTAAGCTCGTTTTCAGTCATAAACGAGTTGAGCTTTGGCAAAGTAATGTTGTCCAAAGAATATGTTGGCTTATTGGTTTCGATGTCACTATCTTCTTCGATTGAAGACTGTCTATCTATTAGATTATCTATTTTTTTCATAGCTTCTAAAATTTTTGGATCTTGAGCTTTTTTTTCTCCCGAATCAATTTTGTTTTGAGTTATGCTTAGATTACTTTTTGATTTTGCCATACTTGGTGATTTGACAATTTTTTTTATGAATTCGACTGGAATATCGACATATCGAATGCCAATATTCACCGACACCATGGAACTTTTAGGTTTTTTCCTGATTTTTTTAACTACTACTTGCTCTTTTTGCTTTTCGATAGGTTTTTTTTCGCTTTCAATTTTAGGAATTACTTCGGTGGTGACTTTTTGTTGGTAAAAATCCTCATTTTGATCATAGACTTCATATTCTTCATCTTCTCGAACTATATCTCCACTATTTAACTCGAAAGTTTTCCAAGCTGCCCGGTTTAATCTATTAAGCTTGCGTGTCCGATAACCTCTTTTGATGGAATTTATTTTACTGAATATAAATTTGAACAAAGTAGCAGTAGATGAGCCAATATTGGCCAAAAATAACATCATTAGTGGAATACCAATCGAGCTGTAGAGAATTGTGAAGATTTTGCCCCACTTTGTCTTACATGAAATGTGACCATATCCTTTTAAGTTTTCAATTTTTTTAGTTTTAAATTCATTGAATATCAAGTCAAATAATATTTTTAATATAAATAAAAAAAAATAGACAAGTTCCAATATAATGTTTTATATTTTTATAATCTTAAAGTATTCTTGGAATTTTTCAGAACGAAAGATAAAGATATCTGATTTGAAAAAGATTTTTTACTAAGTTAAAATGAATAAAAAGATTGATTGCTCATAAAGAATGTATTCACTCAGAATTTTTTTTTTTGAATTAATGCCAAGTTAAATATTAAAAATTTAAGTAATAGAAATGTTTGTGAACAAAATAAAATGATAATGCTTAGGAGTTAATATTAGAATTGATTGTATGCTTTAATGCTCAATATTAAATACCAATTCCAAAACACCAATCGACTTATTCTACAAAATTAAAAGCTTTAAAAACAACTAAACTGTCTCAAATGCTATTGTAAGCATTTTTGTTGAAACTGTTGTATTTTGCCATAATCTGGAAACTAAATCTTGTACATTTTTTTCAACTATTTAACTAAATGTATTTGTAAAATCCTAGAAAATTCTTTTCTTTTCAAACACAGGTTTTAAGCGAAGGGTTGCACCATTCTGACGAATCCTGGGGATTTCCCCCTCAATTATATATTTAATAAAATAAATAAATGTCAATTTTTTAAATTTGCAAAACTTAGCCATCAAAACTTGGCTTTTGTTTATTATGGTTTGCTTAACAAAAAATATCTTTACAATAAATTTTAAAAAAAGTTAAAAGCCTTTATTTTTTAGTAAGTTTTAAGCATAACCATTAATTAAAATATGCTCATTTTATTTATTTTAAAAATTTAAATTAAAAAAGATTGTTTAAATACATAAAGAATCAACTATATAGTAATTTTTGCTGATTGAAATTTTAATACTCTTAATTGAATCTATAATTTAATCAATTATTCCCTTTTTTAAATAACATTCAGAATTATCCATAAGAGATAACTTAATGAAATTTTTTAAAATTGTTTAACTTACCAATAGTCGACACTAAGGTAACACAATAAAAAACTGATCCGAAAAAATCCCATTGTGGTTCAATTGAGCCAGTTAGAGTTCCATTCAGTGTCGCATTTGTAAAAAAGTCTCCAAAAGATCTTTAATAAAAAAATTTTTAAACTAAATAAAAACTTAAATTAACATACCTGATTTCGTGTCTAAGAAACATGTAAAAAGATTCATCCTTTACTCTGGTAGAGTTATTTTCAATTTGTTTATAAATTCGTTTCAGCATTTCTTCAAGAATGGATTCACTATATTCCAATGCATTGTTTTCAAAATCAGACTCAATTGCTTCAAATATCAGCCCTCCGGCAAGAACATAACCTACCATGACGATCATTAGACCTACTCTCGAGATCATAAAAGTGATAAATTTTCGGCAAAATTTGAAAAAGTTCTCTTTGGTACAACATTTTGATGATTGAGTATAGCTATACAAACTCGTACTTTCACTTTGTATATCATAAGACTTCAACTTTAAGTTTTTTGATTTTCCCATTTTATCTTAAATCATTTTTGTATCTTGTTTCACTAAAATCTGCACAGTCCATTCAACAAATAATTTTCTAAAATAGCCCAACAAAAGTTATATATAATACTTTATTAATAAGCATCAGACTAAATTAATTCGAGACATTTAAATCCTAGCGATTTATTTATTCTAAATTCTGATAACTTAAGACCTATAAGTGTATAGCAAATTAAACTTATAAACTTAATCTATTGGAATCAAAATTATCAACAAGAGCCAGTTTTTATCTGTAATTAACTCTTAATTTACCTTAATTTTAATATTGTGTAAATAAATAGAAGAACGTGCAAGCTTTTAATTTTAATTAGTCCCGTATGCTGATACAAACTACAGCCCTTACTCTAATGACAAGTTGTTTATTTTTTATTCGGGTTATCGTCTTGCTGAAAATTTGCGTTTTTTTTTAATTGAAAAAATAAGAGCAGCTTTTAAAATACTGACATTTCTTTTATAATTATTGTTTAGCTAAATATCATATTTAAGAATAGAAATATATTTGCTTTAATTTACATTCGATTTAATTCAAAGAAAATTTAATGAGTTTAAAAATAGACTACTTAATTAAAGAAAATGGGAATAAAATTAAGGATACTTGTCAATAAATTTCAACTCTATCAAAAATTAATCTTTTATAAAATAAATACATTTTGAATTTTCTCAATTTTCGGATAAAGTTCTTTGTTTTGAATGTTTTTTAATTTTGTTTTATCTTATCATATATTCTGAGAGAGTGTAGGCTGAATTTAAAGCATATTTTACTACCTGAGGATAAACGCTTTAATTGTCTAAACAAACAAATAATTAAGATATATTTATATATTTTATCTAAATTAAAATTTGGTTTAGATGGTTTAAAGCAGATTTTTAATAGACAAAATGCAAAATTAAGAATCAAATCAAGCTAATTTTAGCTTTTATCATTGATTTTAATATTTTTCATTATTTGAACCTTTAATTAATCATTTCTTAATAAACAATCTTTTACCATTTGCCTTATAAATGAATCAAAACATTGTACCATTCAAATTATGCTTGTTTTAAATCAATAAAATTAACAAATAAGTCAACTGACAGTGAATAAACCTCGATTGAATAAAAAACTAACATTTAAAATAAATTAATTAAAATTCAAATACGATGCAAATAAATTGATTGATTTTATGCCAATAGAAAAAAAAACTGTTTAGAAAAACATTCTTAGATAAAATGTTATATAATCAAACATAAGTTGCATAAATCTTCTTAAAATCATTTCTAAATTTAAAATGTATCTGAGGCTTTTATGGGTGTTTATGTTATTTACTAATGCGTTAAACAGCGAGCTTATTCTGAAGGATAAATATTCCAGAAGTTTTATCTCTCAAAATTCGCCTGATCCTCTTTATTTTTGCTCCACTCATCTTAACCAAAAGCCCGTAAATTGGATTCTACGTCATAAGAAATGCTACAATTTCGAGCAAATCGAAGCAAATTATTCATCTAGTTTAGAACTCTGTTCTAATACACCGTTCTCTGCCATTAATCATTTATTGCACAAGAACGAGTTTGACGTACTAAGAAAAGAGATTAATTTTTATGAGCTTTATCCGAACCAGACTGAATTCAGAATTTGGCTCGCTGATAATGAATATGCGGATCATATATGCTCGAATAAATCATTCGCGCCTTTAATAAAATTTAATAGATCATCATGCCGAATGGGTTGTTTCAGCTGTGCTTTACGAGCTACCAAGGCGTTGTATGTTTGTGTTAAAAATTCTGAATGGAAAGTACCATTCAATTCTTACTGTAATACCATGAACATAAGTCAACATCAGCTAGGTGCAAACCTATTCTTTCAAGCAAACCACCAGATTTATGTTTGCCAAGGCGACTTAAAGTGCATAGAAAATTCTTGTCTATGTGAGCAGAAAAAAAATTTCATCAATAAATACTACTGTGTTTAAATTAAAATAAAATTTATATTTTTATATTTTCTAGTATCTAAGAAATAAATATATGTTCGTAGTTATCTTTTATTTAGTTGTTTTTACTTATTAATTACCCTAATTTTCAAATTCATTTAAAAAATAAAATTATCATAGAAAAATTGAGTCTTTCAATCAAAATTTGAAAAAATCTTTTATTTTTAGAAGTTTAGAATAAGTATATGTATCTTAGAAAATCAATTGTTAATTTTTATTTTTGAATTTACTCAATAGGAAACCTACTGCACTTACTTTAAGTATTTGAACAAAGAATGGCAATTATTTGATTTCGAATCCATAGGCGATCTATAAATTAATATCTCCCGAATTAACTTTGCTAATTTTATATGAATTTTTTAATAGCAATAAATTAAATATAAATTTCTTAGAACCCAGATAGGAAACAAATAATCGATTTACTCTATTTTCACCAAAAAATTTTTTTATTACACATAATATAATTTTAAACAAAATAATAGTTGATCTGAGTTTTCTTTTTTTAATTGTTATGAACAAAGATTTGATTGACTTGATTGATTCTAATTTTTAACTTAAATCTTTCAAGCAGATACATAATATCTTGAGTTTTATTTACTCGAAATAAACTTTTATAATTTTCTAAAAAAAAGATGAATTTAATCTTTAAAAAATTAAAATAAAATAAATTTTTTAATATTATACTTGAATTGAGTCATATCAGACAAAAATCAAATCTTTTAGTAAGAATTAAATTTTAGATTCTTTAACTTAAACCTTAATTTTTCTTAAGCTAATATGCTATCTAAAACTTAACATAATTGATTGATAGGAAACTAATAAAAAAGCAATTCTACAGGGAGTTAATGATAAGTAAAAAAGAAATTCAATATTTGATTTTAATTTGAAAAATAAATAAATATTTTAACCACAAAATTATTGATCGCAAGACTCTAATCTGAAAATAGATACAAAAATGACAAAACATTCAAATATTATTTTATTTAATTTTATGTATTCATTAACTTTTTATATTTTAAGTTAATAAAAATACCCCTAAAAGTTAGCTTATTTTTACGATTAATTGAAATTTTATTTTAAAAATGCAAAAATTACTAAAAATATACGTGGCTTCCGGCGTGGTATTTGGAGGTGGATACTACCTGTATAATATGAATTTTGGTTCATGTAAGGATCATAATTTAAAAAATGATAATCTAGTATACATTGGATAAAAAGCCAAGATAACCAAACAAAATTATTATGTTGATGCTGTTGAGTTGTTGAATGGCTACCAACCGGCTGTGAAAACTCTAGGTGGACCTATTAAAGTAGAAAAGTTTGACGAGTCGGACAGCTTTAATGATATTCAAGAAAAAGTGGCTAAGGTTGGCAAGCTACGTTTTTATTCCATTCTAATTTTTTAGCTTTTAGATAAAAATGTTGGTCAAAGGTGATAAAAAAATGGCCGATTTTTTTGTGTACGCATCTCGTAATGACTCGGACCCAAAGTGAGTCTATTTTTTAATTTTTACGTAATCTTGATTAATTGTATTATCTATAGTTGGAGTATAGATACACTTGAGATTAAGTATCGGGGATCGGCGAACAAGTTCAAAATATTCGATCGGAGTATCATAAATAATTCAAGCAATCAGCTAATCACGAATCATACTAATTCAAATGCTGCTGCATCGAGCAAATCCTGATTATTCAAATAAAATTTAATTATTTTCATTTCTTGTATGGCTGCTTAAACTATCTTAGCATCTATCTATCAATTTTAATAAATAAAAATAATCTTTGCCTAGGAGAAAATTTGTTTTTGGTTTATTTATTTGTTTAAAAGTATGAATTAGAGAAAATTAATGCAAAATCTTAAACTTATAGAATAAACAAGGCAATTTTTGGCAATAATTCTTTACACAAGGAGATTCAAGGAAACCAAGTTTGCTTGTGTGAGTTTAAATGAATTTTAATTGAAAATTTGATTAATTAATAAGATTTAAATTTATAATAAAAAATTGATCCTAAAACTTATTCAATCACATTTAACTTGCAATCAAATAAAAATAATTATGTTAGAGTATTAAATTTAAATTTTATTATTTCAATTAAAATATTATTTTTAAAAATGTTCATTAAATGAATAATTAGTTTATCTGGGCAATTTATAACACAAAATTTCCCAAAAAGATTTACTATTATTTATTTGATTTCTAATTAAAATGTTAAATTAGTTAAAACAGATAATTTTTATCAAAATAGCAGAAATAATAGAATCAGCGATTATTAACGAGATTAAAATTAAATCTAAGATTTCTTTTTTATTTCTTGTGGCCAACATTAGTTGCTCAACTCTTTTGGCATGCAATTCACAGTCGGTATCCTCGCTGTACTCGCATTCACCTAAATCATAATAGTCAATATTTGTACCATATTTGATCGCAAGTTTTAGTTTATTTCCAATTTGAAGTTTTTTCAAACATTCGACTCTTTTTATGTCGATGCTATTGTTGGATAGATCAATTGATTCTATCTCGATATTATTCCAGTAATTTTGTCCCAGAAAACAAAAAATCACGTCACTTATTTCTCTTATTTTATTATCTGATAGCAGTAAATTTTTAATAATTACTGACTTAGGCTCGGATCGCTTAATTCCATTGAAATTCATGTAGAATGTGTCGAATTTATTGATATATTGGTGGGTAATAGATATTTTCTCTATGGTCTTGGCCTTGCACTTTATTTGTGGTATTTTGGTCAATCTATTGTTATCAAGATAGATTTGTAAGTTTTCAAGATCTCTTGGCGACTTGAGTACCAAGTTTTCTAATTTAAACATATCATTAAATCCAAGATTAAGGTTCTCAAGATTGGAAATTTTGAGCTCAAAACTCTCAATTGACATTAACCTGTTATATCTTAGATCCAGTTCAACTAAATTCGGACAATTAAAAAAAAAATCTGAATCAATGTATTCAATTAAATTTTTGCTTAGGTTAATTGATTTGATTTTTTCTGGATATTTTGATGAATTGCCTTTATATAAGTATCTAAATCGATTTTCACTTAAATTCAAAGTGGTCAAACTCAGAAAATGTGCGTATGATAAATGTTCTTTTAAGTTCATTCCTGTATTTACAAGTATAACATCTTCAGAGTTTATTAAATGTATCAGATGCCAACTGAGATTAAAACGTTGGTCAAGAATAACGCTATCATCTAATAAGGTCATATTAAATGTTCCATTATCAGCCATAATCCAACCATTTTTTTTTTTTTTTGGCATTAAATTTGGCGAATTATTGGAAATGTTAACATAAATGTTTCCTTTAGATAAAGTTACTAAATCTAAACTAGTCAAATTATTATTAGCCAGATTTAATTCAAAGTTTATTATGTTAAATACACCTTTAGCTAAAAAGAAGTTGAATTTCAAATCAACCAAATATAATTTGTTATTACTTAAATCTAAATAGCGAAGCAAATTAAGACTTCTAAAACAGTTTTTGCTGATATAATAGATTAAATTGTGACTTAAATCAACATAGATCAGTTTAGAAGGCAATAAGTTAATATTAGATATATTAGATCTGGTGATTATCAGAACTTGTAAAAACTTTTGGTTCCCAATTCGATCTAATGATGAATTATCCTTTAAAGTTTGAAAAATAAAAATGTTTATTTTTAAATTTCCTTCTTGGATAATTAGGCTGTTTTTTTCTTCAAATAATTCTAATCTAAAAAAGTCCTTTATTTCCATAAATTCAAATGGTCTTGTATTATTTTCAAAAAATCGTGACGCATTCGACTTGTCTAACAACTCGAAAACTAAAGAATTGCCTTCGATTAAAAGTAGACAATTTAAATGTATCAGAAAAATTAAAATTGCTAACGAGCTTTGTTCTCGTATCATTTTCAATCAAAAATTAATTTGATCATTTTTTTGTTTCTATGGATCATTTGTTTATAATTGAGAATTGTTAAATTTAGTAAAATAAACATATTCTAAGGACAAACTCTTACAAAAACTCATGTCTTTATTGAATATTTTAAGCCATTAGATGATAGAAAATTTTCATCATATTTAATATTTTATCTAAGTTTTATCTAAGGATCTAAGTTTGCTTTACAAGAAAGCAGCATATATGGAAATAAGCCACTTTTTATTAGCCTTTAAAAAGTGATCTTAGGAGGGCACTTGTTTGAAACGAAATTCGGTAAAAGTTTTTCATACCAATATTTGAAAAAAAAGCATATTTTTAAGTACTCAGATTATAAATATCAAAACTGGCTTTAAAATTTAACATGGTTAAATAGACTCGTTAAAACTAAAAATTTTATTTTAAAAAAAATTAACCCAATGTTTTCAAAAGGCTTTCCTAGGATATTAATGGTGGTATATAAATCATACAATAGTAAACTTTTGGTTAAGTAAAAATTATTAAAATAAATACCAAGATTAATTTACAAAACTAGAATATTTAAATTTTTCAAAATAAATCTTTAGAAATATATTGATAATCAAAAAATAGAGTTATTTTATTTATTAAACTATTTAGAAACTATAAAATATAATGTAAACATTTAATAAAAGTTAAAGAATCTAATAAATAAGTTTTGACAATTTAATCGATCATTCTATCACAGGTTTCATGTTTGAGTTTAACGAAAGGGTCCGTTCCATGGTATTCTGGTAAATTTAGCTCGTATTTTTCAGCCAAAGTTTCGGGAACAAATCTACCGCCAAGGTAGTAAAATCTACCCTTAAAAAATCTAGAGCACAATTTCGGGGCAGTTAGTGAAATGAGGAATTCGGGTTGCAAGCCATCAGGATTCCCGTGCTCCACATCCCATCCAGAAGGAACATCAATACTCGCAATTGGAATTTTTGCATGTTTTAACTTTTCCAGAATGTCGCCAAATGGAGCTCGAAGTTGACCTTAATTAAAATTTGAAACAAAATTAATTTTCGTTCAAAATCTGTACCTGAAAAGCTAAAGCCAAAAATGGCATCGACAATAATATTAAAATTAAAATCAATTAACTTGCTGTCTGTTGGCAAACAATCCAGAAAGGGAATATTCATTTTTTCACATTGTGTCACCAAATCGGTAAATATGCGCTTATCTGTTCGCTTTGGATAAAAAATAGTTGGTTTGTAACCCTGAAAAAAAAAGTTTTTTTATTTAACTAATAAAATCCACAATTAAAATTCTAAGAAGTAAGAAAAAAAATTATTTAATATTTAATTTTGTAAGTATTTCGACATTTCTTAATTTAATAAGTAATTAGTAAAAGACATAGTTAGGGAATATAGTTAAAGTTAAATAATTTTTCAATAAAAGTTGATTTGAGAAAAATTATTGACTAAACAAATCAACATAGAAATTTAAATGTTTATTTTAATTAAATTTTACAAATGTATAATTAAATGAAAATAATTAATCATTTAAATCTTTAAAAATCAATTAATATTTCATGCTTGTAATAATAAGTTATCTTGTTGATGTAAAACCAAACAATTTGTTAAGTTCTAGTTTAATATTGATGATCAGAAAATTGTTAAATCAATTATTTAATATAATTAAAGCGTAAATAATAAACAGAATAAATCTATGGTGAGAAAGTAAGAAACTACCAAATAAATTAAAATAAATCTAAATTGGTTTGAGTAAATAACCATTTATTTAGTTTAATATTAGCTTATTAATAATTAAATGACAAACTCTTGAAAATTAAATACTTAAATTATCTAAACTATCTCAACCAGGCATGTCAATTACCGACTTTTTTAACATAATAAATAAATCTTACAAATAATTTTAGATGTCTGGCACAAACAAGTCCATCACCACCATTGTTACCTGGCCCACAGCATAGCAAAATTTTCATATTCGAAGCATTTTTTGGATAAGCCTTATTAATAAGTAAATTAGAACAACAATTAGTAAAATAGTTTAATTTACATTGGCAATAGCTGCCGCACAACTGTATCCAGCAAGCTCCATTAGTTGGTCCAAACTGAATCTATATTCATTAAAAAGCTCTTCATCGATATTTTGCGCTTCTTTTTGACTAAGAAGAAAATAATTTTAATTGTGCTTATAATTTTAGATAGTTTCAAAACCTGATATGCTTTATAACAGGAGTGGACAATAAGTCTTGACTGGCTGTCTTTTTAGAGACTCGTTTAAATGATGCCTTAAAATTTGGGAAAAAGAGAGCCATTTTTTTGATCTAAAATCTGAGCTAGCTTTAAATAAATGCTCAAATTGAATATACAAAAGAAAAACCCTATAAATACTCTATTAATTTATAATGAATACTAACTTGAGATATTTCATTTTGTTGATGTAACGAGTTGGCGATGAGCTCATTGAAAACGACGATAAGTGATTATTGATTTCTTTATATAATAAAAAGCTTTAAATTCAATTATTTGCATGGTTAAAATTTTGATTAAAGCTTTTAACATTTCAAACAAATGTCAATAGCTTTTCGTACTTTTTAATTGATAAACAATTCTTGGAAAAAGCATGTCTCCTTTAAAATGAGAAAATTATTATTCCCATTGGGCGCAAGGATTAATTGGGCTCTTGGATACAAGCCTCATTCAAAATATATTCAATCTCCAAGCATAAATATTTATTGACAATTAGAATGGATGTTTTATGCAACAATTTGTGCTTTATCCAGCCGAAGTACTACAATAAAGACTATGTGGAGATAGGCTCGCGATTTAAGCTGGACATAGAGACGCTTTTAAAAGCCTCACAAGATGAAGATGGACAGTTTTTACGGTTTTTGCTCCGTTTTTTCGAAATACTAGAAACAGATTCTGGCCTTAGGTCAAATTTGATCCGTTTTCGCAATGAACTTGAATTGTTCAAAAGTAGCCAACAACTTACCGAAATTCGAGAACGATTGATAGAGCTGAGCATACAAACCGCAACTTTGGTTCACTATGGAACTTTATATTGCACTTCCAAAAACAAATTCGAAACCAAATGCAATGGACTTAAGGATGAATTTCAAACTTTCAAAGAATGGTTGAAAACAAACAAGACAGCATTCAAGCTAAGCACAATAGAAAAATTCTATGTAAGTTACCTGTACAAGATTCCCAAACTGATGAAGATCAAACGTGGATTTAAAAAAGTTGACAAAAATCGCGCTAGTCTGACTACACAATAGGCTCTTTGTTAATTTTAAAAATGTGAAATTTTTTGATATATTTTAATTTATAATTTTTTTAAATAATTTTTTGCTTAATCTATTAATAAAATGTGCATAATTTAATTTTAAAATTTTAAAATAATTTGGGCTAAAAACAAATATAAAGATTAATTATTCCACTTTAGAATTTTTGATTAAAACTGTCTTAAAAATTTTCTTTTCAATCCTTTTCAATAAAGCTAAAAGTTAAATAATAAGGATTTTTAATCCAAAAAAGAAGCTCATGGAAAATTTTCAAGGCGTTTATTGTTCTAATGGTTGAAACTGTATATTTTAATATTGAGATTGTGAATAATATCTAGAAATCTTTTGGATAAATAATAATTTAATTAAAATCGTAAGAATTGATCAAATGTTTTACTAGATTTAATTTACAATTTTAATAAACGAAATTTAAATTCAAAAATCTTTTTATGCAAATTTTTATTAAATTTTGAACAAGTAAAGAAAATATTATATGAGAAATATTGGTTCATTTGTGACTATCAGTTATAGAAGAAAGTTTCAAATATTTTTCAGTTAGATGAATAAATATAAATGATTTATAAATTATTTTTAAGAAAGAATCTGATTTTTAGTTCAATCCAAATTAAAATATATAAAAATATATGGTCTTAATAGAAACTTTCTTATTACCTAGTTTCATTTTTAATTAAAATTTGATTTCTTTTCAGCTATATTTCGATAAATAGTGTAAAAAATTTTAATAAGTTAAATCCTAGAATATGAAAATAACTAGGTTATTTAGAATATTTGGGATTTTTATAAAGATTTTTTGTTATATCAGTATTATTGAATATATTTGTTTATAAAATTTTAAAATTTAATACATATTTTTCTATTTAAACATAAAAATAGAACAAAATATATTAAAAAGTGCCACTTGATATTTGTTATTGAAAAATCTCATTTTTATTACTTTCTAAGTAAACAGAAATAGGAAAACAGAAAGAGAGCTTTTGGCTTTGAATCAACGATCTTATTAATTTTAATTTTACTGACATCAATCTCAATTAAATGTCTTAAATTCATCTAAAAGTGTGTTTTTGTTCAGTTAATCTGCGATACATTTTATATCTCTTTATATATCAACTTACTCAGTCTAATTATCTAATTGTGAAATTTAAACTCACATTTTTTTATTAAATTTAATGCTAATCGTTAGATTTAAAATTTTAAAAATGTTATCAAATATTAACTCTAACAAAATTATTATTTTATTTTATGCAACAGCTTAAATTTTACATTTAAAAGACGCTTTCATACAAAAATCTTATAGTTTTAAAGCGCTTAAGGTAAAACTTGATGATGGTTATAGTTTTTCTTAATTATACATCATAGAATACATCAATCGTTTACATGGAAAATGATTACTTCAAGATCTGAACCTATTCTACAATTAAAAACTTTATTTTTAGCTCTCTTGAAAGCTAATATCAAAAGTCTATAATTTATATCAAGCGACAAAGAGAAGAGAACAAGCTGACTAGTGGTCTTTTTGTTCAGCTTTACAGTGTTTTACATAGAGCCAATTTTCTCTTTGTCTAAAAAACACCAACAAATACAAGCATAACATGTCACTTAACTTTTATGATTACATTTTAATTTAGTTTGATCTGGTCTATAAAATTCGTTTAAATTCACTTTATTTTATTTAAAAAATAATGAAAATTTTCTAAAAACAAATAAATAAATATAAACTAGACTTTATGGTAAAGTTTTTTTTTTTTTGTAAGTGCTTGAGCATCCAAATTAAGTCTCAGTTTGAAAATATTTCATAATTAGGATTACAGTAGATCAGAAGCTCAACAAATTGTGCAGATTGAATTCTTCTTTTTTTTATTTTGTGGTTTTACCAATTTGGGTGATTGAACAAGTGAGTGAATTTTTGTGGTCCGATCACGAGGTGAAGTATAACGAGCCAAATTGTTAAAAACTGTTACACTATACCAAGCTGCATGGTGCGCTTTTTTTCTTAAAAATAACAAACACTGAGCTAAGCACGCATTTAACCAACTAACTAACTTAAGATTGGTACTCTTTTTGTTCTATTTGTTCTTATGTTCGAACACGACTAGATTTTAATTTCTCTTTTTTAAGCTTAAATTTAGAAAAAAAAATAAGAATTTTTTTTGCCGGTGATATCCAAAATGCCATTGTTGTCCCTAGCCGATATTGACAAGTCTCTAAAACTCAACCAAATGCTGTTGAATCCCATTTTGAGCAATAATTTGTTTGGCACACAGTTGGGCACGCTTCAGAGCGCGCCAAAGCAGACCAGTTACAGCAGGTACAAGACAGAGCTGTGCAGACAATACAGCGAGAACGGACAGTGCAAGTACGGCGACAAGTGTCAGTTTGCGCACGGCGTCGAGGAGCTCAAAGACGTCAAACGACACCCCAAGTACAAGACCGACTTTTGCAAGACATTTCACTCAAAAGGCTTTTGTCCATACGGACCGCGGTGCCACTTTATCCACGAGCTAAGCGAAAGTATGGACCTGGCCAGCGGATTATCATCGGTTAGTAGCAGCAGAAAAAAACCAGAGTTGGACACTCTACAGTTGACCAATTCGCTTTTGTTGACTATAAAAAGCGAGCTTGACTCCGGAGCGGACAAATTCGACTGTCACGAAGAGAGGACTGTGCTGCCAGATTTGTTCGATGCCAAGACGAGCGTGTCGTTGAACGCGTCGCCTTCGTCGACCACCTCGAGCAACTCGTCCCTGAACGACCTTTTCGCGCGCCAAAGCGCCTCACCGAAAACCGAGTCGTTCCGCGCCCGCTCCAGTGTGTCCTCGACCTCAAGTGTTTATTCGTCCACGTCCAGCTCTAGCATCAATCCATTCGACAATAGCACTTTTTTCAATCTAGTCGGCCTTGCCAATCAAGTCCAAACTCAGAGCCAGGCACAGACAAATTACGTCATTTGGTAAATCTGCCACATAGTCCACTTTTGTTTAAAATGTTTTTTTTTGTTTTTATTGAGTCAAATAACAAGAATTGTTTTTGGAATTATAAATTTCCCTAGTGGGGAAATTTTTGTTTTTCTGTTTTGTTTGTGAGAAAAAAAAAATTGGATAATTGTTTTGAAGAGTGTAAACAATGGTCATGTGTGCATAGACATGGTTGTCTATTAATTTGACCAATTGTTTCGACTAATTTATTTGTATTATTTATATTTTAACAAGTTTAGCTTACAAAAACTTAATTTATTTTCTCATCATAAGAGACTTTTTTTAATTTTTTTTTAATTTTTTTTGAGTTTATATTTTTTGGTTCGGACGGATTGTTCCGAATTATGGAAAATTTTGATCATATAGGAAATTGTGAAATATTTAGAGATTTATTTGACTTTTTTTTGGTTCATTTTGATGAAATTTTTATAAAACGGGAAGTTTTTTTTTATTTCTTTATATTGGAAATGCTTGGAGAGAGAAAAGAGAACGTGGGTTATACTAATTTAAGCTTTGAGTTTAATTGATTATATGTGTATAAAATAGAGTGGAGAGGCCGAGACGAGACGCAGTTTTACGTCTAAGGTTTATTTATTTAAAAAGGTCTTCATTTCACTAGAGCTCGTCTTGACTAGTCTCCACGTGCTTCTTTTTTTGTCTCCTCTTTATTCAACTAAAATAATTTTTTTCTTAATTTTATTATTGTTATTTAAAATTAATTAAATTAATTTAAAATTTAAATTAAAATAAAATCAATTCAAAAAATGGAATAATGTTTTTTATTCTAATTGGATTATGGCCCCAACAAAATGCACCAATTTAATGGCCTCTTAAATTGATAATAAAATAATTAGTTTTATTTTTCTATTAAAGATTTGCTTCTAAAAAATTTCTCAAACATTGATGCCAAAAAACAAATTGAATTTTATTTTAAATTCACATTTATTAAAAAATTTTTGATGATAATTTTTAAAAAAATCTTTCGGGATTCTGTTTTTGATAAAAAAATCCAGATTTTAAGTTCACGATAATTAAGTCAATTATTATCTCAATTTTAATTAAATAATTAAAATGACTTTTTGTAAACATTGATACTTCTTGATTATCTTTTGATAAAATTATCTGACAGTGTTGTAATTTTATTTAATATGTATAGTATAATATATGGCAGAATTTCGATCGATAATTAGCCTTTGAAAAAATAAATATTTTAATAAAATTTAGCCAATATTTTTAAAAAATATCAATGTATTGCTGCATGGTGAAAAAACTCAAGGTTATGCTAAGAAATTATATATCTAAAAACCACATATGTTCTCAAATTCCAATCAGGAATTTGGAATTTGACAACAACCATAAATTATTGTCTCTAATGATACTCTAAATAAGTATGTTAATATCTCATTACAATATTAAGAACTTAATTTTTCATCCTATAACATGTTGAACTCGTCCTAAAAAAGTTTTATTCAAATATAAAAGGTTTGAAATTTAATCAAAATTAGATAATTTGGCCATTTCAAGCCACCTAAAGCATTTATTGTAAGATATTTTTTAATCAATCAATTGAAACCTTAAAAATAAAATATATATTTTAATGGGTTTGTGTAATCAAATGCCAAATGAGTCTGATGCCATGAATTAAATGTAAAAAAACTAATGATAAAGCAATTTAGTGACAAATTAATCAAATACTGTTAATTTTTTTAATAAATAAATTTTTAAAAAAATTCAGATTCTTATTTATTTTGGAGATAATTTATGAAAAGGGAATTTCCAGGGCAGCTCCGAATGGCATAGTCTTCTTTTCATCCCCCTTGTCAGCAATTTTTATTTTACAAAATTTGGATTAATTTAAAAAAATTAGGAATGTTTTTCAAATTCAAATGTTCAAATGTAAAGAAAAATTGAATCAATCTGAAAAAAAATTATTTTTTTCTTTTTTTGACTCTACATCAGATTCCTCAAGTTTCCTTATTTAAGAATTTGTCATTAATTTCATGACATTAGACACATTTGGCATTAGATAATAGTGAATCATTTTAATGAATAATCAATACTAGTCTATAAATTATCTTTTTCTTTGAAAATAAAAATTATCAACTCTTTCTTTTATTTTAAAGAATTTAAAAATATTAATTTAATTAATAAATTAGATTTTTATAGACAAAAACTCCAAAACATTTAGAAAATACAATAAACAAAAACAAAAAAGGAAAAAATGATAAAAATTAAAAATAAACGGCCATAAAATTTAAAAAATTAGCTCATAATTAACTTCATTAATTTATAATAACTAAGTTTTTGATAATAACGAAGATTTAGTTTGTGTTTACGTGCAATTTGATTATGGTCAACTAGACCTAAATAAGCTAGGTATTCGAACGGATTGATTTTTTTATTTGATTCAGGGTTAATGATCGAAGGACATGTGCCTTGACAATCTGGCCATTCACATACATCATATACTATCTGTTTTTTGTCTTCAAAGGCCCATTCAAGTAGAACTTTACTTAATTTTACACCATTAACTGAAAAAATATTCCAATCTCTGCTTGTTAAAGTAATATGAGTAATACACGAAGGCACATAATAGGACTTAAGAGACTTCAAATCTTCCCTCAACTTTTTGTCCATTGTTCTTAGTACCTTGGCTATTTTGTCAGACTTGGAATTTATATGATTAAATTGCTCTAATAGCTGTGTCTCGTCGAACTTTGATTGTATCACAAAAACAGGCATATCAATAAAATCAAGCATTTTCTTTGGCAAAAAACAATTCCATAGTGACTCTTTTTGATTATTGGCACATTCATCCGGAATTTGAGCATTCCAATACTTGATAGCATTGTTGAAAAATTCATTGATTAGACAATTTTTATCTGAGCATAAATATGAATAGGGTAAATCCAATTGCCATGAGGAATCAATTATAAGCTTTAGCTTTGTTTTAGGAGCATGTAAGCTAAGTGTTTTTCGTATTCTTTCTGCATTCATCAGCACTCCGATTCCACCAGCACTCACTCCAGCCAACATTACCAATTCCGAGTCTTTGATATTTGATTTATTGACCAAATCATCTAATACAGCTGATATTATCTCAAAACCCATAAAATAAAATTCATCTGATTTTCTTCTACCTGTCCATAGATCACTGGAACAATATGGAATTTCTCTTAAATTAAAGATAGAATAAAATTCTAATTTTTTTGTTTAACTTACACAACATTTATATGTGACCAGATTGGATTAACTTCAGGGTCAGGAGAAAGAATTCCATCTGAAAATTTTATATGTTTATTCATAAAAGATGAGGTGAGGTTGTACGAATTGTGAAAGCGCTGTGAACATGATGCCTGATCATGGCAAAAATAGCCGCCCTCTAGTAGTAACATCCACACATTTGATTCTGTAGTGCGTATATAATAACTCGCTGGTGAGCCATCATTACAAACCGCATTTGATCTATTCAGACTTACTTTGAGTAGAGGCCTATTTGGCCATTTTGGAGCCTCAGATCCTTCTATTCCAGGCATTTCTTTGTTAAACATGTAAATAATGAATAGGATGATTGGCAAAATAAATATAAAAGTGAACCATAAGGTCAGATCACGAACTATATAGTTTGAGAAGAGACACGGTTTTTTCGATTTAACTTCATTCTCGTCAGTTATTGTGGACATTATTCTAATTAGAATCAAAAAATTATTTTTATTTTATTAAGCCATATCAGCTTATTTATTTAGAAATATAATTCAAAGTAAATTTTTATTTATGCTTGAGTTGATTTAATTCTACCTTATGAAGTCCGTTCAGTCGGATCACGAAACATGAGAATTAAATTAAAAAAAATATAGACCACTCGAAAAAATTAAGAAAACATGTTTATCAATCAAATACGCAATTGAGGATTTAAGTGGAATTTTTGAAGCTGTTGATTAATTTTCTTTAGAATTTTTAAAACTGGTAAAATATGTCACAATTGAACTGGTAAAAAGTGTGAACATCATATAGATTGATTTATTTACGTGAGAATTGCTGCCTCATTAAACAAAATAATTTTCTTATAAAACTACTTATTACCTTGCTGTACTTAACTTAGTAATATCAAATAAACATAGCTTCTTTACAAACGAATTTATCTAAATTTTTTGATAAGCTTTACTCAGTTTATATTGTATAATATTTCTTTATATTTATTTTTTTCTAAAAATTGGCTTACTATCTGTATTCTTTAATTTTATTTGAATTAATCTAATTAATTAAAGTATGGAACAACTATCTCTAGGTTAAAAAAGATAAGATCTAAAAAAACTACCTTTAGTTTGCTCATGCAAGAAAATAATCCCATTTTAAAAGCAGAATATCCGCTAAATAATATTATAGTTGATGAGAAAAATTTTTTAAAAATTTAACTAAATAATAGATAGATTAAAAACAACTAATCAAATTAATTTTTAATAAGACCCAATTAGAAATTTTATTAACAAGTATTGTAACAATACAATAATAAATGATATTAGTCAATTTATTTTTCTAATCAACTATAGTACCAACTTTCATTGAAAATTAAAAATAGAATTCATTACCAAAAACTCAAAAATTTATAGATATTTATCAGATTTTAGATAAATTTTAATTTACACTTTTTGTAAATTATTTTGATATTCAAAATATGAATAAGAATAGAAAGATAATTTAGTTGAAAACTTTGATTAAGTAGTCTAAGATGTAAAATAATAACTGACCATTTTTTTTGGTCTTTTAATACCTTAATAAGATATATGTTTTTCATGCAATCTAAATCTTTTCTTATTGAACTAATTTCATTCTAGATAAAAAGATTAAGACTAATCTTCACTTGCCTGAAAATAATTTTAAATGGATTGCTTTAAGAACTTTGCGCTGAAATCAAAGGGTTAAAAGTATTGGCTTTATCGTGATTCATTTATTTTAGCTGATCAATTAAATACTCTAAGTTTAATAAATTGATTAACTAAACTATTTTAAAAAATAAACATAAACATTTATTTACTGTAAATAACAACGGACGCGATTTCTCTGAAAAAGACGCAGCTTAAATAGATTAATTCTCGGAGCAAATATCCTATTATCAACAAAAAAATTTGTAAACATTTTAAAATATATTCTTATTTTATTTATCTTTTGAAATTCAATTATGGTATTAAAAAAATAAAACTATTGAATTAAATTTGAAAATTTATTTAAACTTAATTAAAAATCATTTTTTAATAAATTTATTATTTTAGACAAGTTTATTGTCTAAGCATTTCTGAACGGAAATGGTCTAGACAATTAATATTAATTTATCAAATGGCTATTTAGCTAATTAGACAGTAAAACAAAATCTTTTAAATATTGGATTTTACTTTGTGGAAGATTTCTTTAGAAATAACAAATCTTATCTCGAAAGGGATCTAAAAATTCTAATCAAGAAATTCATTTGAGATTGAAAGCTGGTATTAATTCCGATTTATTACCGAGGCTATTCGTATAAAATCCAAGAGATTTATACAAAAATCGATAGCTTGGGCGATCATATTCCTGAAATTAATATGTACTCTAATTATGAAAAGATGATCCAATATCTATTTTGGAAAATTATTTTGTAATTTGTTTTTTGTAAAAAAAGCTAAAAAAAAATTTAATAAAAAAACTTAAATATATTTATTCTTCAATTTAAATAAAAAGTAAAAATATAAAATTAGAAAAAAAAACAAGTCTTTAAATTAGAGTTCTAATGATCATGATCATGATCTGACTTTAGTTTTGTCCAAGACAAAGATGTAAATTTAACTTAATTTAATTTGGCTGTGAAATTACGGCCTTGGTCTAATTAGAGAGACAATTTTGTTCGTTGAAAAATCAAATATTTTCGCTCCTTTATAAATTGATAAATTTCAGCGGAAAAATTTATCAGTTTTATTTTATTGAAAATGCAAAACACTCGTAGAGAAAAGTCCTTGAGTTTATTATGTCAAAAGTTTTTGTCTTTTTACCCGGTTCGAGTCGAACCACACGAGCGTATCATAATATGCTTGGACCATATGGCTCAACTGCTTGGTAACATACCAAAGTTCCTCTTAAAATTTTTTATCCTTTATTTTATAATCAGAAGTCGAACGTCGTAGAATTTACGACATTGTTAACGTGCTTGAAAGCGTGGAAATTCTGTCCAGATTCTGCAAGAACCAATACCTTTGGCACGGCTTTTCTCAAATTCCGCACACATTGTCCAAACTGAAAACCTTGTCAGTAAAAAGCAGCTTTCTCGAGTACACCAAAGCTTTGATGGCATCTCAGCTCGAGAATTCAATCGACCTTTACCAAGACCAAAAGCAAGCCATTAATGTTTGCTTTGATACAAACTATACTCCTTCAATAAGGCTATCTTATAATGATATGCGTGATGCTACTACCCAGACCATTAGCAGTAAATCTTTATCTAATTTAAAAATATAAAATCTTTATTTTTGTTCAGTATCTCGTGAGGAAAAGTCTTTGGGAATAATGTCTCAGAAGTTTTTGATGCTATTTTTGACTTCTGAAGACGGCCTAGTGAGCATAAATTTTGCGGCTCGAGTTCTTCTTGGTGATACCAAAAGCGATACCACGGAACTTGGAAAATTTAAGAGTAAGAAAAGAAAATTTTCTTATAAAAATATTTATTTATCATCTTTTTTTTTATCACAGCCAAAATTCGTCGTCTCTACGACATTGCCAATGTATTGACAAGCATTGGTCTAATTAAAAAATACAACATTAATGATGTGAACATTAGCAAACCGGCTTATAAATACACGGGACCCAATGTAGATGTAATCCGCGATGCCGAGTATGTGTTCGATTTTATGAATTCTGGAAATCCACTTTCCAACAGCAAGCATTCATTATTCGATCATTTTAAGCGCAATTTGGACCTTGAGTGTAACATACCCAAATTTGATGTTAACACTGGCATATTGACATCCAAAGACAAAAAGTGGAAAAAGCAGACCAATTCTAAAAATTATTCTTCACCAAACAATAGATATAGTCCATATCCTGTGATACAATCAAACAGCCATCAGTTTATTGAGGGCTACATTTACGATTGTGGTGTTTATCCAAGTAGCAATGAGATGACATTGGCAACAAGCACTTATCCCCAAGAGTTAAACACTGGTCAAGCTGATTTTTTTTTTAATTTAAATGAAAATTTGCCATTGTCATCTTCTTCTTCTTCTTCATCCACAAATCAAATCGAATCATATAGTTTTGGCCAAAATTATACCAGTTCCCAATTAGACCCAAACTACATTTTTTATGATGATTCAAAATATGTGTATGATATGCAGTATGTCGAGCCAATGGTCGATCAATCACAATGCAATAAATCAAGTGCTGAATTTTCCCAGAATATTTTGCCAAGTTTTTCCTCTTTTTTAAATTAATATTTCTCATTTGTAAATTTTTTTTCAATTATTATGCAAATTGTTAAATTTTTAATTATTAGATATTTTAAAGTGAATTATTCAAAAAAAAAAAATAATAAATTCGCTGCGAACAGGATTTGAACCTGTGCGGGAATAACCCAACAGATTTCAAGTCTGTCGCCTTAACCACTCGGCCATCGCAGCCTATCACAAATTTAATTTAAAACTTTTATACACAATATAGCTTTTAATTAATAAATTATTCAATTTTAAATTCAAGCATTTTTTAAATTATTTTATCAAAAAAAAATCTATTTTTTACAACTCGATGCTAAAAATATAGATTAATTTTTACAACAACTACAACTTATTTTTTTATCATTTTTTTTTCAAAATGGTATTATTTAATAGCTGTTTTTAATCTTCAAATGTTAAATTTGAGTCTTGAAAGTTGATATTCAAAACACTATCTCTTGGTGTTCTTATGAAACGGCTATTAAGTTAAGCTTTGAAAGCATTTAAATTACTATCATCCATTGTTTACCTTATCTCCTAATTAATTCCTATTTTAGAATATATTAAGTATTTTTGTATCTATTCTTTTTCGTTTAAGATTATATTGTAACAAAAGTTGTGCTGAAATTGTTCAATTTGATTGATATTCTTCTAAGGTTTTTGATTCTTTACTCGGATTTGTAAATCTGATTTAAAGTTGGACAAATAGTTTTGGCAAGTATTGTGCAAATGGCCATAAATTTCATGGTTTAAAAAATTATTTTAATTAAAAAGGCCATTCATGAGTCAGTCATGGTCGTCAAAAAGTCTAACTAGGCTTAAATTTTTAGGGAAAATTTAGATTTTTATAAATACATTTTATTGAACAATTTTTTAACTATAGTTTATTGAATATTAATTAGAAGAGTAAATTTCTTTCATTTAATTTGAAAATACATGTCTTTAACTTGAATAAAGACTAAATTAGACAAAGAAAAAATCTCATTAAAATAAAAAACAAAAAAAAATTTTAAAATAATTTTATTCCGAGAAATACAACAAGTTTCCACAGTTCGATAAAAAACAAAAATTATGTGACAATTTATTCAATGACATATTCAGCTTAAATATAAAAATAGATTAGTTTATAAAAATCCAATCAGTTAAAATAGAATTTTAGTACTTTTGAACATTTTCAATAGCTATTTTGTATCTTAACTGTTTCAAGAGCTTATTCAAGATCAACAATAAAAAATTATTAAAGAGAGAACATTTTATGTATATAAATAGATGCTTAATTGCTTGTGTACTAGCATTGGTGCCATTAGAAAGCTCCATTGCCAGCGTAAGGCGACAAAAAAAAACTTAAAATAATTTTATTAATTTATTTAAAAATTACAATGACTTTTCAGATAATTTAACATAGACAAGAAAAAAAATCTTTTCTTTTATATGTAAAATAAAAAATTAATTTTTTGTAAAATTGAAAAAAAAAAAAAAATTATTTTAATAATAAAATCTTCATCAAGATGGCATATATGTCCAATAAATCATAATTACACAAAATCTATCTATCTTACTAAGCTTATAGAACAAAAACAAGTGCCGCAACAAAAAATGAGACAATCAAATCAAATAAATTACAAATTAAGTTTAAATTCTTCTATTCTTTTTTATTAATATTATCATTTATTATTATTAATATGCAATGATGTTGATATAATTAATAGAAAAAAAACTTTCTTTATTTTTACTTTTGTACTAATTAGGCTGCTTTTTTATACAAGTGCGGTAATAATGAGAGACAAAAAATGCGCAAATTTCAAAATAATAAAACAATAACAAAAATATATTGTTGTCTTTTATTGGTTCTGAAATTTACGATTAATTCCGTAATTAAGTAATTAATATTTTTAAAATGCGATTTTTAAATACCGTGCTTGCACACGACCATGTAATAAAATACTATTAATTAAAAAAATAAATGATTAACTGTTGCTTAGTCTGGCTCTTTTGTGTGCAGGTTGCTCGGCGATGATGGGCGATAGAGGCGCCTGGCTGGTCTCATCTTGGTCATCTTCTATTGAGCCATTGATAGTGCCATTCACATTGTTTATGTTGGGAAATTTGCCATTTGTTTCACTAGTCTCATTCTCTGGTTGATTGGGCTCGTCCGAGCCGTCCTCACCGACCTCACTATTTACACTTTTATCATCGGCGTCGGTGTCTTTTGGCGAATTGGCGTCCGAAATCACCTCGTTTTCTTTGTTCTCCTCTTTTTTCGACGTGTCGACGGAATTTTTGTCTTCGTCGCTTGTTTTGCTCAGTATAGAGTTGGTGTCGGTGGCGGGTCGTTTGGCGAGCGGTTGGGTGTTCTCGCCCGAGTTGGTCATGTCCTCGTCCTCCGAGTCGTCCTCGTAGTCGACTAGAGCGTGCTTGCGTAGACTGTTTGGCGAGGCTACGCTCTCCAAGCTCTTGGCCGTCTCATCCGCCCTATCGGCTATTGTTTTCATCGAAGTGGCGCTTATCTTGATGCTTATCGACTTGGTGGTCGATTTTCGGCTCGTGACCGAATTGGGCGACGTGGGCGGCGAGATGCTTTTGGCTGGCGAGAACAGCGTGTCCTCGTTCTCGTCCAAATTGATGCTCTTGGACTTTTTCATTTCCAAATAGGACTCGAAGCTGTTCTCGGCGGGCTCATCGTTGGAATTCGACGACGACGAGGACGAGTTTATCTGCGGGTTGAGGTTTTCGTTCTTGTTTTCTTTGAGATCGTCGTCGTCCTCCTCGATCCAGGCGTCTTCGTCCTTGTCGAACTCGAGCCGATCTTGGAACCGCTCCGACCTCGTTCTCGACATGGACGGGGTCGAGTCGCTGCTGTTCAAGCGGCCCCTGGACAGCTCGTTCAGCTTTTCCTTGTGCTGGTCGTATCTGGTCTTGAGATCGCGAAATGTCTTCACATAGCCGATTGGCTCCAGTTTTTGGTTAAAATTTTCGACTATGTAGACCATGAGCGATTTGATGTCGTCTGTGCGCACAAAATCGAACAGTTCGATTATGGCCGAGTTTAGGATGTTGTAGCGGGAGGCCGTCGAGCAGAGTGCATCCACTACTGGCTCGAGCAAGTTCTGTTTGACTATGTATCTGTTGTAAATGTCCTCTTTGAGACCGATTGTCTTGCGTAAAAACTTCAGCGCTGTCAATGCGACAAATTGGTGCTTTGACTTGAGTAGAACAAGAATTCGCTTGAGCAAGTCCTTGTGTAGTATGTAGTTTTTGATGTGAAATGTGTGGTGCTCTACACAGAATGTCAAAAAGTCGATTATCAAGTTTTCCAGCTGTGCTACACGAAAATCATCTTAATTTAAAATAAAAAAAGATAATTTTTTTGTTTAGTTTTAATTGTTTATTTTTGATTTTTGTTTTATTAATTTTTAAATAAATTTAAAAGCGAACCTCTGTGTATCTTTTGATTAGTTGTATTCACAATCAGTGGGTTGATTATTATGGTCATACTTTTCCGGTAGAAGTAAGACAAAAACTCTGACTTTTCTGCCTTCTTTTAGAAAAGAACAAAATTAATTTTTATCTTTTATTTTAAATTAAACAGTTTAAAAGGCACCCTAAGTTTTATTGATAAACTATCTTTTATTTGCCATTTATTTAAAAAATTAGATAAAGATATTAAGAAAAGACTTTCCTCTATTAGGCTACGATCAGTATGGTGGTCGAGCGTACATTGAAAAAGAACAGAGAGACTGGCCTGAGACATCAACAAATGGTGAATGCATCAAGAATAAAAGAGTATCCGATCTCTATTCACCAAAAAGCTCGCCAAAATGAGCATAACAGGAGAAGAAGAGATGGCAAAGGCAAAATTTCGACCACAAGCAGCGAATAAAGAAAAAACAAACCATGAATTGGTAAAACTGTAGCATGGTGACATGATAAGACTATAAATATAACCTGTTTTACCAATGTAAGACAGGCATAGAAACAGATAAAGGAAATAGGAACTTTATTGTTAATCTATTGATAAAATTTTTCAACAATGCATAGGCTTTTCGTTCCCATACTCAATCTGTATTACAATATTATTTATTAAATGGGACTTATGGGAGTTTAATGGTCAAAGACGATCACGCATGGTTAGACCTAAAATCATGATCGCTTATTAAAATTTATTAGTTAAACGGTGTATAGATATTTTTATACAAAAGTAATTTTTATGATATTTGACAAGACAGAATGGACATTTTATTTAGAAAAATGCCAAGTAACAATTTACCAAAAATGATGTAAATGAACACCTGGTAATGAGGAACATGTGGAAAAATTAAATTTATTTTATATATAAATTTTTTCTTAAATAAAACAATAACAAAAAAAGCGCCTCAACGAACGGAAAGCTTTGGGAGGACATGTGACTAGCCTTGAGTCGGACTTGTGTGACTTGTGTACTAAACAAGAAATTTATAAACAAATAGTTAACTAAATTTTGATATATATGTGGCAAGTTAGGTTTTTAAATTATAATAATGGAGAAATTAAGTATTACATTGACAGCTGAGAGCATGTTTTCCGGATCGATAAGCAGCTTGAGAATGTTCAAAA
>JAESIW010000118.1:831621-865857 GCA_016802295.1 Brachionus rotundiformis
GAGCTTAATGGTCAAAGACGATCACAGAAGCAATTTTAGGGTTATACCTAAAATCATGATCGTTCATTAAAATTTATTAGTTAAACGGTGTATAGATATTTTTATACAAAAGTAATTTTTATGATATTTGACATGACAGTATGGACAATTTATTTAGAAAAATGCTAAGTAATAATTTACCAAAAATGATGTAAATGAACACCTGGTAATGAGGAACATGTGGAAAAATTAAATTTATTTTACATATAATTATTTTCTAAAATAAAACAAATAACAAAAAAAGCGCCTTAACGAACGGAAAGCTTTGGGAGGACATGTGACTAGCCTTGAGTCGGACTTGGGTGACTTGTATACTAAACAAGAAATTTATAAACAAATAGTTATCTAAATTTTGATATATATGTGGCAAGTTAGGTTTTTAAATTATAATAATGGAGAAAGTTTTACATTGACAGCAGAGAGCATGTTTTCCGGATCGATAAGCAGCTTGAGAATGTTCAAAATCTGCAGTGCACCACTAAGCTCGGGATCGGGGTCGTTGATCATTTGTCTGATAACGTAGTTGATGAGAATGGGCTCGAAAACATCGTCCGTATTGAGTACATCACTAAAAGTCACGTGATCACGTGACTGACAAGGGCTTTCCGACATGCTGTTTGTCTCGGTTCGGTCCGATTTGTTAAGGCTCGAGTTCAAATTGTTAATAGACGACTTGGCCTCGATTTCGTTCAGTATATACTCCCTGACCATGGTCGGACTAACTTCGACCAAATGACACAGAATATCGATGGCTACCGGGCTCAGCTCGTCGTCTCTCAGGTCCAATATATTCTCCAACACGTCTAATATGCCGTGCTCGTACAAAGACTAAAAAAATGTCATTACTAAATCGCCTCAGCTATTGTGCATTAAGGACTCACTCTAAAAAACGGTTCCCTGGTCTGCTGTAGGCCGTGTAAAAAACTTGAATATTCTCTCAAAAAAAATAGTATGTCCCTGCGTTTGGCCGTGTCTATGTTTGCTTTTTTTATCTCTTCAAATAGTTCATTCAAAAATCGTTCATCTTCCTTAATTAAAAAATTTTATTATCTTTTTTTGTTTTTTTTTTTTTGTTTTTTATTTATTTAATAATAAAGAAATAATTTCATTTTATCAATATTTTATTTAAATTAATTTATATAATGTTATTCTCACCTGTATCAAATTGCTTATCTCTACTTTGTTCAAGAATACAAACGATGACAAACTAGTGAGTGAATTTTCCTCAAAGACACTTGGCGCTGGCAAAATAACGTCCTGTATGTACTGTACTTTGTAGGTCTGGTGTATTTTGTTGACTAGGTCGGCATTGCGAAAGGGTATGATCTCCTTAAAGTTGGACTTGGTCGATATGTACTCTCTGTGCTTGGGATAGCCGGTGTCTTTTTTGTTCGGATCATATTCCAGGCAGCCGATTACGTTCATGATAATCTCGTCTGACAAGAGTATGTCCAAGAGGGAAGATTTGTTCAGATAGAATAGGCTGCGGAATATGTCGAAAAGATAGTTGAGGCCCTCGGTGTTGTCGAGGTCCTCGCATATGTGGAAAAGATCGATGAGTTTTTTGATATAGGTGTTTGTTTCGAGGATGGTTGAGAGACGTTCTTTGTAAATTTTGGACTTGCGGGACAGCTCGATGGTGAAAAAGTCGCGTATTTCCCTGAGCTTGCTGAGTTCGCAGGGAGGCAGGTCGTTGCTCGGCGAGGTGTTTATGTCGCTCTCGAGCTGGTCCTCGTCCGATTCGTCGAGGTTGTCGCTGGAGCCGGCGAGGGTGCGCGACGAGGTCGTGTCCAGAGACGAGTCCTCGCCGAGCACTTCGCATATCTTCTCCCATATCTCGTCACAGCCGGCCTTTTCTTGGAAGCTGAGCGCCAGGTCCCGCCGGCTCGTGTCCGACCACACGATCAGCGTGTCCTGCTGCCGCTGGTAAACTATGGATAGCAAAATTTTCGCCTCTAGCAGTATGGACGAGTCCGATTCGGACTTGACGACTAGTGACACTGATCGCTGTTTGTCGTTGTATATCCATGAGACGTGCCCGGTGCCCCGGTCGACCCATTGTCGCGCGTCATTCAACACATAGTGCTTTACTCGTCGTCGTGTGTCTACTGTTGCCATTTAGTCCTTGCTCAATCTGGGCTGTTGATTAATATATCATTTAATTCTGTAAAATAGAGTTACAAGTACTTGGTGAATTTAATGAATTTTATTTTATCAAGAAAAATAATATATATATATATATATATAAAAAAGTAATTGAAAATGAACTAGAATTTGTTAATATATTCATATGTGATCATTAGTGGCATAATAATCGTACTATTCAGGCAATTTGGCAGCCAAATTGTCTAGATTTTTTCTCCTAGCTTTAGAAATAAGTGATCATTGATGCAAAACGGTGTAATATAAACCTTTTGTGTACACGAGCAATGGACGATGGTCTAATTAATTTTATTCTAGTCGGACTAATTTTGTGTCGTGTGTCCATTTGACTAACTGTCATTCATAAAATAATTTCGCTAGCTTACACATTCAGTGTTCGTAGGCCTATAATTACGTCATTCATAAATGCGCGAGCATGTCGCGATATTTTTTGTCCGATTTGTGGTTGCCGATTTAAAAAGAACTGACTCTCTTGGTCTTGGGCAAATTTTTTTCTCTTTTGTTTTTTTGTTTTAATTTAAATTATATAAATAAAATTGATTTTTATTTTAATATTTAATAAAAAGAGTGACCATTTTCAAAATTAACTACATTTAATAGAGTTTTGTGTCGAGCTTTTTTTAATAAATGTCTTAATTAACTTAATTACATTGCTATTTAACTCACCGATCGGGGAAGTTAATTTTTGAGTTAAAAATAAAATTATCTCAGCTAAAAAAGGGAGTTTAGTCTAAAAAGTTTTTACTTCTTATCATACTGACAAATTGAAGATAATTATCACATTCAAATGATCATATAATAATATTGAATATCTTTAAGTTTAAAATTACTTCCAGAATATTCCAATAATCAACATTTAATTGAATGCATGCAAAATGTATGGTGTATAATAATGACTTAACTGCTTTGGTCAGCAAAAAAGTTCTATCAAAATTATTTTAAAATCGAATTTTGGAATAGACAAACATGATTATAAAAAATTGACAAAAATCAAATAAATTCCACTTTCTTGATCGTGTAGTAACGATATAACCTAACCCTAACCCTATTGAAGTTTTTTTTCACGATATAAGAACAAAATTAAGTAAAGATCAAGGAGTCAAACTTTCTAGCTCAAGTCTGAATCATTTTCCACTGAAATTACTTGATTCAATTTATCTCCTAATTACTTGAATAAATAATTCAAATTGATGTTGAAATAAATTTTTGAATGATGTAGAATAATTTTTAATTTTTGAAATTACATAAAAATTTCCCAATGTTATTATTTCCTATTTATCACTTTAGGCAAAAAAAACTTCATCGCCAATAATAGCATTTGAAGATTTTATATTTGACTTAATAATACATTATCAACATTGACTGGATTCATCTTTATCTCATTAGCTTAATTAATTCGTTATAAAGTTTCAGAATCATTTTAGCAGTGCTAAAATAAAATTTATGCTTTACTTTAATAAATAAACATTATATTATTTAACTTTTATTTAATAATCGAAATTAGTTTGACATGATTAAAGGTAATGTTTTGTTTTCATATAAAAGCTAGGTATTTTTAAAGTATAATTTTCCGAAAAGCGATTTTTCAAATTAATTTTTGCTCTAATTCGAAGCCAATCAAAATATTGCTCTGTTATCTCACTCTAGTTATTCTTTTGGATTTTATTCAATTTTTGAATCAGTTTTAAAATTTAAATTATTTTTAGATCCTTATCTCGGCAAAATTCAGTAAAAATAATTATTTCAGACATTTAAATTTTAATAATATTCAATAAAATAAAATATTATGTATTGATTTTAATTTTCGATAAAAACCAGATGATTTCTTTTCAATTATATAAGAATAAATACCTTACCTGCCAAGAACATATTTGAATTTGATTAACAATGTAAATACAAATTATATACAAAAACTTTCTTTTTATCTTTTTTAGGTAACTGCTAAAAAGAGAACTGAAAAAAAGGCATTTCCTAAATTATCTTTTAAATAGAAACAAATAAAATATAAAATAAAATTTATTTTGATAAAAAATTGCAAAATATTATCACTTTTTTACTTGGAAAAGCTCTTTGATTAATATCGAAAAAAGTGTCTTTGTTTAACCTAATTCCAACAAAACCTCCTTTAACTGTCATTAACTGATTTTTCATCTTCTAATATTCTGTGACTAATCAATTTATTCCACTTTAAAGAAGGAGGAATAAAGATTCGGTTCAGTAATACGAATTTTTACAAATCATCTTTATCAAAATCAACTAATTTGTCCATCTTTTTCCTTTTGAACACCATTCAAATATTCTTAAGTCTCTAAAATTCATAATTTAATATTTGTATTATCTAATCCACTAGAAAATATTTTTTAATTACTTAAAAATTTGACAAAAGTAATATGAGCTCAATAAAAGTTGGAATACATAGCATAGCTACCACCAAAATTTTTTGGGAACTATTAGTAAATAATCATCATCAACTGCTCATTGATAATTATAAATAAACACTCTTTTTGTTTCTACTTTAATTTTGAATGAATTAATTAAAAAATTTTTTGACTTTTACCTGAGATTAAACCAGAAACTAATTGATACTTTAAATGATATGATTTACTGGAAATTCAAGTTGTCCAAATATAAATATCTATCAAATGATATTCTCATATTTTCATATAGCATTTCAGTTTTATTGAACTTCAATGATTAGGTATTTAAAGATTTAATTAAATAATGGACCATTGATATCTAATAATTGGCAATCAGAAAATTGTTTTTTTTTTTAATTTTTAAGAAAAGAATATAGAGAAAAGGTATTTTAAAAGAAAAATTAATAAAATATTATTTGATTGTCTATTAAATTCAAAAATGTAGACATTTTTACAAATCATGTATATAAGCTCGGTTTTGAAAATTTTTCAAATAAAATTTTAGCTAATCTAATGATGTCAATTTTAAGAATGGGTTGCCACAACATCTCATACTAATCCTACAACGAGTCCAAATGAAATAAAAATTTTCTAAATCTTAATCGACATTATTTAGATAAAAAAATAAAGTGGATTTTCTTTTACATACTATCTAATTATAGAATAAATGATAAATAATTTTAAAAAAATATTTTTAAAAATGTTTTTTTTGTATATGATTTTTGCAGTTTTTTAAAATTCATTCTAAAATTTACGATTATATAATGTTTGTCGATTTTATTGTTTAATTAAATATTTTCTGATCGCAATTAATATGCGAGTTTCTTTCAATAAAAGAAATTAATTTGATTATTTTCGGAAATAAAAATGTCATTTCCCTAAGTTTGTTGTACCAAAATGACCATGTATTAATAATATTTAAATTTCAGGATCTTGTGAAATTTGTGTACCACAAAATTCAAAATTAAATTGCTATTAATAATAAAAGAAAGGAAGAAATGAACATTTGAAAATTCATAAAAGACTTTAATTATCAATTTTAACAATTTTATCTTAAAATTTTTTTAAAAAAAAATATTGTAATGTCATAACCTAAATCAACTTTTTCAAAACTTTAACGTAGCCAAACTTGTGTTAAATTGGACACAAATTGGCTTTTAAATCAGGAAAAAAAATTTGGTTTTTAATGCCACGTTATAAATAGATTAGAGGCAAATATTAGTTCTGAGTCTTTCTATCTATTATCATTGTCTAGGTTAAGTTAACATTGAGATCTGTGGAGCTGATTGGTACATCATAACTGTCACATTGATTTTCACATATGTGCATGCATTTTGTAGCAAAATAATACAAACATATAACAATCGTATATTTGTTATTCAGTACGTAGGACGTGTTTAATCCGATGAGTATATTAGACAAGATTTAGCTTGCTAGATTCAAAATAAATTTATCTTAAATACCAAATCACTAATTTGATAAGTTTTCATCCCAGTGAAAAAATTTGAAGCGTTTGTGATAAAATTTTTCAAAAAATCATTCAAATATTTGTTATTTTGTGTTTGTTGTATTTAAAAAATATGGGAAATAAATTAAAAAAAGAAGAAAATAAGAAAAATTTGTTTATTTAATTAATTATGTCTTTTTTTTCAAATTTATCTTTGGTTAAAGCTTAAATTAAACTAAAAATTGATTTATTTCTATAAAAAAATTTTTTTTATGAGTTTAACCCTAATACTTTGGGTGCAAAATTTGAGTATTATATAATAAAACTATTGATTAAGAAAAAAAAACGCTCCACAATCTTTTGAGCTATTCATTTAACTTATTTAAATATTTTTAATTAAAATAAATAAAGTTTACCAGAGCTATTTAACAAAAAATTAGTTATCAGGTAGAAATTTAACCCTTTAGGAACAATAAATATTCATTTATTAGGTATATGAATAAAGGATATTACTCAATCTAAATTAACTTTTTTAATATTCTCAAATAAACAGTCAAAATTATATTACATAGTGAATAATCATTGCAGTATATTTAAAAATACAATTTAATATAAAATTATATATCAACAAGTTTATTTTGTTAAATGTTATTAATTTTCAAATCAAAAATAAAATAAAAAGCGAATGTTTTGATGAAATAGAAAAATAGTTTTATTTTTCAATTTAAAATAGAATATATATATATAAATATATATTTATTTTTCTATAAATAAAATCCAAAGATATTTTATTTCAATAAAAAAAGCAAATTGTACTCTTAAGATATTTAGATCTATGCAAATTTTTTTTCTAAATTAGACCTTCAAAATAAAAATAAATTTGTTGTATTCATACTACCATTAAGAATTAAAATTTTTTTTCCAACGTTAAATATTATCAGAAATATTTATAATTGAGTTTTGGAAAGGATTAGTATTTTTTTGCTATTTAGAACAGAATAAAAATTTAATCGATCTTCTAAGAAGGTTAAATATACTAACCTCAATATATTTTTACATTAAAATGATTGATATGGATTATTTTTGGGAAGAATAATATCTTAATTTTTAAAATTTTTCTCTAGCTGTCAGATATTTTAAAATACTTATGTAATTCAAAAACCAAGTAAGATAAATAGACTCTTAAGATACAAATGAATTTTTTCATCGCTTGTAATTAGTTTTTTTATTATTGTTATTAGTAAATATTTTATATAATAAATGTTAGATTACTTTATAAGTATTTAGAGTAAACATAATTTAAATGTGAGATTAAAAAAATTTCGAAGCTTCAAAGTGTAAAAGTCTTTAAATTTAAAAAGAAAAATACTTTACATAACAATTTTTATGCCTACTTACTAATTTAATTTCAAGAATCAGTAGTTATACAAATACAAGCTTAATATTTATTAAACAATTTTATGCTTAAGTTTATAACTTAGGTAATGATTATTAAAAATTTTACTCAAACAAATAATTTGGAACTGAGTATTTTAATAAGTTAGAGTTAAATGAATACATAGAAGAAAAAAATCTACTCGGTTCAAAATCTCTTTAAAACGTAAGATAATTACAGCTTTTCAGAATATATATTTTGAAAATAATCAAAAATGTTAATATTCATTTTTAAGAATTTTGCCAAATAATAATACTAATAGTTAGATATATAGTATTAATAATCGCAGCATGTTTAATATAGATTTATATATCAAAATAGAATTTTTTCAATGCTTACAACTGATTTGTTTTAGAGATAAAGTATTTTGTTGTAGCTACATACATTTGTTAGCGGGAATCCAACCGGTTTTAAACAATTTAAATTTATATTTTATTAGAAAAGTTTTCATTTAGCTTAATCTTTAGTTTATATGTATAAGCATTTTCTCAGTAGAATTATCAAATAAACATTTTTAGATCAAATAATTACGTAATAGTTTATATTTCATTAGCGAGTTGAGGTGTAATAGCCCTAAAATAGCCGTATATATTTTTAAAAGTGCTATAAAGAAATAAAATAAAATTTAATTGCTAGTTTCAACAGAGTTTAGTAAAGGTAAATTAAAGTCAAATAAAGAGTAGTTTTCACAATTTGAAAATTAGATATGTATTTGTTGATTAAATCCAAGCTAAGAAAATAATTTTAAAATCTAGCCTAAAAACCTTTTAAATAAAACTACATTAATAAACCAAAAATGAGGACAATGACTTTTAAATTTTAGTAAATAAGTTCATTAGTATTTTTTTTTGGTTAAATAAATTCCATGGCTACAAATGACCAATTTTTGAGCGATTAGATAATTTTAGCTTTCAAGTTCATTTGGAAAAAAACTATAACTATGATCAATTGTTTTTCAGTAGAAACAAAATTTAATTTAAAATAATTTCGACAAAAATTTTAATTAATTTTTCCAACATAGTCCCTAATTATCACAACTATTCAGATTATAAACTATAAACCTTCAACAAAATATTCAAGTCAGAGCTAGAGTTTTATGGGCTCAAAGTTATGCTTGAGCTAATTAGGCGTTTGACTCCAAATTGATGGAACTGAATCACAAATATATATATAAATATATAATTTTTTTTTGTTTGGTCGATTTGGTTTATTTTTTAAATTAATATTTGTAGCCTAAACTAATCAAATATTTCGGTGTGATACTTTTTTTAATCGGCTATAATCCAAGCTCAGGTCCTTGGTTATTCGCCGAGCTAATTTTCAATTAGGAAATATTTGAGTTTTCTTATAATTTTAGTCAAAAACAAAATATAATAATAAATATAATAAACACACTTTTTTTTTTTTATTTTAACCTCAATTATTTTTCAAAGTAAATTTATTTTCTAAGTGGAAAAGAATTCTATCAAAAAAAAAGCCAAGAAATGGTTAGAAATACTAAGATTAAGTTGTGTTATGCAATAAAGTTTTATTTGAATCTTAGAAAAAAAAATAATTAGGAACGAAAATATAAAAAAATAATAGAAACAAGAATATCCTTTAGGGAAAATTTGTAAACTTTAAAGTTTATCTTGTTTTTGACAAATTTAACTTTTAGTAAATTAAATTTAATTGTGTGTATGCAGACTGGTCTGGCACAAATCGCACCAAATCAATTGAAATAGATACTAGTTTTGTTATATAACTGATATTATGCAATTATTGAAATTGTGAGAAATTTCCAGAGCCCTGGCAAGCAAATATCTTCTGTTAAGTTAGCGCTAAGCAGTTTGGAATATGAGCCATGGTTGTAGCCGAGACCGAGCTTAATTTCTTGTTTACAGAGTATAATTAAGTGCGGTGTAGAGCTTCATTTGCAATTTGAATTCGATTCTAGGCATTAATGACTTAAAGTCTGGCTGAAGTTGTTTCCCCATCGCTAGAGGCGAATAATAATTCGCTTCTAAAAGAAAACAGAGCGAAAAGATACGAGAAGCATTATCGATCCGCATTCATTCCATTTGATTAATTCGCTCATTTTATCTTATCTATTTAGTAGAGGGATTAAATCAACCTACATATTGTTTACAATTTAAATTAATTTAAACATACCATAAACTAGGCAAAAAGCCTTACTTAAGAAATTTTAACTCTCATCTAAATACAAAATCTATTTGCATTGAGCAAATAATTTTATTTATTTAAATCATTGGTTTTACGTGAGCTATTGTCTATTTATTCCTAAGCTTTTCAATATGCTTAATATCTCATTTAAAATCCATTTGTTCAGCATGTTCCTAACAGTCATACTTAATCCATTTTACTTGATTGCGTCACTTAAACCAAGCAAGCTATTTTGACCGATTATTATGTATAAGCAAAAGCCATGTTTATGTCAAGTCTTAATAAAATTTCAAAAATCTAATTTATTTTTTTAATAAAAAAAAAAGAGATTTATTTTTTTTTAAATAAGCCAATATTGAGCCCTTTTTTCGAGTCTGGCTCGACTTGGACACCAACCTAACTAGCCACAATAAATGAAATAGATGCTAGACAAAATTTGTTTTTAAAAGGTGTCTTTGCTTTTAAGTCAGGCTTCTAAATATCAATAATACTAATATTTTGGTTAGCATCGTTCTGAGTGTTTGTTTACGGTTGACAAGAGGTATTCAAAAATTAATTAGATCATAAATAAATTCAATTCTACAGCCCAGGACCAAAAAGTTGCCTTGATAGGCCTGAAAAAATTGGTCCAAATTTAATCAAAATTTTAAAAATAATGTATTTTAATTCCTTTCATTTTGAGTTTTCTATTTATCAATTATTATTAATAATAATAAATATGCTAAATATGTCTCAACAACTTTAACTTATTTTAGTAGTAGAGGTGCCGTTTGACCGGCATAGCTAAATCCAATTAATCCGTAAACTATTTAACAAGATATCAAATTCTCATTGAATTTGATATTTAATAAAAGGAGCATAATTTAAGCTAATAAATTAAAAATTTCATAGGCATTTTACCAAATTTGAATAACTAAGCTTTCGAGTTGCAAAGTATTTTTAAATTGCTTGATGCACTTTTTTAAAAATAAAAGATAAGTTATCTAAATTTATTTGTCCGATTGAGTGCAAAATTAGAATCAGATATTAGTTTTTGGCTTTAGGCAAAGCTGAACTCCATTAGCTCCGACATAAACAAAGCCTGTTTTAAAATGAATAACTTGAGATTAATAACACATTGTAAGACATTTATAAAGCTCGTTTGTTTGCTATTCATAAATCGGAAAGAACGCCATAGAATCCTACTCATTAAAATGTTTAATAAATTAGACAAATGATTAATGAGAAAAGAAAGATAGCTGAAGAAATCTAATATGGGAGAATTGTTTGTTATTTATGCCCAAAATGATAGACAGATCGTAAGATCGATGCCAATAGCTGCTTGAAAGCCTTGCGGAATCTGATTTATTCCCGTCATTTGCCTAATCATATAATTAGCCGACAGGTTTGAATAAATAAGCATTTTAATATGCTAGTTCAAGTATTTGTGAGCATTGGTTAATTGCCTAATAAAGGTGATTTTTAAGAATAAAATCTAAGAATTATATAAAATTTGGTAATATAAAAATTACTATTTTTATTGTGAAGCTATAGCTTTAATTTAATTTTTTTTATAAAATTATTCATTAAAAAATTCAAATTAACTCAAAGTTGTAGCTAGAGAATAATTTTAATTGTAGGTTTTTTATTTTGGAAATCATTTTCTAGAATAAGAAAATAAAATATATTTTTATTTGATTGTTTGTTCTATTAAATCAAGACTTCAACCACCAAATTATAGCTTGAATTAAAAATTTTAACTTTTAATTATCTAAATAAACTTAAATAAAAAACATTGATTATTCAGAGGATAATTTTAATTAGCAATGAAATAAGATAAGTTTTGTTTAATTTTATTTTATGTTTTTTTTGATACAAATGAACAAAAGTAGAAAATTTCATAAAATTACAATTTATAAAAACTTAGGTCAGCATTTTTTTTTTCAAAATATTGAATTGATTGGTATTATTTTTAATAAAAGTTTTATTCATTAATTTTTTGCTATTTATTTTTGGTCTAGCTAGTGAATAAGTCTCTGTTATGAAAAAAAATGTCGATATTGATTTTTATCTAGTTAAATTAAGTTTTTTGTTTAACAAAGACTTGTCAAAATAAATCAGTATTGTTTTACAATGGTACTTGTTTTTTTTTGTTTGGGTCTAAAATTTGGTTTTGAATAAATTAGATTCATATCTTTACAATTTTTAACTTTTTCCATGTCCCGTTTAATTAGGTCATATAGCTTATTTTTTGATATATCAAAAATATGCTGCTAGAGATAAAAATTTTTATTATTATAGCAGGTTTGAAGAGTAAAGTTGCAAGTGCTTGTAGCACTTATTTGCCTACCACATTGATTTTTGTTAATGTAGTGTAGCTACAATTTTTTTTCAAGTTTTAACATAGTGGTGTTTCTTGACAAAAGTTTATTTTTGTAATTATGTAACATTTAAAAAAGCCAAACTACATTTAAATTTTGATTTAAACTTTATTTTACCATGTTTGTAGAAAATTAAAGACTTAAAAAAGTTTTTTATTCGATTTAATCTTATTTTTCCTAATAAAAAAAAATAGCTTATTTTGTAATTAAATTTTTCTATCCCCACAAAAAAAGCTCAATAATTTAAAAACAAATTTTAGATTGTTATATATAAGTATTTTTATGCAAAAAAAAGGTCCAAAGATCAAATAAATAAGTTTACTGTCCATCATGTTTATTACCACGGCATTTTATTGATTAGACAAAATGTCTCATTGAATAGGCGTAACTATTTTTAAAATGTAAATAACTTTAAATTTTAGTTTCAAAATAATTATTTAGTTGAGATAGAAATAGAGCTAATTAATACTAAGAAACAATGTGAATATCATGTTTCTTTACAATTGAACAAATAATTATATCTTTATTTAAAAGGCCATTTTGGGTTTAAGGCAAATAAACCACTTTACACTCTTTATATTTGTTTATTTATTTCAAATTTTATAAAAAGATTAAATTTTTGATAAAAGATAGAAACACACATTGAGGAAGAGTAAAAAGGATAATTTTTAAGCGATGTTTAAACCGGTTCGCTCTCCAAACACAATCAAAACTAACTTAACCAAAGCTTAGGTTAAAATATTTACTTTAAAAAAAATTTTTAGATATAATATTTTGCCCCTAGTGAAGCTGAGATCTAGTTAAATCTCAAAATTGTTTATTTCCTTTAATTCTCTAGTGTTGTTTATATTTACTGGAGAGATAAAATCAATTCAAAAATGTTTTAATCATAATTCTAGTTTGTGTTTACTTTGAGTCCAAAATAGGAAAAAAATAGTCCAATTTACATAAATCTTTTCTTTTTCTCCTAATTTGATTATTAATTAAATTTTAAATCATTCATCAAATTTAATTAACTCAAAATTAAAGCCAGTATCTAGCTCATAGGAAGTCTATATACAAAATTTAGATTATTTATCTCTTATTCATTTCTGAAATCGATAGTGAATTCAAAAAAGTATTAATATCTTAGTAGGCCGAATTTAGCTTCTAATTATTTTAAAGACCTATAGATAAGTTATTTGTATTAAAGCTCAAGAGCTTCTACCTTGGCAATCAAATGCATATTTTTTTCTTGATCAAAAAACTCGAATTAGTTTAATTAAGATAAAAAACAGACAAAATATATATTTGAATTAATTTTTCATATCATAAGATCTAAATGATAAACAATGGCTAAATAAATAAAAAATAAAATGAAAAAAATAAAAAATTCTGACGCTTCCCAAGCCAAACTTTGTATGCCAAACTTTATCATAGACAATTAGATATCTTGTTTTTGATAAGAGTGGTGGGCTCGTAGATCTTTACTTGTCTTTAATGTTCTCCAATCGTCCCAAATATTTACTCAGTTAAAACACACATAAACTTGCACGCTCTTCATTTATTTATATATAAAAGATATAATTTATATTCTTATAACTTTGATAGATCCGAACAGAATGAGATAAACAGCAATGAAGTCCCAAATATACTCGAGTAGTTCAAGTAGCAGCAGTGCAAGCAGTTCGAGTGTGGCATGTGGTCAAGTGGTTTCGGCACTGGCGCCCAAGCGATTCGTGTTCATTCTGAACGCGTTTGTGAACGGCTTTGTCCAGCTGAAGCTCTGCGCCGACCGAACCGACTTCGAGTACATAGTCGAAATCTACTGGTCAAACGACACCAGGTCCTATGTAAAACGCACCTATGACGACTTTGCCATATTTCACAGAAACTTGTGCGAGCAATTTTGCGAATTGGCCAATTCCAAGTCACCGATGCCCGCGCTGCCCGCCACTAAAAAGCGATTCTGGATCAGCAATCTTAAGCTGGCCGAGTTGCGCGAGACCGAGCTAAACAGCTACGTTCAGCGCCTGCTCAAACTGCCCACCCACATAACCCATAGTCAAATAGTGCTGCGGTTCTTCGAGTCGCACCAAGGCGACCCGAAGCCGCCCCCGCCGCCAACATGCCTCATGTCCAACGAGACCAGTACCGAGTTCGGCAGCGACTCGTTCGATGCAGAGGACAGAAATTTGGATGACGAGTACATAGAGAGCTATTTAAAACAGTCCAGTGATAACACGTCTGATATCTATGAAGATGATTTGGAAGAGAAAAAATTGGAAGCCAAGCAGGCCAATTTGTGGTGGGACGAGGACAATGCGCTCAATGAGCTTACCACGTCCACTTCTTTCGAACTTGGCAGTCAATTCAACTTGAACATGCTGGGCAGTTTTTACTCAGAGCAGAATGACGATGCCGAAACCCTGAAAACTTTGGAGTCAATACTGAAAACAAGCGATTTGTTCTCGACCATTTCTCGAAACGATCCATCCGTGTCCTCCTACAGCTCGTTTAAGTATCGAACCAGACCGGATGCCAATTTGGACTTGGCCAAGAGATTGTCGCTGTCGTGAACGGTGCTTAGTGTAAATATGGTAATCGTGTGTACAAAGAATGGCTATGGCTTGTATTATAAATGGAAGATAATTTAACCATAATCCCTAAACTATCTGAACTTTCAATCTTGACCATCGACCCAACCCAAAGCTATTTATTAATTAATTGAAAGAGTTTTTTAATCTTTAAAAGCAATTATTAATTTGATTAAATTTTTATTTTAAAAAAATATTATTTAAATTTAAGAGAGTTTTTTTTTTTAATAAAATTATTATATTAATATAAAATTATTTTTTATCAATTAATTTAAATATTTATAAATAAACTATTTAAAATGATGATTTTGCATTTTAATTGCTTTACAATTGAACAAATTTAAAATTTTTGATTTTTTTGTATCTATGGGGATTTATTTTGATTTTTATTCAAAAATGTTTATAATTTTGTGCATACAATATGATCCTATTGTTCAAACAAGCTAATCAATCATTAAGGCAAATTTTTTAAATATAGAATATTATTTATCTGTTTATAATTATATTTCAATAAAAAATTCAAATCAAATCTTTGCTTAACTGTTATAAGCATTTTTTCATTTTTATTCAAACTAATTGATCAAAGAAAGAATTCTTCTATCTATCTAACTTATTTATAAACTTAATCAATTGGGGAACCATAAGCATTTTTGGTTTAATGAGTCAAAATGAAAATAAACTATTTGAATAGATTTATATCTTAAAAATTTCAAAATCAAATGATCACCGTATATTTAGATATGAATTATCTAGTTAATTTTGAGACTGGCATTTTTATCTTAAGATCAGACGAAACCAAATTTTGATATTAGAATGGCGATTGAGAGCTTAAGTAGATTGTTAAAAATTTTTAATTAAAAAAGATATAAATAAAATTTATTTTCTTTAAATCATAAATTGAATAGACGAAATTCTTTTTTATCTTAAATAAACAAACACGAAGAGTTGGTTATAAGACCAATTTTCGATGATTTTTTTCACTCTTTTTATTGATAGGCTTATCTTTAATAGGATTTTTCTTCACACAAAGATAATCCCTTTAAATTCTAATATTTTAACAAAAAATTAATCAAAATATTCAAACAATAATAGATATTGATTTAAAAATTCACATTAAGTATGATAAAAAAGTAAGTAATTTAGATTGATAATCCGAACTTTGGAAAAAAATGAACTAAAAGTGAAATATAATTTTTATTAGAGCAACAATGTAAATACCAATAATGCCAAAATTTAAAATACATGATAATAATCTATTGATCAAAATCACATTTTTTTATTAATCACTATTAATTTAAATATTTGAAAATATAAAAATATTGATATTAAATTAGATATGATTTAATCGTTTGTCAATGGTACAATTATTAGCAGCAAAAATTCAAAAAAATGAGGCAAAAACAAAACCATTAATAATTATTAGAAGTCTACTATAGCAGGACTACGTAAGTCGTTCTAAATTGACCCTAGAATAGTAACTATTGATATTATTATTATTATCAAACAAATGGAATTTTAAATTTTAAAACTTTTTTGAAGTTTTTTTTAATCAAAAATATTTAAGAATAAAATAAAAAGTGATTTTATCAAATGGTTAATTTTTGTAAAAGAAAATATCTTGCCTTAAATTATCACTTTTCCATCAGCTCATTAACTATAATAAATACAAAATCAACATAATTCAAAAAAGATTTATTTATTTGTATTGTCTGTTCAAAAGATATGGGGATTTGCAATTAAATTTAAAAACATTGAATTGAATCACTTAAACTTCAAAGTTTTTAAATCAATCACCTTTCTATAAGACATTTTGAATTATTTTAATCAAAAATAAATTCTAATCTACAATTTTATAATTCATTTCTAACCTAAAGAAATTAATTAAAGATACACTACTACTAGTAATTTTAATATTTTTGTGTAATTAAAAAGTCAGAAGCAAATTTTATAAGTTATACCAGCTTAGTTATTAATGATAATAATTGTATGCTATTAAAATTAAACTTTAATAATAGATTAATAATTTTGCTGTCGAATTTACCAAATCATGGTCTCGTTTATTTCGTATACTGAAATATGAAAACAATTAATTACCAATTTTATTGTATCTATGGAAAGAAACTAATTTTTGTCTTATAGAAACAAGGTACTATTTGTGGTAATTGCATAACAATTTTGGTATCTAATGTGCAAAACTAAAAAGGCTTTTTGAAAACAAGTATGGGTTAAAAGCGTACTTGAGTTCAAAAAAAAAACTCTTTCCATTCATATACTTGGTATTCACGTTCATTAATCGACTTCCAAGCAAATTCATTATTTAAAACAAATGTGAAATTGAGCATTGAGCAAATATTAATACTTTTTATTTTTTCTCTATTATAAATAAGACTTAAAAATTTAAATTTTTATATTTAAATTTTAGGAAAAAAAGTTCTTGGTAAAATGCCGTCGGACGCAAAGAAAAAAAAAGAACAACAAAAAAAAGAAGCCCGCAAGAACAAAAATAAAAAGTCAACCAAACCAAGTGATAATCAAGAGGATAATGATAATCAAGAAGAAAATGAACTGGTCGAGCAAGAACAAACAGCCGAAAATGGACAAAGCAATAGTTTGGAACAAGTTGAGTCCGATGACATGTTTCCAGAATTGACAAAAAGGCTAAAATTCTTGGCTCTATTGGACAAGCAGAACGCGGACAATCGCGCTTGTACAGGAGTGCTGGCATCGCATCCAAATGGCCGCGATGTTCACATACACCAGTTTTCTCTTACATTTTATGGTCAGGAGCTTGTCGTAGACGCTAATTTAGAGCTTAACATGGGACGTCGTTATGGTATCATTGGCCTAAACGGCTCTGGTAAATCAACTATCCTAACTGCAATTGCCAAAAAAGAAATTCCCATACCAGAACATGTTGACATTTATCATTTATCGCGAGAAATACCAGCGACCAATAAGACAGCTATTGAAGCTGTCTTGGAGGCAGATGAAGAAATAGAAAAATTGGAACAAGAAGCGGACAATTTGGCACACTGCAATGACATTGAATCTCAGGAGCGTTTGAATGACATCTATGAAAAGCTTGATGAGCTCAATTCGGATACCAGAGAGACCAGAGCGGCACAAATTTTGTTCGGTCTTGGCTTCAATGGTCAAATGCAGCGAAAACAGTGCAAAGACTTCAGTGGAGGCTGGAGAATGAGAATTGCACTGGCCAGAGCTCTTTATCTAAGCCCTACTTTGCTCTTATTGGACGAGCCGACCAACCATTTGGATTTGGACGCTTCTGTGTGGCTGGAAGAAGAGCTCAAAAAGTACAAACGCATCTTGGTCATAATTTCCCATTCACAGGACTTTTTAAACGGTGTTTGCACCAACATCATTCATTTGAACAAACAAAAACTCACCTACTATACTGGAAACTACGACCAGTATGTGCAGACAAGACTTGAGCTCGAGACCAATCAAGCTAAAAGATACCAATGGGAACAAGACCAGATCGCTCACATGAAGAATTATATAGCGCGTTTTGGTCACGGTTCGGCCAAACTCGCCCGACAAGCTCAGTCAAAGGAAAAAACTCTGAAAAAAATGGTCGATTCTGGCCTCACTGAAAAAGTGGTTTCGGACAAATTGCTCTCATTTAGCTTTCCGGATTGTGGCAAGCTACCACCACCTGTTCTTAGTGTACAGAATGTTAGCTTCAAGTACAAGGACGAGGATAAATGGATTTACAAAAATTTAGATTTTGGCTTTGACATGGACACGAGAGTGGCACTGGTCGGACCCAATGGTGCTGGCAAGAGCACACTTTTGAAGCTCATCGATGGTCAAATATTGCCAACAGACGGCCAAATTAGAAGAAACACACATCTTAAAATTGGCCGATACCATCAGCACTTGGCTGAGGAATTGGATTTGAATCTTTCAGCTCTAGAGTACATGATGAAGGCTTTTCCAGAAGTGAAAGAGCAAGAAGAAATGAGGAGGATAATTGGGAGATACGGTCTGACTGGCCGACAGCAAATTTGTCCCATGAAAAACTTGTCTGATGGTCAGAAGAGTAGAGTAGTTTTCTCATGGCTGGCTTACCAGTGCCCGCATTTGCTGCTGCTGGATGAGCCGACCAATCACTTGGATATAGAGACCATAGACGCTCTGGCCGATGCACTAAACACTTTCGAAGGAGGTCTTATTTTGGTAAGTCACGATTTCCGTCTGATCAACCAGGTTGCAGAAGAGATTTGGATTTGTGATAAACAAACCATTACCAAATGGAACGGAGACATCATTTCCTACAAAGAGTTTTTGAGGAAAAAAATTGAAAAAGAACAAAATTCATTGAATAAAATTAGATAAATTTTATAATCTTTTTTATTATTTTGTTCAAGTTCAAATTGTTGAAAAGAAATAAAAATTATTTTTTTCTATTTTATTTTTATAATAATATTAAAAAAATTGATTTATTTATTTTGAAACAATAATTAAAATAAACAAGTATTAAAGAGACGTTTTAAGTTTAATTCAGGACTATTTTACCATCATTAATTATTCAACAGGGAAATTAAATTAAGTCGCTCTTCATTTTAAAATATTAATATTTTATAATTAAAATTTTGATTCAAATTTATTAACAAATTGTTTATTTAACAAAAATATTAACAATCTTTTATTTGAAAATAAACACTTTTAGATTATATACCAATATATTTAAATGATCAAGTTCGCCATAAAATTTTAAAATCACAATTAGATATCTTCCATCTTTAAACAAATTTGATCAATTTATTTTTCCTTTTAAATTTGAAGTTTTTACTTATCCAAGGGTAGATTCTTTTCCAGTGTTAGTATTAGCTCGGCATCATTGAGGCGTCCTGCCGCCTCTAGCTTAACCTTTAATTTATCTCTGATTACATTTTCTTTATCTATTACACATCTAAACTCAATCGGTTTACCAATACTACTCAAAGAACGATGATTTTTTATTATTTTATCTTCAATTACCTTATTAAGATCAATCGAGCTAAGAATATTCCTCAACTCTTTAAATAAGTTATTAACTTTAGCATAAAGAATTTTTGTTTCATACCCTGGTTATTCTGAACAGATCCGATCAAATCATTTTGGTACTTAGTTGCCAACTCAGTGTCATTAAGCATAAAATCATCTATCAATTGGTACATTAGTGCCGCGGCTATCAATTTAGCAGTGTCCCCTTTTTTTTCTATATAGAACATTAGTTCGGCAGTGGCCTTTTTTCCTTCAATTTTCAATTGACCCTTTGGAAAAGATGTAATTAAATGTGGAAGATTTGAAGGCTTTTTAGTCACTAATTTTAGCTCTGGACTATTTTTCTGGATCAAAAGCGACAAAAAAACCAATGGTGGGCCAAGATTTTTCATTTTTTGCTCATCATTGAACATTATATCAATCACTTTAAATATGTATCTTTCATTAATGACAAGAGTTTTCAAAAGTTCTTCAGAATCTTTTTTCAAATATATACAAAAATCAATTTGTACTTATATCAGATTTTACATTGGTGTAAATTAGAGTCATTTATTCTTCCAATTTCTTCTGGAGACATATGACAATCTTGTTCAATTTGGTGAAATGTTTCGAATAGCTTAAACCATTTTAAATTGGAATTCTTGAACTTAATGTCAATTGAACTTATGGCCCATCTTAAAAATTAATTTTTATTCCAAGATTAAATTCCAATTTAAGCAATACATTTGTCCAAGTTTGGTGCAGTTGACCAATAGTTCAGCGAATTCATCTTGATACTCTTCATCAGATTCTTTATGTAAGTCTAAATTAAACTTCAAGAAACCTCAAAGATAAATTAATTGATTTAGCTTGCCAAGATACTTACCGAAAAGCGTTCAGCATTTTCGCTTATCTGTGGAATATTTTCTTCTTTAATTGATGAGGTAAGGGATGGGCCGGCGTATTTAGCGATTTGATTGTTCGATAGGGCAATTATTGTGGAATTTTGCTGCAGTGTTTTTACCAAATCGCGGTTAGGGTCGTGGATAAATTGGCTATGAAAATAGTAGGCTCCAATTCCTGTACCAGTGAGCACAGACAGACCAAAAAAAAGCTTACGTCTTAAATTTTTAATGATCATCAGATAGTATGGCAAATTTATTCTGTTATTTAAAAAGTTTCAATTTTATTTTTTAAATGTTAAGTTTATATTAATTTATTTTAGATAATTATGAAAATTAGTAATAAATAATTTTTTTGCTTTTTAATTACAACAATAAGTTAATCATAACTTATTCAAAGAGGTAATGAGTTAAGTTTTTTGTTGGTAAATTACCTCATTGTTTTTATATGATTATAGATTTAATTGATAGAATAGATATGAAATTTTTTTAAATAAAAAATTAATAAAAAATTTTAAATATCCCAAAATTAAAGTTTTATTAAAAATATTTTTGTTAAACTAATTATGAGTCCTTATAGACTAATTTGTATAGTATAATTTTTATGAGAGAAAAATTTTAATATTATTATTTTTATTTAATAAAAAAGAGCTCAAAATGAAAAAGTATTATGAAATTAAGTGTGTATTTTGTTTTTTTTATTTTGCAAAATACAAAGAAAAAAATCTCTAAAAAGAATATTAACTTTATTTAGAGTCTTATCTATAGATTAGTCATCTATTTTTATATATAATATTTTATTTTTTATATGATTAGAAAAACTTCGGACTTAATTTAAAATGAGTTTGTTTGCAAAATTGTTTGGCTCAAAACAAAATTCTGGCAATGCACCGTCGCCTCAGGAAGCCATCCAAAAGCTACTAGAAATAGAAGATCTTTTGCGCAAGAGACAAGAAGTTTTGGAAAAAAAAATCGATGACGAAATCAAAGTTGCCAAAGCAAATGGTGTCAAAAACAAGCGCGTAGCCTTGCAAGCATTAAAACGAAAAAAAAGATATGAACAGCAATTGAACCAAATTGATGGAACTTTGACCACTTTAGAGTACCAAAGAGAATCATTAGAGAACGCCAACACTAACACCGAAGTGCTAAAGACTATGGGCATGGCAGCCAAAGCGTTCAAATCGGCTCATCTGGAGCTCGATGTCGACAAAGTCCAGGACCTAAAAGATGACATTGCCGAACAGCAAGAAATTGCCAATGAGATATCAAATGTAATTTCGAGTCCGATCGGCTTGGACGCCCAGATCGACGACGATGAACTTTTGCAAGAGCTTGAAGAGCTCGAACAGGAGACCTTGGACGATCAGCTGCTCAACATACCTCCTGCAGCTACAGACACTTTGCCAAGTGTCCCTGTTGGCGAGCCTAGTATTAACACAAGTAATATCCACTTGTTTATCTTATCTATTCAATTAACTCATATGCTTTATAGGTGCGAGCAAACAGACTTCGAGCAAAGTAAGTGCCGAAGAAGCCGAGCTGAACGAGCTAATGAATTGGGCCTCGTAGGTGTTCATTTGTAAAATTTTTTTATATACTAGAGGCCGGTTTATTCGTCAAAATTGTATAATCATTATGAAATCATTATGGACCTTTTATTCTTATAATTTTTTTCAATAAAATTTCCGATTAAAAAATGACATCTTGATTGATAAAGTGAACTATCTGTTTACAAGATACTTTAACATTTAATCATTTTTTAGATAATAATTTTAGACCGAGGCAAATATTTGATAATAATCAAATAAAAAAATTACCATCAAGTCAATAAAGTTCTTAGATTTTTTTAATTAGCTATCTAACTATCTGATTATTATATATATTTATTAAATATTTATTCTACTAAATAAAATTTATATCAATCTTCATTTAATAATTAACTACTTTTATAAAAATTTTAATAGTTGATTTAATTATTTAAATTAGACTAATATCAAAAGTTTGATCATTTAAACTTCAGTATTTTTTTGGTCTCTCCTTGATTAAAAACTACTTATTAATCTTGAATAATCGAAACTTAGTTAATTATTTTATATTATTTTACAAAGTATTTATCTTATTAAATAAATGAAATTAATTTAAAAAGAAAAAAAAATTTATTTTTAAAATTCATCGTCATAGAAGTGTTTTTTAGGTTGTAATCTTTCCTGAATGTTCTTTGGAAGCTCATTGGGAGCTGGTTTTCTAATGAGCTCATGATATGGCCGTGGTGGTTTGTAGCCGTACTTTTTCTCAAAGTATTCTTTCAAGTACTGCTTATCGTCAGCATATTCTGGATGATTTTTGATCACCGTATGAATAGAGTAATCTATTTTTTTCACCAATTTTCTTCTCTCTTTACGAAGCTTGACTCGATTGAGTGTATTATAAAATTTGCTCCAGTACTACAAGAAAAAAATTATTATCTTATCTACATTACTAAATAAAAAATAAAAACATACTGGAATTTTTTTATAATGGTATTTTAGTTTCCACATACGATTGAGATACCAAGGCACCAAATACTCTCTAGGTTTGTAATATTGGATATGGCCAAAACTATTATAGCGCCGGTATGGTATTGGTTTCTTTGTCTCGCCAGTTTCAAGAAGATTAAAGGCTATATTTCTTTCCTCGACAACACTTAGAACATTTTCCATACTCAGGTCCACCTTGGCTATGCGTTCATGACTTGGCATGGGCAGTTCTTTTTGTTTATAAATCTCTTCCATTGTCAAAAGCATATTTCTTTCTTTGTGTAAAATATACCACAGTTTGTGAAGATCAACATTACTCTTAAGTCTTAACTCGTCCAGGGTCCATGGCCGGCCGTGTTTTATCTTTTCTTCAGTCCAATTTTTTTTATCATCAAAAAATTCCATCAGTTTGGTCTCTGTAGTTGATGTTGTATAAAAATTCTTGTTTAAATAGCTTAATTGGGGGGCCAGTGCCGGGGTTTTCGGCATTAATTTGGACAAGTCAGTGCCCACAATCAATGCCTTATTAAATCTGCTTATTAGTTTAAGCATTTTTGCTAATATACTTTAAAATAAAAATTTAAATTAATTTTTTTTTCAATAGATGCATATATAACTTAAATTTTGAATTTTTTATACTTTTAAATGTAATAAATATGTTTTATGGTTAATAATAAATAAGTCAATAAATTGTTTAGATGAAGGTAAATGGTTTTTTGACCAAAGCAAAGACTGTATTCAATAGTCTGGTGCAAACAAAGGTAGTAATTGGAAATCAGGCTGCAGATCTGGACTCTATTGTAAGCTCCATTTCGATGGCATATTATTTGACTAGTAAGGTACCTGACTCGGTTCCATATGTTCCAATCATCAACTCGACCAAGTCGCTGATAAGGACAAAAAAAGAATGCATGTTTTTGTTCGACTATCTTTCAATAGACATTGAGCGTGACTTGGTATTCATAAGTGAATGGAAAAAAGATATTGATGAAGTTATACTGGTAGATCATAATGAACTAGATGCCAAAGAAAAAGAGCTACAAATAGATGACAAGATCAGCGCAATAATCGATCATCGTTTGGACAAAGAATTATTTAAAAAAGCAGAACCAAGAATCATTGATGCGTCAGTTGGATCTTGTTCGACTTTGATTGCCAAGTTGTTTTCTGAGTCAGATATTCAGCTAGATAAAAGCTTTGCAACAATGATGTTGTTCCCAATTTTGTCTGATACCAATAATTTGACTTGTCGTGCTAGTCAACAGGATATACAAATGGTTCAATTTTTAAACAAAATTTGCCAAATAGATGTTTGCCAGCTCTATGCGGAAATAGAAAAATTTAAATTTGATGTATCTAATGAAAACTTGACCACATCTCTGAACAAAGATTATAAAGAGTATGAAAATAATAGTTCCAAATGGGGCATGTCTTCAGTTAATTTTTGCCTTAATGAATGGTTAAACAAGTCCAAAGACGATTTAAGTCAAGTTAAAGAATTCATCAAAGAGAAGAATTTATTTTTTTATGCAATTTTAAGCTGTTATAAAATTTCAACAGAATTTAAAAGAGATTTTATTCTTATAGGCAATAAGGATACAATTTCAAAATTTGAGAAAAATTTAATAAATAGTGTGAAAATAATTGAAAAAAATGAGTATTTTGGTCAATGTTACATTCTTTATAGTGTTGATCATGTAAGCTTAACAAGAAAATATTTTCAACCTGAACTTGAAAAAATCATTAAATTAAATGATTAAAAGAGAAATTGTTTGACATTAGTAAAAGTATTATTATTTTTTTGATGATTGTTAAATAATCATTTCTATTTATTATGCAAAATAAAAACCTCTTATACAAAAATAAAAATTTATTTTTATATCATATTTATGATAAATCTTAAACAGTTTTTTAACCAGATGAATCATACTTATATAGTTTTAAAACAATACTCGTGATATTTTTTTTTCTTATCAATTATATTTAAATCAAATGAAAAGTAATAATTTATTAACAGACTTTAATGAATGTTTGTAATTTAAATGGAAGTTTAGTTTGAGTAGACTACTATTGATGAATATCTTGGCTGATCTTTTATTTCCAATATAATTAGTCCGTTTCAGGTTATCTATGCTTGAATACTTAACCAGTTGGTTTACTCAGTTTCATCCATTAAAATGGTCTTTTCAAATATCCGTTTCAGATAATTTATCAAAATAAAATTTATTTTAAAAAATTGTTTTATTGAAAGTTCACTTAATATAATTGAATATTTATATTGATATCTATAAAATAAATCTTAATGTAAAATTTTCAATTCAAAGTAAGTGAAGTCTAAAAGCGCTTCAGATGAACTAAACAAAATAGTAAAATAGTAAAATTGGATAGAAATATCAGTCAATGGAACAACAAAGTAGCTGATAGAAAATGACAAGAAAAGACAAATAAATGGAAAAAATAATACTTTTTTCATGGAATTTTTATGGTTCTTTTTAGTTCAAACTCAGGCATTTGCCAACACTCTTTAATCCATCAATGCTCGTTTTACTACTCTATTGAAATGCTTTTTTGCTTTAGTTGGTTGACTGCCATAATGGTCCTAATCTAGCAAAGGACTATGTGTCTATGTGTTCTCATTCGTACACTGATTTTACTGCTGTACACACTTTGAAGCTTTCAGACTGTCCTTTTGCCAGAATTGGGCTTCACTTTTTATCAATTAGACTTTAGGATTTCTCTGTGTAAACTATCAAAAGCCTTCTTAATAACCTTCCTTTCTCTCCTTCTTAGTGTAACATATCAGATAGTGTAAATAAAAAAAAATTTCAAATTATATATTTAACTTTTTTTCACTCAGTAAACGACTGGTTCAAAGGACAGAAAATTTAGGTTCTGCCATGTTGTGCCCGTTCACCAGATCTCAACCCAATCGAGAAGTTTTCGTCATACATGGATGCCAAATGGTAAACACTAAACTAACTTCTATCGAGCATTTAAAAGAAGTTGTACACGTATAGGTTATTTAATCAATTGTATCCATTTTTTCTTTTTGAATTTTTTTCAGGGTTTTGTAATACAATTAACCTGAATTTATTTAATTATTTATTAATAACCAAAAATTTATAAATCTTTAATTAGATAAATTATTGGCTATTCATTTTCTTGTTTAAATTCATTATCTGAAGCTAATATCAAAAAAATATAGGTTGCCCAACACTTTGCCGTCTATTCTTAAACTAAATTATGATACTCCCTCTAACATTTTACATCACGAGGCCTTATAAACAAACTGCGATTTTGCTTCACCACAAGTTAAGACACGCTTTAGGACCATGCACGAAAGCAGGACCAAAGCATTTTATCAGGGTGAATATGCATGAGCTTAATAAATTACTATAATAAATATCTGGGAAAATATTCTAAAATACTGATCACTTTTGCTTTTAATTTGTTAAGATACTCTTCATAAATTCCTTTTGAATATTTATCTTCTATTATTCTTAAATGTTTTTTGTCAAAATACTACTGTAGATCTCACAAATATGTAGCGTTACCGTAAGCGTAAGAGTCAGTTTTCTCATGAAATTTTAGTTTACTCATAATTTTTTTTTCGAATTCTCATAAAAGTGGAAATTAATAAAGTTTTTAATTTTTATTCAAAAAAAATTAATTATTGTTAAACTTAAATTAATAAATATTAAAAAATTATCAAAATAAAATAATATAATTAATTAATTTATTTCAAAATTTTGAAGGTTAACAGGATTAATAATTAATTTGAAAATATATAAATTTGAGAAGGTAAAGCTAGCTAAGACAAATAGTAAAATGAACGCTCACAAGCTGACGCTTACGGTAACCGTTACCTTAACTCTTATCCGTCTAAAATTGGGTCAAAAATGACCCAAGCAAAATTACATTGAATTTTTTCTATAAATAAAAAAACTTTTCATTCAACTTAGTTGATATCGATTGTTAATTGATTGTCTTTTCCTTTAAAAATAAAAACACCGAAAACTGATCTAATTTTTTAATTCAACACCATTGTTTAAAAAAAATTAAAAATACCGAAAACTGATATTACTTTAATTGTTTTATTCAGTGTAACTTTTTTAAAAATGAGAAAATACCGATAAATGATCTTATTTTTAACTTCGCTAAGTTGAATTAAAACGGCTAGAATAAGCTTATTCCTTGATTAATCAATTAAAATTAACGGTTCATAGCTGGGTCTATAAAAACTAAGTTCTTAATTATAATAGAAGTATTAAAAAAATGATTTTAATTTTTTTTTCTGGTCAAAAATGACCCATTTTGGCCGATAACGTTATTTTCTCTATTTTGGACGGATGAGAGTTATGTAGCGTTATAATTTTGCGCGATCTACAGTAACTGGTCATTACGTCTAAATTAGACATTGAAAACTAATTAGTTTTCATTTTAATTAAAATTGGAGATTAACTATAATATAATATAAAAGAGTTGCTTATATGCTGAATCAAGTAAGTGAAAAGAGTGAGGATATTTTATAAAACTGTCAAACAAGGTAAAATGAATTTTAATAAGTTTTCGTTGATAAATTATTCTGAAGGAGTGCTAGCTCGCTACAGATATTCAGTCGAAGCACCTGAACCGATTTTTTATAAAGGAAAAAGATTGCTAAATTTCTTTGATACAATGAACCTCTTTGTAACGAACTAATAAAAAAAAACAGAAAGAAGTCCAAAAAGCCCTTTTTGCAGACGATTTATGTATTTGGTTCTCAAGTGCTTCCTTAAAAGACATTGGAATAACACTCAATCGAGCAATAAACATCATCTCCACTTACTGCAAAAAATGGGGTTTAGTCATCAATTCAAGCAAAACAATTCATACAGTGTTCACAACAGCAGGTCACCGTTCTAACTATGAATCTAAATACGGACTTAAACTTATCCTAGACGGAACTTTAATTCCACTTGAACCATACCCGACTTTTCTAGGTATCCAATTTGATCCGAAGCTCTGCTTTAAAAAATTATATGAAAGCCTCACCTCAAGAGCCACGTCCAAAATAAACTTAATCAGTAGAGTTAGAGGTTTGAAACTAAAAAATGGCATCGAACTTTGCAGAATTATTTACAAGAATTTTATTCGTTCAATTTTCGATTACGCTTTTATTCCTCTGTCTAGTGCAACTCAGAAAATCTTACCAGAAGTTCAAAAACTTCAAACCAAAGCCCTCAGACACATTAAATACTTTCCGATCAGGACAAGACTAACCCACATTCACGAAAAGTTACGGATCGAGCTAACATCAAATAGAACTCAATCACTTCTCAAAAGTTTCTTCATCAGACGCGAAAACCATGCACAGCTTAATTTAGATCTTAACGAGTTCATGTTGCACGAAACTAATAACAATCCCAAATTTATTTCACTGTTCCAAAACTTTAATATTTTCCTAAATGGAAGATAGTTCTGGGTCAATACGCTTATCCAACAACATCCGCTAATCTTTATATTTATTTATGTTTTTTATGTTTTTATTTTTGATTTTTTAAACAATTTTTGATCCTTTTCAATTATCGTTAGGCTAAAAAGAAGGACTTTGTTCCATTCTGAGTAGCCTGAGGGTTTCCCTCAAATAAATAAAATATAATAATAAAAAAAAATGAGTAATACTTTTCTTAAGAAAAAAACCTTTATACAGCGAATTTTAAAAAATGACATCGGTTAATTGACACCTTGATAATTACTAATTATTGTTTATCTAAAAATTCTTATTGATAAGCAAAAAATAACCACTTCAAGGCTGGCCAAAGAATACAACTTTAATGAATCTACAATTTCTACTATTTTGTACGAAAAGAACTTAGCCGGTCGAGAAAAAAAGCGTATAAAATTGTCAAGTTACGACAATAATGACCTAATCAATTTAATCAATAAAATTTGGTTTAAATTTTTTTTGTCCCTATTGAAATAACTACTAATATGGTATTAAAATGTTTATTAAACGATTATATTTAATGAGATTTATTCTAAATAATTAAATGAAAGTGGCCACTCTAAATAACCACATTAATTAGAGAATAATAAAAAAGAAAAGAAAAAAATATAATAAAATAAATTTTTTTCTTTCATTAGTTGGTAGATATTATATAAATAAATTAAATATAGTGCCGTGTGCAAACTTATAAAACTACAAACAACTACCATAGGATTGCCAGTTGTTTGTTGTTTGATGTTACATTAGTTGTTTAATAATGTAAGTAAGACGTTGCTGATGTAAGTTCCATGTTGTTGTTGATCTTGTATCACGACACTTGACCTATCATTTTATATGAGAATTTCGATATAACAAATACGGAAGAGTTCGTCATAACGAGAATAAAAATAGATTATTTTATAAGTATTTTATTCAAATTATATCTATGTTTTTAAGTTTAATAACTAATGATAAAATAATTTACAAATTTAGCCAGTTGATCCTAGATAAAAAAAAAAAAAAAGAAAAAAACTCATATTTATACATTTATATGTGTATATAAAGAACAGATAAAGAAGTGTATATATTTATAATATAGAAATATAAAAAGACAATAAAAATAAACAAAAAAAAAAAAAATTATTAAAATAAAATAATAAAAATTTAAGAGAGTTTATTTTTTCTTTCTTTCTTTTTTTTTCTAATTATTTGTTTAATTAATTAATTATCTGTATTTTGATTATTGGCCGTCTTGATTTCGTCCTGAATTGGCTTGAAGCCGGACTGTTGTTTTTTCTCATTGCGCCTCTCGGTGGCAATCTTGGCCTCTTCGTCATCATTGTAGTCAAAATTGATCTCTACATCGTCCTCTTCATCGTCATCCTCTCCCACCGCCACATTCACACTATTGTCCATATCGCTCTGATCGGCACTCTTCTTGCCCACTTTGGCACTTTTTCTCCCATCGTCTAGCCTGGCCCGCTTGCTTGTCTTGCTCTCGTCCTCGTCCGACTCGGCCTCTTGCTCACTGCCACTCCTCGGTCTGTGCTGCTGCTGCTGCTGGTGCTCGGCCTGGAGGAGGCGGGCCTTGGCCGTCCTGAACACGGACAACAGCACCACCGAGTCCTCGTAAATCAGCGAACTTTCCACATTGTACTCCTGCGCGTTCTTGAACATAAGCTCCACATCGTCGGCCAGCTGTTCCAAGCTAACATACTTGTTGTCCTTTAGTTTGGCCTGTATTTTCTTGATATCAATGGGCTTCTTGATTATTTCGTAATAGTCGGGCAGCTCGCGCCTACTCGGCAATTGCACAAACGGCTCGCTGAGCACACGCGAGTCATTGTCTGTGTAATTAAGCAAACAATCGAGCAAAAATTTTATCTTTTTGTTCAGCTTGTCTATTTGTTTTTGTTCTAGTTTGTTGATTGTAGTGTTTGTAGTGTTTGTTGTAGAGGTGTTTGGCTTTTTGGCCGAGTTGTGCGCAGGGCGTCCTCGTTTGCGTTTGGTCACAGGCGGCTGCGGACTGTCGCCGGTCACTGATTGCGCTGCTGCTGCTGCTGAATTGTCTGCGGGGTCGTCGTGATCGTCGTCGTAGTCGTCGCCGTCCTCCTCGTAGTCGACGTACTTGCTCTTGCGTTTGCCGCCAGCGGCGTTGCGTCGCCTCTTTTTGGCGTCGGCTTCGTCGAGAGTGCCGTCCTCGCACGCCTTCAAAAACTCCCTCTCGGTCAGCTTGTCCGTGTAGTCGACCTCCTTGCGGACACGCGTGCCCCGTCCGTAAATCGACTCGTCGATGTGTCCCTGGGCCTCGAGGCGCATTTGTTCGAGCTGCGAGTCGTCCTTGATGAGCCAGGCGGGCAGCTCCGAGTCCTCGATGAGACGCGGCTTGCGATTTTGCTCGCGCGCCTCCAAGCGCCGCCGCTCGATGTCCATGCGCTGAAAGAGCTCGTACTCGTCCTCGCTGCGCGCTATCATCTGGTTGACGGTCTCGTCGTCGGGCACCTCCGGGTCGTCGTCGACCTCGTTCGACTCCTGGCTGAGTATGTTCTGCAAGTACTGTCGCCTCTCCTGGCCGGTCGACTTGGCGTCGAACATGCCCGCCTGGATCACCTTCGAGTCGACGTTGAGCTTGTGCTTGGCCGCGGCGACAATCTTCTCCTCGACCGAGTTGACGGTCATGAGGCGGAGCACGCGCACCTCGTTCTTCTGGCCGATGCGGTGCGCGCGGTCCTGCGCCTGCAGGTCCTGCTGCGGGTTCCAGTCCGAGTCGAATATGATGACCGTGTCGGCCACCTGCAGATTGAGGCCGAGGCCGCCCGCCCTCGTCGACAATATGAATATGAAGTACTCGGACTGCGGGTCGTTGAACACCTTGAGCAGGTCGCCGCGCTCCTCGGCCTTGGTGCCGCCGTCCAGCCGCAAGTACTTGAAGTTTCTGTAGTTGAAGTAGTCCTCCATGACGGTCATGAGGCTGGTCATTTGGCAGAACATGAGCACACGGTGGCCGGTCTGCTTGAGCTTGGGCAGAATGCGGTCGAGCAGCTCGAACTTGCCCGACGCGCGGTAAATCTCCGGCCCGTTTATGATCCCGCCCGGGTACTTCAAGTGCTCGGCTAGCTTTTCCTCTATCTCCTGGAATATGAACGGATGGTTGCATATCTTGCGCAGCTGCATTATTGTGTTCATTAGGGTTTTGGTCGTGTTCTTGCCGTTTTTGTCCTCGGTCAACATGACGCCGTTCGTTTTCATCTGATGGTAAATGATGCGCTGCAGCGCGGACATGTCACACTTGATTATGTACTCGACTTTGTCCGGCAGTTGGCTCTCGACCTCTTTTTTCAGCCGTCTGAGCAAGAACGGCCGGAGCACTTTGTGCAAGCGGCGTATTATGAGCAGCGTTTCTTCGTTGTTTAGCTCGACTTTTTCGCCCGAGGTGTTGAACGGCGCGTTGAACCATTGCTCGAACGTGGACACCGATTTGAATATGCTCGGCAGGAGAAAGTTCAACAGGGCCCAGAGTTCGGGCAGCTTGTTTTGGAGCGGCGTGCCGGTGAGCAGGAGCCGATGCGGCGCTATGTAGAACGTGTTCAGTATTTGGGTGAGCTTGCAGTGGTGGTTTTTCATGCGGTGTCCCTCGTCGATGATCATGTACTTCCATTTGATCTTGGCCAGGACGGCCTTGTCCTTGATAATGTACTCGTACGTGGTGACTAGGACGTTGAACTTGCCCGTTTTGAGCAGACCGGCGATCAGGCGCCGCTGGTTCGGCTCGCCCTTGTACACCACGGTGATGACCGAGGGCGCCCAGCGCGCGAACTCGTTCACCCAATTGGACAGCGTGGACAGTGGCACTATGATCAAGAAGGGCCCGTTGACCTTCTTCTTTTCCATCAGGTAGGTTATGAGGCTGATGGTCTGAATGGTCTTGCCGAGGCCCATTTCGTCGGCGAGAATGCCGTTCAGGTTGTTGTTGTAGAGCGAGACGAGCCACTCGAGGCCGCGTATCTGGTACGGCTTGAGCGTGCCGCCGACCAGAATGGACGCCTGTTCGGTCACCTTTTCCCTGATGCGGTGCGCCACGCCGTAGTACGAGTTCTTCGATGAGGCGCACGTGTACTCGTCGTCCTCGGCCGTGGTCAGCGAGGTGTCGCGCGGCTCGTCGCTCTCCTCGTCGTCGCCTTCCTCATCCTCCTCCTCCTCCGTCTGCGCCTGCTGCTGCTTAGCCGGCTCGGTCTCGTCGCGGTGCACCGACCAGGCCGGGTGCGCCTGCAGCCACGCGTCCAGCTCGGCCGCAAGCGGCGCCTGCTCGCCCGCGAGCACCTCGCCCGTGCTCCCGTTGACCACTTTGACGCGAGCGTGCGCCTCGTCGTCGTCGTGGTCGCGCAACGCCACCGACGTGTCCGTCTTGACCGCCTTGGCCTTCTTCAAACTGCTCTTCTGCTTCATCAGATCGTCCTGATGGTCGCGCACCAGCTTGGTCAACGAATCGATGTAATCGTCCGTCTGCTGCAGCAAGTACTGCAATCGTTTGTCTTTTTTCTCGTTGACGAGCTTGCGATAGCCCTCCTCGTCCTCGGCCATCAGCAGCTTGATGCGCTCCTTTTCCAGCCGTTCTTGTTCTTTTTTTTGTATGCGTTCGGTATTCGTGTGCCAGTTGATGACGCCCTTGGCCATCTTGGCCACCTTGGCCACGTTGCCGCGGTGAAATTCCTTGAAGTTTTTGGAGTGTTCGATCACGGCGTTCAGGTACTCGAGGTGCTTTTGGCGCCGCTTGCGCTCCGCCTCCTGTTTTTGCTGCCGTTCCATTTTTTCGGTGATGCGCGCCTCGCGCAACGTCTGCCGCTTGCACCGCTTGTACGCCTTGGCGTTCAGCGCCGTCTCGAGCGTGGTGTCGGCGCGCATACACGACACTATCTCGTGCCGCAGCTGCTTTTGCAGATCGAGCAAGCGCAGCGCTTTGAGCTCAATGGCCACCTTGGTCTGCAGCTCGTCGCCGAGCTGCTTGAGCGGCACGCGCTCCAGCTCGCCAATCCGGTACTTTATTTTGTGCACGATGAAGTTTTCGCGCTCTTTTAGCAATTCGGCGGGGTCAAGGCCGCTCGGTTTGGACACCGGCGCCACCCGGTTCATGTGCTTGTAGGCCGCCATGGGAATGGCGCTGTGAGCGGGCGGTCTGTGCGACACTGGCTGCCGCCCGCCCGGGCCCGCCGCCGCCACCGTCGCGCCCCCCTTGCTCTTCAGCATGTCCAGCAGCACCTGCGGCACCGGCTCGTTCTTCACTATCAGCTTGTACGAGTGGATCTGTGTGCGCAGTATGTTGAATTGATGCGTGGTGAACGCTTGATTGGGCGGCTCGGGTGTCTCTGTTGCGCCGCCGGCACTAGGGTTGCTGGCCGGTGCGGCCGCTTGCGCCTGTTGTGGCTGCATTTGAATCATTTTTTTCTCTTCTCTTCTTCTTCTTCTTCTTCTTTATTTTCTTATGTGTTTAAAAATAATTTTTTTTTTCTAACAAGCACACAATTCAATTAACTATGGCTTCTAAAACATCAAATGAATAAGACTATTTATAGTGCTCTTAGATGGTGTGTATTTTGTGCACGCGTGTACTCGCCTTTGCCTGTTCAATTGCAGTTTAATTTCATAATTTTTAAAATTATTAAAATTTATTAGTAAATAGTTTGTTATTTAGAGTAATTGAATGCGTTTGTAGGAGAATTTGTTTTTTAGTGGTGGTGACGGTGGTGGTTGTGGTGGTGGTC
>JAESIW010000118.1:866226-892449 GCA_016802295.1 Brachionus rotundiformis
TTATTTAGAGTAATTGAATGCGTTTGTAGGAGAATTTGTTGTTAGTGGTGGTGACGGTGGTGGTGGTGGTGGTGGTCGATTTTTTTTTCACTTTTTAATTTAAGTTCAGATGTGCTAGAATGACCGCTACCTAAGTCCATTTATATTTTTTACTCTTCTTCTTTTTTTGTTCTACACTCACTCTACTAGATAATAAATGTCTAATTTTATTTTTTTAATGTTTTTTTAATTGTTAATCTAAACATAATAATATAAATTTGTATATTGAATTTTTTAAACAGCTTATAGTTCAGATTTAGACGATGAGTTTGTGGGAAACGTGAGTCAATTTACACTTTGACTTTTTCAAGTTTATCTGTCTAATTATTTTTATTTAATTGTTAAAATAGGATTGATGAATTACTTGACGAATCGACGGCCAACAATGCCACGCAGCTGCCAAATGACAATGGAAAAAAAGAACAGTCCCTTTCTGACGTAAGTTAAATTTTTTTAATTTTCAAGACAAAAAATGTGTCGGTACACATTACACAATTGTTTCTAATCTTGTTTGATTGTTCTGATGTTTAAATAAAATTCTTATAAATCAATTAATGTTTTGACCTAATTATTAAATTAAAGTGTCAGGCTTTAGCCAAACAAGTCTTCATTTAATAAGACATGTTGAAGTGGATGATCTATTTCAAACAGAATATTTGAATTAATCTTTATTTTGGTTTAATTAATTTTTATTTAAAACGCTTTACAGGTTATGTAAATGGAAAAAATAAGAAATTTTCTAAAATAATTTTCTCAATTAATTGATTAGATTGATTTTTATAATTAGATCATGTTTCGCCAAGTATCACTCTTTGAGTTCTACCCTTCAAAAATGTTGTGGTCCTTCTTATCATACGTTCACTATAACCGTAAAAACTAAGCTTAAGTAAAAGCTTATCGTGAAACACTATCGAGTTATTTTGTAACATCTCTAAAAACTTTGTGATATAGCTTAAGAAATAATGTCCATTGTTTTTAGCAGATTTACCTTGTAAAAAAGCATGTTGGTAGTTTTTACTAAGCTCTAAAGTATTGCAATTAACCCTACTATTAAATTTCAAATAAATTCTCTTCTAACAATATTTTTAAAATAAAAACCTTAAAAATAAACTTGATAAAGAATGAGCTAATAAATATACAAATTTAAAAATCAATCTGATCAATTAGTTATAAATATTTTAATAAAATTTCTTACACAACACACAAAGCGTGTTACATAAAAACTATTTAAATTAAAATAAAGATTAATTCAAGTATCTAATTTTAAGTGTAATGATATTTTGAATAGATCATCAACTTCATGATTAGAAAATCAGCTCAGAGGTACTCTCTCGGGTTTTTTTCATCAAATACTGTCTGTAAATTCTCTTTAGCATTACTACAATTTTATTTACAAAAAATTATTAACAATTTTTAATCTATTGGGTTAAAACTTGATCTTATTACTGTGGATCAAAAGGACAAAAACTATAAAAATTATCGGCAACATTTTTCAAAAATTTTTAAAATGACAATTGAGATAACCCTACTATTTAAACTATTTGTTCTGTAAAACATAACTCTAAAACACATTATAATTCATTTAAACAAAATTTTGACGATTTTGTCTTTTAAACTGTCTGAATATTAATTGTAAGAAAATAAAGTAAATCTAAAAAAGTTGATATCTTGAATTAAAATGCTCTTTTAGATCCATCATTGGACCAAATGTAGGTTTAATGCCTAAGAATTTAACTTTTTCTTCCATATTTGGTGTTGTCTCAAACTACATGATTTTCCTTGGCTCAACTATTAAATTTGTTTGATAAATCATCTAGCTGTATTAATTAGTTGGACAACACTTTATATTTTTTGCTATAGAAATTATCAACAAGCTTTCATTCCTCAGAATGCGTCCAATCTTCAACCAAATGGTCTGATACTGCTCCTGTATTACTGACCAGAGCTTATAATTTGAATTAAAATGAGGTTTGTTTATAAAATGAACCAGTTAACCCACTATATAATAGTTAAAAGTATCTGAAAAATTCTTGGAAAGCTTAGAATGTAACAATTTTATTTAAATTCACGTGTATCTAATTCAATTAGAACAATTTTGAATAGATAACAAAAATTTCTGTTAAAATATTTGGAAAACGGTGGCACCATCCAACTATCCAATAATTTTTGGTTTCATCATTTTTTGATATTTTTATCTAAGTACAAAATTTAATAATTAATAATTTTTCGATGATTAAATCAAAAATCAAAGCTTAATTATTTATTTCACAAAAATAAAATTTAATCAAACAAGATTAAAATTTTTTATCTATTTATTAAGTACATGATTTAAATAAAATTTATACAAAAATAGAATTTATATGATGACAATGATCTGGATCAAAATGAAATTCTTGGTCTCGAATATGAAGAAGATGATCTTGGTCTATTGGACGCATCAGAAAATAAAGACCAAAAAGAACCAGAAGAGCTAGACAAAGAGCCTATCAAAGAGGAAAGTTCCAAAGAACTGGAAATAAACAGATCACCCAAGTTCTTCAAACAAGATGGCAAAAAAACTAGTGAGAAAACTAAAGAATCTGTTAAGAGTCCTGTAAAACAACCACGCCACAAAAATTTTAAACCAAGAGCTCCAATCGCAAAAAGCTTTCCTAAAAATGATGGTATTTTACCATTACCGACCCATTTTATCCAACCATCTAATGTACCAGTGCCACGCTTCAACATGCCGAATTTTATGTTTCCTCGAATGGCCCAATTTTCGAACCCTCAGTTCAATTTTAATGAAATTTATGGTCCACACATGGCACCATATCAGCCAAATCCATACCAAACATACGATCAAGCATTCATGTATGCAAATTTTCCTTATCCTAATCAAACCCCAGTAAACAGCTATCAAAATGATTCAAGAGCTCCTGGTAACCAATTTATTCGGCCACAATACATTCAACCAAAAGCAAATTGTTTTCCAAGAAATTCCACATATATGAATGAAGCTAAATGCGAATCAAAAACACAAAAATCCAATTCAAAAGAAGACATGGTAAAAAAACCCAAATCGTCTCGGTCCAGAAAAGAGCTAGATCTCCTTTTGGAAAAACGCTTGGCCGAGCTTGAAAAAGAAAGAACTGAGGAAGAAAAATTGGATCAAATTGGAGCCAAGCGCAAGTTAGAAAATGAAGAAAAAAAACCAGAGGCCAAGTCAGAAAGCGAAAGTATGATTTTGGCACAAGATCCGGACTATATAAATAAAATGGAGGAACAGAAGCGAAAGAGAGAGGAAATTTTGCGCCTTAAAGAGGAAAAAAGAAATCAACGCATCAAACAAATGGGCAAAAAAAACGAAAACATACCTGAGGATAAACCAAAAATTCAAAATTCATCAACTAATGATAATAGAATAATTAAAACAAGCTCAAAGCGTATAATAGCCCTAAATACCACGGATAAAAAAATACTCGACATGTCCAATTCACTTGGCGTTCGAGCAAAAGTAAATGATTATTTATTGGTAATAGCTTAGACTTAGAGGAAAAAATCTGTTTATTTTTTTTTGTTTTAATTTATCTCTTATATTTAAAAAAAAAAGAAAATTAATTTAACAGGTTTTTTGACTGAGCGCTTTTTAAAGGTCCTTTGGGTAAATTTGGACCATTTTTCCAACAGCACTTTAAAGGGTCTTTAAACGATTCTTGTTTAATGATTTAGTCATTTTTTTACTAGAACTCTAGTTGATCTGTCAATGTTATCTGTCAATGTATGATAGGATTCAAGCAAATAATATGTATATTCTTTTGATAACAATTTGTAATTGTAAATATATCAACGCGTCGACGCATTTAATTAGAGCTCTTTAAAGTAAAATTTTTTCAATTTTAGCTTTAATAAAATTTTAAAACACTGAATTTATTAATAATTTAAAAAAAATAAATAAAAGCTTTTAAAACTCGACTAGTTTTTATTAAATACATTATTGGAATAAATGATGAAAATAATTAATAATTAATTAGAGGTATTGTGAAAGCCATCTGAAAGCCTCCCCGTACCCTTCTCGCTCTTTTATTGAGCACATGAACAATTCAATAGGTCTTGAGACCAAATCATTTCTGGAAACAACATCTTTGCCAGTGGTCAAACCATATAAATTGAATATTTGACTAATTTCTTGTTCTCCTAGAGCATTTGCTTTATCTATTTTATTTCCTAATATCAAGATTGGACAATCGATTATATTTTCATCCAGCATCAGCGAGTCAAACTCGGCTTTAGATTCAGCTAAAAATTTTTCATCAGTTACATCTATTATGAAAACAATGGCATCCACTATGGGAAGATATTCCTTCCAAACCCTCCTAACTATGGTTTTAATATTCCGTGAATTTCTTTTCAAAAAAAAATTTATCTAATAAGATACCTTGTTTATGTCCACCTACATCAAAAGCTGTGAGTCTTACATTTCCCAAGATCAATTCTTCAGATGTTGGATAGAGAGTTGGAGACTGCTGGGTTAATCGGTTTTCCTTGAGCATATGTAATAAAGTTGTTTTACCTAATTTTAAAAAAGTATTAATTATTTATGCACCAAAAGAGATAATTTTTAGCTTACCTGCATTTTCAAGACCTAATAGAATTAGCTTGCCAGTTTTTTTATAAAAACCTAAATAGTTAAGGATTCCAACCAACCAGTTCCAAATAAACATTTTAGAATTTATTTTATTTAAAAAATTTAGTTTGTAGATTCATTTTTTAAATTTTACTTTTTATAGTAGAAATAATTTGAAGTCAAAATTTCCACGTAACTCTAAATGATGAATTAAGTATTGACAAATTATATTTTTTAATTTTTAAATAATTACATTCAGCTTATCTTCCAGGTTGTGATCTTGGTACTTTTTTAGTCATTAGGAATAAAAAGAATGAGCTTTAATTTAGATTCTCTAGCCAGGAAAAAAAGCTTTCCAAATTATTAATTTCTCGTGACCAGTGACAATTTGGTTAATTGTTTATACATATAAATACCAATTAGATACTAAGTTATTTTTAAATAAAAGGAGACAATAAGAGTCTCATATCTAATCTTAGTACCCGAACACAAATTATGGTTCACCCGGTAATACATTTAAATGGACGAATATCATAATGTCCAGGTGCAGAGTGTCTAGTCAACATCTATCATGAGGTCACATCAACAATAATAAAAGTTTGCTAATAAGACAAATAAAGCTTTTTTATGATAATTTTGAGTGCAACGTGATCATCCAGGAGGGTTGCTCAGAATACTTGAAAATTAAGACAGGTGTTCGTTCGAAAATCTCGAAGATCTTGATTTTGCGGATGATATTGCCCTAATATCAAAGATGGATAGGCATATGAGGGAAGAGATAAACACCGGAAAAACAGGAATTATGTGCATAAACAAGAAACTCAATACACCAATTTTTGTTGGAGACGAACATCTTAAATGCGTCGACAGCTTTACATATCTAGGAAGCGCGATTAGCAAAAATGGTGGCTCCGAAGTAGACATTCGAAACAGATTAACGAAGGCCAGAACTGCTTTCTTCAGATTAAGGCATATGTGGAAATCTTCATTCCTTAGACTGATGACTAAATTACATCTTTATAGTATTCTTGTCAAATCTGTATTGTTGTATGGGATCTTAATTTTGGAGAATGACTGACAGTGATCTTCAAAAGATCGAAGTATTCCATAACAATTGCCTACGAAAAATTTTGAGAATAATCTATCCGAAAGTTATTACAAATGAGGAGCTGTATAACATATAGGCCCGAGCCAATCTGCAACATTATACGCAGAAGACGACTTAAGTGACTTGATCATGTTTTTAGAATGCCAACAGACATAATTCCTAGAGTTGAACTATTTTGGACACCTCAAGGAAAGAGAAATGCTGGAAGACCAAAGATGACCTGGAGGAGAATAGTTGAAAGAGATCTGAGAGAGATGAAACTCACATGGGGACAAGCAGAGATTGTAGCTAAAGATAGTGTCGAATGGAGGGGGCGTGTGGATGCCATATGCTCGTCTGGGAGTAGAAGATAGAAGAAGAAAAAGACAAAAATACCAAGATTTTGTCACTCTATCTAACATAAAATCACAAAAAAGATATTTATTTATAATTAATAATTTTAAAAAAAAAAAACATTAATAAACATTTAAAAGATTATTTTATTTTACTAATAATTAATTTTTTTTCCTTTTTCATTTTAATAACTGGTGTTTTTTTATTTTTTTTTTTTAATTTATTATATAAAAATTAATATTTAATTTATTTTAACATTTTTAAATTTAATTTTTTACTACGGAATGATATAACTGTTTTTATTAGTGGACAAAATAGTTGTTTAATATTTAAAAGTTGGTATTTATGCGAACTCTGTTGGCATAATCAATATAGTCTTGCGTATTAATATATGATCTGTTTGTATACTCCTTAATTCTCAGGTATTGGTCTCTTGAGAAAGAAATTTATTAAAATAAAAAACTTAAAAATTAAAATATACATATTGGCTTTCATTGATCTCATTAGATATTTATATGAAGGCTTAATATGAAGTGAATCCAAGGCATCTGAAATATTGTTATCGTCTTTTTGCTCTTTGGTAATGGTAGTGCTTTTTCGCACATTTGTTCTGGCAGCACTAAACGGAGCAGCAATTGGTTTTTTTTCCATCTCAACATCTAATTTTTTTTTTATTTTATCATTTTCTTTTTCTTCATTTATTTGAGCATATGAATTAGCCGAAGCTGATTTATTTATTCCTACAGATTTTGATCTCCTTAATTTCCTTTTAGTTTTGGTTTTTTTCTTTTGTGGTAAATCTGGTAATTTCATCATTTGTTCCCTTTCTTTGTCACTTATGTAGCAAAAATATTTTTCCCATTCTTGTTTTTTGGGTTTTTTCCTCGATCCAGTGGTCGAGTTTGACCTGGTACTATTTGTTTTCTCAGCTCCATTCTCAACTTCCTTTTTTTTCTCAGGTCTACTCTCTTTCTGCTTTTGGTCTTTTTTTTGTTCGTCCATTTTAAGGCACGTTCAAATTTTCCAAATTATTTAAGCAAATTATCCGCAATTATTATGATAGAATTTTTATGACTTATTTTATTTGGTTGCCTAGCAATAATTGCTAATGGTTCTAAGCAGCTCGTTAAAAATGAAGCTTCAGGTCAGAATTTATTTTAGGCCTTTTATTAAGAATATTTAAATCTGTTAGATAAAAGGTTAAATATGTTCATAGCATTTAGAATTCTGGCAGAGTTTAATTGACTAATGAATTTAAAATGATAAGCCGAACCACGGAGAGATTAATTATTTTGATAGATAGATAGATATTTTAAAAAAAATTAATTGCACAACATTTAAGTTATCTTTAGCTATGAAACATGCCCAAGTCTGTTTGTAATATAATTAGATTTTGTAGAAGCCTACGTAAAGTGTAGATTATTCTAATTTAGAAAGATATTTTTTCTTTCCAAAATAGGAAATTCCTAAAAATCTAGTTCTCAAAAATTAATTATCAAAAATTTTGCTTCTAAGCTAAGTATTTACCTTAAAGATATTCTACATTGAAGAAAAATAACTAATATAAATCAGATTTTTACTTCTAACTTAGTTTATTAAATGATAGCTTGAGAGATAGATCACATTGGTGTAAAAAATAGATACAAAAAAATGAGAAGTTCAGTTTTGAGTTAGTTTTAAATTATTTTTATTTTAAAATTTTTTTATTCATATTTAAATACTAGAATTGATTTATGATATTTTTTAATAAAAATAAAAAAATAAACTATAAATTTTTGAAGAGAAAAATAAGTTTTTTGATGTCTTAACTGATTTATGTGTAAATATTTATCATATTTTTATTTTAAATGGTACATATTTTTGAAAACTTAAGAGATATAATATCAAATTACTTTGAACAAAAGTTCTTCGTTCTTCAGACATATGGTATGGCAGCATTTTCTGGAATTCTAAGCATGCTAAAATTTTTCTGTCAATAAGGAGGCATTTGGAAGATTTTTATGTCCGCAGACAGCTTCTGTAAACAACATGATTGCTCTTTTTCAATTTTAATATTTCCACAAATTTAGGATAAAATATACTAATAAAGAGAGCTCTATGTAACCGATTTACGATATTTTCTATTTAAAGTTTTATTTGAGTTATTGAACGTTCTGAAGTTCTTAGAATGGAATTCTAATTTATACCTATATACTCGTGTCAAGAGCACGACCCTTTAATAATTAAGTCAAGATGTGGCATTGCCAGCATTTCGAAGCGCCTAACTCCTGAGATACATGACTTATATTTGTGCATCAGTTAATAAGCTGATGAATAAGTGATAATTCAAGGTAACAATAAGCTCACATTGTCCTCGGTGGATTAAATTTCTAAAGCTTAAAAAAATATTAAAATGTCTGTGTTAAAATGTTTTGATTTTTTTTGAGCATTTCTTTTCTTCGTTTATTATTAGGAATTAGGCCTTTTTGAAATTCTCAATGAAGCGCAAGATATTCTTCTTAAAATAATAAAATATGATGGCATATCTTTATATTATTTGGTGGAAATTAAAAATACCTCATTTTGCAAACAACTTAATAACCTAAGGATTTTGCTTTCATATGATGCATAATTTTAATCTGTTCCCAGCTTTTAGAATAAGGTTCATCACTATCCTTATCTAAGAATTGGCCAGATCTTATAATTATGAATTAAAGAATAGACAAAGGTTTTATAAACTTTATTGAAGTTCAATAAAGTTTATAAAACCTTTGTTGAATTAAAAGTAAAATTTAAGTCTTCCCATTGCGAAGACAGCTCTATTTAAGATATTTTCACTAAGGATAGAGTCAGAAACGCATATTGATCATGATCTAATGAGTTTATTAATAAAGCATGCTCTCATGGCCTTTGGTTGCCATCGTTCTGGTGCTGATCGAAGCTTGAAAAAACATGGATTGGTTGGTCCGATAAAACTAGTTGCTATTTATTTCATTGAACGCCTAACAGACGATATAATATATTTACTTATTTAAGTTTGAGTTTAAGTCCCATGGACAAATTAATAAATAAATGATCAATTATTGCTAAAGAAGTCTTCAAACAATAGTCCATTACATCAATATGAGTTTTTTTTTTCCATATTACATAGTTGTTTGCAAAAGGAGGTATTTTTCTGATCAAACTTTTTATAGTTATCGCGAAGGAAAGTCAAGATATTCCGACAAACTGAGCTATTTTTTAATTGCTTTAAAAAGAATGCCTTGTGTCTCATGTAAAGTTGTTCAACCATCTCTAAGTGCAAGATTTCTAATATAATGGATATTAAATCAAAATAAGACAAATTTAAAAATTAAATTTTATTTATTTTTTCCAAAGTATGAAAAACAAAAATAAAACAAAAGCAAGAATGTAACAAAAATAAATACTTTTGCGTTAAGTAAAATGCTCTTAATTTAAAAAGACACCAGCATATTCTTAAAACTAATTAATTTAACTTTAAAAAAAATATATAATTCACACTGAATAAGAAAAAAAAGTAGTCAAAGAAGAGAATACAAAAATAACAATAAATAATTTAGGCCTTGTAAAATAAAATAAAAAATATCTTTTAATTACACAAGAACAGCTTTTTTTTTGTCAAACAAACGCGCTTTCGAAAACAATTAAGATAAAAAAAAATTTACAAAAATAATTATCAATTTGAAACAAAAAAATAAAAATAATAATAAAATAATCTAAAATTTTTTTGCAATCTTTACTTTTGTAATTTAATATAGCAACCCCATGTGCCCTGGTCCTGTATCTCACTATCTCTCTATCTCTCCCCTTTGAACACATAGATATATAGACATTCTAAGCTATTGAATTCCTTTCGCTTTTGTTATATCCCACCGCTATCACCAATTTAGTAGCATGGCACTATCAAATAAAATTAACAAAAACGATTTTCACTCTAAAATTTTATTAACATCCTAAAAAACAAGAATATTTGTATGTGTTTAAAGGAGAGAGAGAGAGAGATAGTGAGATACAAGACCTGGACACATGGGACTGTTACACATTAACAATTACTATTTTTACCTATTTCATTTTTTTGAATAAACAAAATTAAAAAAAAAATTAAAACTCAATCAGTCAACTTAAATCTCAAGCTTGATTTCGTCATTAAAAAAGTTAAAATTGGCAAACATATTCTCGCCACAATTCACCGTCGTTGTCGAAGGGCCGCTCTTGTCCGCCATCTCGATCATATTCCAGTCGAGTGCTTGGCCGGGCATTAGGTGTGGACCATTGGGCATGCTGTAACTGTTATGATACGGCGAGCTGTGCTCATACGTGTACGTGCACGGACTAGACTCGTCTGGAGAGAACAAATTATTGACACTAAGGGCATTTGAGGCGCAGCTAGTATAGCCGAGATTGCTCGCACTCCCGCTGCTAATGCTACTACTACAGCTGAAATTCGACGGCTCGGAGAAGCCCGAGCTCGCCGACGAGCACACTGAAAACTGCAAGTTAAACTCGTCCATTTGATTGCATACCATTTGGCCGCCCGATCGATAGTCTAACGGATTAACGTCTATTTCGTCCAAATCGATGAACTTGTCGATTGGTGAACTATGCTCTGTGTTCAACTCGAGCTCGAGCAGACTATCCATGTTCAACTGCTCGCTCTCGTTCGTCGAATACTGCATGTTGTTAATCAAGTTAGTTTGATTGATCCAAGTTATTGTTAGATCTTGATTGTCGGGCTCTTGACTCGGCTGTTGTTGTTCTTGTTGTTGTAGTTGAATAGGCTGGTTGATGTTTTGATTGACAAGCACAGAGGATCTGGGCTGATTGCTGGCTTGATGTTTGACAATGTCGGCAATTGTTTTGAGCTTTTTGGGTCTTGATTGGTCGGGCGAGAAGGCGGCCTCTACAATCGTCTCGTCCATGCGTCTCTTGGGCTTGGCGCGCTTGCTCTGCTTGGACTTGAACTCGACTAGTCTAAGATGGGCCCGGTCCGAATCGCACAAACTCTGCTCTAGCCGCTCGTAGTCGAGACTGTGCGACACGCCGGCGCAGCCAAGCAATTGGCTTAGATTAGAAGCGGTTTTGTTGAGAACAAAATCGGGCTGATTTTTCCCATAATTTAGTGGCTTAGTGACCGGTTTGGGCTGAATGAGCACTTGATTCGATTTGACAGGTGCTTGGCCATTTTTAGATGTGAGTAAAGTGTGGATATTTTTGGTTTTGGTGTCAGTGGCGGTGGTGGTTGTAGTGGTGGTGGTAGTGGATGATGTTAGAGTGGAGAGTGTGGCTGGTTGTTTGTCGTCGACGGCGGTCTTGTCTCGATTGGCGATTAGGCTGCTAATGTAGGAGGTGCGCGCCTTGGTCGACTTGGACTGCTGCGCGTCCTCCGGCTCGCTCCTGACCGGCCTCTTGCATATCTTTTTGGCTATTTTGATCTCGCTATTTACATTCGGAATACATTCGACACTCGGCTCTGGATTTTCTTGTCTACATTTGGCCAAAACGGCATCTATAGCAATGTCTATGTTACTTTTGGCCGTGTTTGGCTCGTCGTGTTGTTGTTGCTGATGTGCATGTGTGTCGAACGGCTCGTCGCCAAGCAAATACCTAAAATGCTCGTCATCTATCTGACTTACTTGGTCGCTGTTCTCCTCTTTGTTCATTGTTTGATGCTCGACGAACTGCAGATTAAGCTTGGACGTGTTCAAGTTGTTCAGCTCGTTCTGTGTGAGAACGACGAACACGACCGGCCTGGAATCTAGTCGAGAGTCGACGGAGGACGAGGACACGCTTGAGCAAGAGGGCGAAGACGACGTGTATAGCTGCGAGAGCACGCTGCTGCTGTCCATGGCCGTGTTATTAACATACAAGCCAACAGGCATTTCCAGTATTAGTCAGTCTCAGTGTGTGTGTCTGTGTGTGTGTGTGTGTGTGTGTGTGTGTTAGGTCTTGGCTCAGTATTTGGCGTATTTGGTGGTGGCTGCTATTATTACATAAAAACAAATAACAAAGAACAAAAATGATTTATTGCCTCGTTGCTTTCCGATACTATCTATTCATCTAAGCTTAAATTTCAATATTGGTTTTTATTTGTGCTGATGGATTAAGTTAATTAGTTTTATCTAATTTGCTTTGCAAGAGAGAAGAGAAGAAATGGAGAAGTGCAAGCATTGCATTGAATTCCTAGCTTTAACGAACACAAGCTTGTTGCTTGTTCTTTTCTCTAGTTCTAATAGAAATTATTTATCTCGCCAGTTTTACTCTTTTGAGCTTGTGTTCGAGTTTTGTTAGCAAAAAGCTTAAACTATTCCATTAGGCTTTTATTTATTTATTTTATCTATCTATTCTATGTAGAATATAAATTATTAATATAAAAAGAATCTTAATGATATCATTTGGGGGTTTCTCTAATCCATGTTAGAAGCTTTCGAATCAAAGATTGTTCATCGATGATTGAAAAAACAACCAGCATTCAGATAAGCTACCAAAAGACCATTGATTATTTATCTAAATTGCGCGCTACAATACAGATAAATTTGATGCTCCACTGATGATACATCCATTCGCTCATCCGTCCATCCAACCACTCACTCACTCACTCACGCACACTCTTACATACTTACACACATTTACATATGTACATGCATGGGCATACGCTTTGCTCAAAATATATTCAAATGTGCCGCCGCCATGTCCTAGCTTGACAACTTATTTTATTTACTTATTTAATTAAATTTTTGCTTCTTATCTAATTATATATTTTATTATCAGCTAAAAGATATTATTTTTGAATAAATAAATAAATAAATATATATAAAATAAAGTAAAACACTATTTGGAATATGCAGCAGTGGTCTGGTCCTCCAGACTACCAAGGACAGTAACATTCTTGAGAAAGTACTAAGACGAGCAACCAACTAGCACTACAAGCACCGATATTTTGAAGTTGGAATTTTGAAAGTTTATAAATAATGAAGGCATAAACATTTTTCCATCAGAGCTAGATCTAAGAAACCCTAACTTGAATTACAGCAATTGCGTTTCCATCTTAGAATTGTCTACTGTGAGAGTACGCAGAACCAGCGGAGACATGATCCAACTGTTCAAGATCTTTCCCACTACCTGAGACTGTAATAGGTGCCGGTTCAAGAGCAGACTTGATGCATGAAGAGCTCATTTTTAAATTAAAGATCGTGCTTATTAAGAAATAGACAACTATTAAAAACTTAATAAATGGAAATAGATTCCTATGTATCTACCGTAGCTTAATTATTATTATTATTATTGGTACAAATTTTTGAAAGCATGGCAGACAATTTTGTATGTGTAGTGGTTTGATCGACCGGTATACAGCAGCAAAGCATAGTGCTAAGTAGAGAGGTGGCGGATGAAATCAGGGGACATAAGTGATGAGCGTTTGCTTCACAAAAAGTGAATCATGGAAAGAAATAAGCACTTTGTCTGCTTTTAATTCAACTAATTTATCTATTTGATTAGGAGAATTTAATTTGATTTAATTAAATAGAATTTAAATACGTCCTTGCTCTAGTCTGAAAAACCAGCTACCAAGGCTAAATGATTTTTTTCAAAAATGAATAGACAAAATAACAAGCTCGTAAAGATGGTCTTTTTTTGAAAATAATTAATTATCTTTTAGAAAATTAGAAATAGAATAATTTGAATAATAGAGATGATCTTAGCTGTTCAACTTAATATTCCAGATATGATAAAATAATATTTTCCAGACGATAAACAACTGGCTCAACACAAATTCTTCTTGATTTATGAAAATTAATCTTAAGAGAGTAATTAGAATTCATTTGAATATTCTACCATTATGAAAATATTGTAAAAATTTTAATGATAATTTTCCCAATATGCCTTTGAAAAAAATATTTTAAAAAAAAAAACCCTATAAACAATCTAATTTGTTAGTCAACGAGTATTTAATTTTTGCTCGCCTAATCTGTCAGTCAGTAAACCAAATGTTCAAATTGAGATAAAATAAAAAATATTATTCATACACTTTATCTATGTTTATTTTTTATTTTATGTTTATGAAAAGGCAAGACAAATATTGTAGCGAAATTGTAGCGCAAAAAAAATTCTGTATTAGAAAAAAAAATTGTATAATCTTTACATAATAAGCGAATTAATTCCTAGATTGTTTAAAAAAGATTCTGAATGTAGAATAAATCATTTTAAAAGCTATCGTTTAGCTCATATCCATTAATGTATGATTTATTTTATAACATTTTAATTTTAAAGTAATACGGGAATTATAACTATAAAAAAAAAACTCAGAAACAATCTGCTTCTAATATATTATTTTTAGTTAATTTTACCTTTGCCAATTATAATTATTCTGTCATTTTGACATATTCTCGAGCCCAGGCCTTTATTAACACTGTATCTGCTGTACCTGGATAAATTAAAAAACTAAAACCGGTATTTAATAACCAATTCAAATTTTTATACTTAGACAATTTAGAAAAAATATATTTTTAAAAACACACTCACACACACTCAAAAATTAAAATCTCATTGTGAATAAACTTTTAAAATTTATTTATATAATAATTATAATAATAATATATTTTTAAAATTGGCAAATTCCAGTTCATTTTGCTCCATTATTTTCTTGATCTCTTCGATTAAACAAATATGAAAATATTTGAGCTTGTCTTTGGAAAACTCAAAGTCCTAGATAAACAAAAAACAGTACAGTTTTACTTGACTTAGATAACATAAAAAATATTTAACTATTTACCTTAATAATTTTGAATTAGATTTGTTTAGTCTGATTATACAACAACAACTTTATCGATTATAGCTATAAACTATTATAAATGAATTTAGTTATTAATTTAGAACTTGTTTGTTGCTTTATCTATAGCTTCAAGTGGCCATTATTTAAGAAAAAAAGTTAATTTTGCGTGAATAAATACTAAAGATAGTTAGTTAGTTACTGAATGATAAGGTCTGTTTGAAGGAACCCATTGAAGTTTAATAGAGCAAGAGAGCAAGCTATAAGTGTTAAACGAGCCAGCTCTTTGGTCTATCGGCTTCCAAGTCTGGCACTCTCTACTCTCTAAACAATTAATCAGGTAAAAGGACTAACGCTAAATTGAGCAAGGTTTAAATACTTTGCTATTTTGATTGAGCCTTACAGGACTAAATCCAATTTGTGTGTTTGCCAAGTTTAATACCACTAATAATTACCTAAAGTTTATGCGCTTTAAATAACAAAAATTAAATATCGAGAAAATATAAATTATTTACAAATCAATTAAAAATCAGTCACATTGTTTTAAAATATTTTTTTTTTCTTAATTTTTTCTTTCGCTGGCAGAATAATTAATTTACTGCTTTGCTTCAGAGTTAGAAAATTATTTTTCTTATTACCCAGAGGAAACCTGGCTCATGTTTGACTAAACAAAGAGAAAATAATTTTTTTTTTAAAGTAATTTAAATTAAATAGCTTTTTTTTGTTGGGAGTTTATATGAATAGAATAAAAATCCGAAAAATGCCTCCAACCTGTCTTTGATAGTATGTCTTTTGATTAAAATATCTAAAATTAGACAAAATGACAAATAGTTTGTCAAATTAATTACCGACACAAACGAGTGATTTAATTATAATAATTTTTTTTCAAAATTTAATCAATAAATTTTTTTCATACAACACAAATAAAAATAACAAAATTAATTTTAAGTACTCTTATAGTGGATAAATTAGATAAACAAAAAAATTTTCTTTTTTTAGCATTTTTTAAAAAAAATTTTGCATTTGTTTATTAATCTTGGAGAAAAAAATAAAAAACTATCTTTTCCAAATAATCTTCTAATTGAAAATAAAAATATTTTAAGTTTGACTTGTCGAAATGATGAACATATTATGCAATTGAAAATTTGCTATTTTTGTTCTAATTTATTTAATTAAAATAGATAAAGAGCTGGTGATTTTTGATTATCAACCTTTTAGATAAATTGCATAATTATGGCAAAAAAAGCCAAAAAATACTCAGCAATATTTTCACGTAGAGAAAAATTTTAATTCAGTGTGACTGGCGCACATAGCTGGCCCAGTTTACCTAAAGCCAAGAGCTTTTTCAGCGCCAAAAAAAGACTAAATCTTGGAATATTTGTTTTTCCATTAGAAAAGTAACTAATAGCGCTATATAAAAACTGAAATATTCACAAATGCCAAAGGTATTTTTTTTTCATTAGATTTCTTAGAAAAATGTTGTTGATTGAATGCAATAAGAATAATAGAAACAAAAAACACTCGGCATAGTACTGAAGGCTCTTCCAAAATCTGGCTAAATAAAGTCGAATATTCTTTTTTTTATTTTTTGGGTTTTATTTTTTTTAAATAAATTGTTTAAATTATATTATTGTAAACATTTATCTTTGGCCCACAATTGTTTTATCTAAGTTTAACTTATAGAACCAAATTTAAGCCATACAATAAATGCTTATTCTTGATTTAGAACAGAAGCGCACCAATTTATTTATTGCTTCAGTTTGATTACCCTGATAAAATCGATTTATCATCGACTAGCAGCAGCAATGATAAATCCATTAATGGCACTCTTGGCCGTGTCATTGATCGATTACGGCCCCTATTAGCGCAACTGTCCGCTATTGGAGCCCAGGCCTGGATCGGCTCCGTCCAACAAGGTGCTCTCTATTGAACACAATTGCTGGATAAGAACAGATACAGCCTATCTATATCTATACCTTGACTTAAAATTAACACTGGTATCTGAAAAATCTTTAAAACATGATCTAAAAAGCATACAAGATATTAAATTACGGTTTAATCAGGCTTCCAAAAGCACCGATTAAATCGAGATTGTAATCAAATCATTTGGAAATAACTAAGAACAAACTTGATATTGGAATATCGATTTTCCGAGTTAATCAAAATTAAATTTTCATTAATAATCTCGGCAATCATGAAATACTTTTTTTTTTGTTTAAATGCTGATCGCGCATGTCCCACGCGATCAAGCCATTTTAAAAAATTTTACCTTGAAAAATGGCTAAAAAAAATGCTTTTGAGTTTGTTTGTTACCTTGATGATTCATCTGAGACACCTTGTTAGCTATACTTGATTTAAATTAAATTAAAATTGTTACTATTTCATAAATATATATATATATATATTTTTTTTTTATTTTTTTATTAATAAAATTAAAATAAATAATAGAAAATTAAATTTGTTGTGGATTAGAAATGCTTGGAAAATTTTTCAACTAGGAAATGCTTTAATTATACTTATAAATAAAAAGAAAAGCTCATTAATCATAATTCGAGTTGTGTGATTAAATTGATGTATTAAGAGTATTCGCCTAACACCGCCAGGAATTATAATTGTGCTGCCATTTTAATTAAAATGATAAATGATTATGAAATCAGAGCCCGCTATTTGGTCACTTAACCACTTTATAATTTATCTTTTAGATACAATTTTTTTCATAACTGCTGAGTACTTATTGGCATGGATTTGCACTTAAGACCATATATTCTTGAACAAGAATATTTTATAGATAGTAAATAAGAACTTTTGCTTTAGGAAAACAATTTACCGTGATAGGCTCAAATCAAATGTCAGCAAAAAATAAAAAAAATGAAGAAAAATCAAACTCTGATTATTTTCAATATTTCATCAAAATCTATCAAAAAATTTATTGCTACTTAATCATCTTGTCAAAATCTTGATAAGAATTAATATTAAATTATCTATATTAACAAATTTAAATGCAAAAGATGGAAAAATTTTTAAAAGTTTGATGTGATGAGGCGTGAATATTGGTAAATTTTATCTCTAGTTGAACAGATCAAGAAACGCAAACTTCCAGCGCAATAGCAAATGATTAATGCGCTGGTTCAATGAACTTCATGTGCCAGTTGGTTCAGAAAGGAAAAAAACATACTTAAGAGCAAAGTTTATAAGCTCCAAAAGTGAACCAGGTGTAAAATTCCAATCATATTATAAACAATTCTCCAAAAAGAAATTTTCAATTCCATCTGGAGAAACCTAATAGCTCAACAGCTTGCTGATATTTTCCTAAGTATTGAATAATTCAGAAAAATAAGATAAATCTGTTTTTTATTAAAATTTAAAATTAACAAATTGATTTAATTTAGAATAAATGTATTAGCTAAAAGACCCAATCACTTATTGAAAATGAGATAATCAGGAAACGCAATTTATAAACATTTATAGTATATAACCTAGCATTAATATAAAAAATAACATTTAGTTTAAGAAAATCAATTTGCTTTGTTCTCGGTAAGAAAAAATCTTAATTAGTGTTTTTGTTTGGGGCAAAGAGGCGAAATTACACCCAAAATAACATTGATTTATCTTAATTCGAATTATTTTTATTTGAAATCTAACGAAGCCCAAATATACTGGGATCTATCAAAATAAAAGATAACATTCTTAATCATCATGGTTTTTGGAATTGTTTATAATCTCCTCTTTTTTTTTTGCTAAGAACTCTTCAAACGAAAGATTAATGGAGAAAAAGCCAACGCATTCGGTTTATAAAAACTTAAAAAACTAGATATTAGAGTAATTTAGAGAAAAAAAATTTTCTTTTTGTTTTGTTTTGTATTTATAGATATTTAGGTATAATTGCCTTAACTCATTAGAATATAAAAAAAAAACGAGATTAACTAAAAAAGATATCTATTTATATTTTTGGCAAGGCTGATTTTGATCATGGCAAACAAATCTTCTTCCAACATATTTTCACTTAAACAAGCTTTAGAAATTCTTTTCGTTTTTTATTTCATATCTGGTATTTAATTATCTAATTTCAAGATATATTCAATACCGTAAATTAATAATTGTTAACAGTAGGATAATTTTATAATTAATTTTTTTCTTAAATGAGTGGCTATCACGTGAGAATTGTAATCTCAGACAAACTTTATTTTTGGATCAATTTACTTTCAGGGGAAAAAATTTTGCACTTTTATGTCAGCTCTTAGTATATTAAGTTTTTAAGTCGGATCTTAAAAACACAATCTTATTATTGTTTAGTACAGCTTTGCCATATTTAAAAATAATTTTTTTATATCATAATATCTAGTGATTTTTTTTGTACAAGGTTTAAAAACACAGTTCAGAGTTAAAATTTTGCTAGATAATCGTGTTTACATGGTAAAAACTTCCCAACAAAAAACGCACTGTTTATTATTTAATTTTTCATGCAAATTAATTATTTTCTTTTCAATATGGCTTTTTGGCTTTAGGTAAATGACTTTGCTGATTATATATGTTTAATTAACACAGCATTTTATTAATCTACATCTAAGGTTTAATTTAAATTTATTTATTGATTTTTCAAAAATTTTTAAACAAATTACTAGTATAATCAAAATTAAATTTAGATTTTATTTATTAATGTTAATAAAAAAATTGAAATAAAATTTAAATCACACGTTAATTTTTATTTAATATTTTTATCTAAAATTAAAATGAAAAAACTCAATTTGTTTGAAAATAAATTTACACAAATAAACAATCAAGTGGTAGAAAATATTTTTAGTCAACACAAACATCATTAACCATATTGGCAAAAAATTGTGACTAAAATAAAAGGCAAAAAATTAAAGCTAAATTATCACGCAAACTTGATTAATCTAGCGCTAGCTAGAATTTTAAGCTAATAAGAAAAATTTGCTACTTTTTAATTCATTATCTTTAAATACTTTATGTTTCATTGTATACAATTGTTTAATACAAGGGCTTAGGGAAAAATCAATCCAATTTTGAAATTGTTTTAGAATATTAAATAACCTAGATGGACAAATTTTGCCTGTTGTTACATGAATGTGCCATGTTTACAAGAGCACTTAATATTTGAACAATAATTAAAGATAATTTGTTTGAAAAAAATTAAAATAAACTTGAAATTATATTTTTTATTCAAATTATCATTAAATATTTCCGAAAATAAAAATTTAAATTGAATTTATGTCGTGAAAATTTCATCAAAAACTTCTTCCATTTGAACGATTTCATTTAAATAAAATAATTGACTAAAACGGAACAAATTTTTTCTAATAAAACTATTATGTTTTATTCTATTGACACTTTGCTATTTATAAATAAAAATTAATGTCAACAATTAGCATTTTTATTTTTTTTAAATTTTTTTTTCATCTAAAAAAATCATCATTTAATATAAATTTAATAGATATTAAACTTATTCCTAATTAAATTCATTTTTAAAATATCGCATTTTATATTCATAAATTAAATTGAATCTAGTCATATTGTAGGAATTATTTTCAGCTATTATCAAGCCAAATAGAGAATTCAATTTTAAATTAATCACATAAGAGGATTGGTTTAATAAGAAACATTAATTTAAGATAAATATTAGCAAATATTAGTCCTTATTATGCATTTGTTCCTGAAACGAAGCATTTTTCACAAGTGTTTTTTATACATATTTATATAAAAGATACCTAGGCCTTAAAATAATTGTCAATCTGCACAGTCATTCGCTATAAGCGATTATTTAGACTAGATTATCTAGAATACTTGAGCTCAAGATGTTTGACTACGGCTCAATTAGCCGCTCTAGTGACCAATTTCAATTTATTTATTTATTTAATTCAAGGATTAATTAATCTCAATTGTAAATTAGTTTTATTTATACTAATTCTGAGTATTTCAGAGTCTCTTTATTCGACTAGATAAGCCAAATTTAGTTTTAATATGTTCAGCAAAGCTGTCCTGTTGTGTCAAATCATTCCCACTTTGGCAAGCAATAGAAAGATGTTTATGATTATTAGTTTTTATTTTGTTGATGATATTTCGAAATTTTTGGAATAATTATTTTTGTCGGTATGCATGCTTTATTTTAGAATGTGACATGTAATTTCCAAATTAAGGATATTATTATAAAACCGAATAAAATAAGAGAGGGGGTGATAGAATTCTTTTTAATAAAAGATCATTTTTAAAATTATTTCTCAATAGACAAAAATAATATAATTAGTTAAATATAGTAAGTATTAAGCAAAAAAAAATCAATTTTTATTTAGAAAAATTTTATTTTAAACAAGTTTTGATAACCATTTTCACATTTTTTATTAAGCTAGCTCAGCTGTTTTTGATTAAATAAATTATTTTCAAGAAAATTAAGTATATTAATATTTAGATCTTTTTTCTCTGAATGAAAATACAAAAAATTTTGCCAAGGGTTGTTTTTGGCGTCTAGGTTTTTTTCACTTTTTTTCTCATTAGGCTTTATTAACTATTTAATTAATTTAGAGAAAAAACGTTCATTTACATTAAATTATTCATTTATTTTTGGTACTATATTATTAAATAAACAAATAAATTATTTTTTTTGTGTCTGAAATTTTATTTATTCTTGAATTAATCAGAAACATGATAATTTTAGAAGGTCTCTTTAATTTTAGGGCTTTTTAATCTTATAAAAAGTGAATTTTAGCTGAAAAATCGGTTAATTATAAAAATATTATTATTTATTTTAAAAATATTTAGTAAAAAAACTATTAAAAAATAAAGCGAATGTGAAAAATATGAACAACAAGTTTATAAAACCTAATTAAAATGAAAATTTTGTTTTAAATAGAATTCATTTAAAGTTAAAATAATATACTAATAATAATTTTTATGATAATAATGTATTTTTTTTAAAAGACTTTAAAGGTTCTAGCATTTTTCTCGAGAGATAAAAAAATTTCTCATTTAATTTTACTCTCATGTAAATAAAGACATTAAGTTTTCTAATAACTCGGTTTGATTGTTAAGTGTATTTTAGTTGGTTATTTGATAAATTTATCTTATTGATTTAAGCAAATGTTAGTTTATTTTGTTTAGATATAATTAATATTCTTTTTATACATGTTTTTATTTATATTAAATAACTTGAACATTTTAAAATGTGATTTTAATTTATTTAATTAGATTAAGTTTAAATCAATTGTAAATTTTTTTGTAGCTTGAATTTAATTAATTAAATATTTTAAAGAATTTATAATATTTTTCATGATCTTTTTTAATAATTTATTTTTTAGCATGGAATATCTTTTTTAAAAATTGACTCTTAAATTATAAAAAATTATGAATTCCTCAAAGCTCTTTTTTTAAAGTATCAGTCTTGTAAGAATATTTTATTTTCTTAATATTAGCTAAATATCCCGATTTTTTTTAATAAGGAACATTTATTTTTTCTATACTCAATTTATTAAGATTTATTTTTCTTTATCTCATCATTTTTTTTCAGTCAATTATTAAGTTTTTTTATAATGAATGTTTACACGTTTTAGAAATTAACTTTCAATCAACCTTTTTAGATGGCATCAAAAAAAGGAAGATAGACATTGTTTAAAAATTTAATTCTGAGTACAATTTCTTGACAGCAGATAAAGTTCTATTAATTTAGCACCAGGTTTTTAATTTTTACAAAATAGTCAACCAGTGGCAATTTTTTGTTTAAGACAACAATAATTAAAAAATTTGTCTAACAAATATCTACTTTTTTATCTTGATATTATAAAAATATACACTAACAAATTTAATTATTCCATTTTTATTCTCTTTACAATTAGATTCAGTTCAAAATTAGTCGAAATATTTTATCAAAATTAAAGTTTTGTGAATTTTATTTAAATTTAATTATGTTAGATTACATTCTTGCTTTTTTTGTAAATAAACGATGCAAGTGATCAAAATTTTAAGCTCAACTCTTTTTATTGTACCAGGTATTAACCTTTGTCGGAATTTTTCGACTAAGTTTGTGAGTTGGCATAAAGGAGATGCTGAATGGTACAAAATTATAAAGAAATAATCTATTTGTTCTTATAGAAACGTTATCTTGAAAAATAAGTCGTGATTATTTAATTTATTTTGAAAAAGTGTCTTTTTCTTATCCTAGCTACCTGATAGAAAATTAATATTTTAAAACAAGCTCTAATTTTTAGGATGAATTCATTTGATACTTATTTTTTTAAATAGAAATTATTTAATTTATTAACTTTATGGGTATGAGTTAAAGTGCCATACATTGGCCATTTATCAGATTAGAACTTGTCTATAATATTTTTTTTTTTAATTTTAATTGTTTATGTATAAATAAAGATATGTTTTATTTTGAATTAAAGAAATAAAGTATTTATTATTTTCAAAAATATACGCTTTAGGCATGGTTTGATTAGATTTAACATTTTCAAAATTTTGTTTACTTGGTCTATTTTAAGTATAGACATTTAATTTTTAAACATTCCTTTAGCATATTGATACAATTTTTTAATAGATTGTAAAAATGTGATTAATTCAAGTTAAATTAAATAAACATTTTTCATTTTATTTTATAAAACATAAAAAATAGCTTTTTTGCTAAAGAGAATTACTCAAGAATTGTTTAATCAAAAAGAGTGCGAAGATGCATCAAAATTGTTCAAATTTGGCTATTTTTAATCAACAATAATTCACTATATTTTTTTCTTTATAAAAATTTTAGAATTAAAATTAAACATGTTTACTAGATTGTTAAAATATATTATTTTTTATATTAAAAGAGAAATAAGATTAAGTTTTTAATTAATAATAATAAGTGACCACCCTCAAGCCAAAAACTAGTTAGAGGACTCTTTTTTTTCTAGTTGTCGGGTACACGCGCATATTTAAAATTAAAAGAAAATTGAGCGTGCAAAACTAACTTGACAAAATATTAGTCAAATTCCAGAGTGTAAACAAGACACATGCTTATTGGAAAAGTATGTTGTACACGTAAATAGGGAAGCAGCGCTTAGTATAAAAATGATAATTTGCAATTAACTTTGTTAATATTAATTATAATTTATGCGAGAAAGATATTAACCATTTATGAAAATAGCTAGGATTGCTTGAGCATATGCGTGCACATAACAATCATTCATAATTATGATTATTAATCTAGAAGCAAACAAGCAAGCAAAATCAACTCATTTTAACTATATATAAAAAAGAAACCAGTGCTGAACTGTTGAACTAGATTATTAATATAATTTAATAATAATATTTTAATTTTAATTAATTTTAATAAAACATTTAGGCCAGCTATTCTAGTTTGCTTTTTAATCTAGTAGTTTTGTTGTAGAAGTTGTTTGAGTTGTTGACGAGTGCCTTTAATTCTAACTTGGTCATACCATCTTTAGATTATGATATAGCCGCCGTTCTCATAACAGGCCCAAAATGACTTTGTTACTCTGATCGAGCAAAAACACCCTCACACAAACCAGTTAACTCTCATACTCAACTCACTTTAATTATCTATAAACAGTAATTAGTCATTTAATAAAGCAAGCGGATCGATTGTGGTGAAAAATGGCGACCAGCGGTTCGACAAATTTGATGTCAGGCGGCATGGGCGTGTCGACCAGTGTGCACGACATAAACCAGAACGGCTTGAATCCGGGCACACAGCCGGCCCAGACAGTGACAGCCGCTCAGTCCAACATAAACATTCTGCAAGCCGGCAGCAGCACCAACAATCTGAACCAGAACGCGAACCCGGCCCAGCAGAGCCAGCCGCACCATCAGCGGCCGTCGAGCAGCGCCAGCAGTGTCCAGCTCATGGTCGGGCCCAATTACCGCGTAGGCAAAAAAATCGGCTGCGGCAACTTTGGCGAGCTGCGTCTTGGCAAAAATTTGTACACCAACGAACACGTTGCCATCAAACTAGAGCCAATGAAGACCCGTGCACCACAGCTGCACCTCGAGTACCGATTCTACAAGCAAATCGCTTCCCCAAGTAAACAAAAATACCCCCCCCCATTTTTTTTTTGTTTCAAAATTTTATTTATCTAATTTAAATAATAATAAAATTAATTATCCTTAAATCTACCAATTATTATCTAATTAATTAATTAATTAATTGTTTTTTATTTTGCGCAGACGTCGAAGGCGTTCCCCAAGTGTTTTACTTTGGCCCGTGTTCCAGATACAACGCGCTGGTGCTCGAGCTGCTCGGGCCCAGCCTCGAGGACCTGTTCGACCTGTGCGACCGCAAGTTCTCGCTCAAGACCGTGCTCATGATAGCCATCCAGCTCCTAACTCGCATGGAATATGTACATTCGAAAAATCTAATCTACCGCGACGTCAAGCCGGAGAACTTCCTGATCGGGCGGAACTCGACGCGCCGCCAGCACCTAATACACATCATAGACTTCGGCCTGGCCAAGGCCTACATAGACCCGGAGACCAACAAGCACATACCGTACCGCGAGCACAAGAGCTTGACCGGCACGGCCCGCTACATGAGCATAAACACGCACATGGGCAAGGAGCAGAGCAGGCGCGACGACCTGGAGGCGCTCGGACACATGTTCATGTACTTTTTGCGCGGCTCGCTGCCCTGGCAGGGCCTCAAGGCCGACACGCTCAAAGAGCGCTACCAGAAGATAGGCGACACGAAGCGCTCGACGCCCATCGAGGTCCTGTGCCAGGGCTACCCGGACGAGTTCGCCAAATACTTGAAGTATGTGCGCGGACTCGACTTTTTTGACAAGCCCGACTACGAAAAGTACCGGCGCATGTTCCAGGACTTGATGAAGGCGCGCGGATGGGACTGCGACTGGCAGTTCGACTGGTTCGGCAAGCACATCAACTCGTCCTCCAATCAGACCGCCAACACCACTGCCAACGCCACTACAACCAACAACAACAACACCAAAGAGCCGATCAACACAACCACAGATAACAATCTCCTCAATAACACCAAAAATAACAATTACAACAACAATAGGGAAAAAGTAAGTACATTTTTTCCAACAACAAAAATACCAACCAATCTCTTGGTCTCGCCAAAATGTCTTGGTATCTCTGTCGGCATGTTTTTTAAGCTCTTTTTTTTGGTTTCTAGTTTTATTTCTCTTTTAACCCAGTTCAGTTCGTCTAAGTCTTCTCAGACCAATAGATCATTTCTGATCCGACCATGCCATTTAATTGGCGCACCAATTTTGATTATTTTATTAATAAAAATTTTACCAATAAAATCCTAGACCCAAAATATCTTTGTTAATATATTTAAATTTAATTTTGTCGATCAAAGAGTAAAAATTTTATTTTTATCTATTGCTTAAAATTATCTATTCAGTT
>JAESIW010000118.1:892723-906155 GCA_016802295.1 Brachionus rotundiformis
TTTCCAACAACAAACAAAATTACCAACCAATCTCTTGGTCTCGCCAAAATGTCTTGGTATATCTGCCAGCATGTTTTTTAAGCTTTTTTTTTTTGTTTCTGGTTTTATTTCTCTTTTAACCCAGTTCAGTTCGTCTAAGTCTTCTCAGACCAATAGATCATTTCTGATGCCATTTAATTGGCGCACCAATTTTGATTATTTTATAAATAAAAATCCTAGACCCAAAATATGTTTGTTAATATATTTAAATTTAATTTTGTCGATCAAAGAGTAAAAATTTTATTTTTATCTATTGCTTAAAATTATCTATTCAGTTCGAATGCTGAAAAATTATCAATTTTGCATAGAGTATTGTTTATTTATTATCTGGGTCCCATTTGTGGACAAACAACCATTTGTGTTACAGAGGAAAAACATTTAACACAAGACATGCATAACTAACTTAACATTTGTTCAGATATTCAAGCCAGGTCTTTTAAACGCCAATGATTGATACAAAATTAACTAATTTTGAATAAAATTTATTTGCTAAAGATAAGTTAATTTGACAGATAAAAAGATAGAGAGTAATTTTTTTAAATGCTGGGATCTGAGAAGGCTTTGGGCACATAGCTAGAGAGTGTCAAGAAAGTTGGATTAAATTTAACTAATTTAAAGAAATATAGAGTCGGCGGCACATCGCCGAAAGAAAACGATAAAACGGTAATAAACTTTAGACGTCTAGAGCAATCAGTAAGTCAGATTTCTGTTTGAAAATTAGCTTTTTATCTATTTTTACAATAATATGCACCTTTGACTAACAAATTTTGACCTATCATGTCTAACACGTTCGGAGCCGAGCCCGGTCCGAAGCAATTGGGTGTCTTAGTGCCTTCTAGCTGTCACTGATTTGCCTCCGCTTGCCAGCCCTATTGGTTGTAAAATTTGCTTTTTTAAGGTCGTGAGCTCACAGGAAGATGATCACCATGCAAATGACAACACGCCAATATCGCCACCCAATGTCGAAGTAGTCAGCGATACCAAGTAAGTCGTGGGGCCCGGCGCCCCGCTTGTTTTTAGCGCTTTTACCACGATTTTTTTTTAAAGTTCTATTCTAAAAAGGTGTTGCTGCTTTTTTCGCCGACGTTCCAAAAAAGAAAGAAATGCCCGACAAAAATGATCAGCAGCTTTATCAATATTTGAGAAAGAAAATTTAAAAAAAAAATTTTATACATTTTTATTTCTTCAATTAATTATAGAATTTTACTGAAACAAAATTAAATTTATTATCTCTGTATCTTTTTTTTGGACTGTTTTCTTCTTTATTGAAATTATTCTTTAATATTTAAAAAATTTTCACTAATCAAAGAAACTTGTTATTTAAAAAAAAAAGATTAAAAAATAAAACGCTTCTTTATAAATAAAAATTTATTGTAATTTATACAAAAAATAATAATATTTTTTATTATTTTTATTTTCACTATTAAAATTATTATTATTATTATTATTATTATGATTTTTATTTATATTATTATTTTTAACAATCAGTTGCGTCGTTCTCACTGAAATAAAATTAAATTCGATATTAAATTAAAAGGTATTTTGTTTGTTTGCAGCGAGCCTCGAGCCACAACTTCCATTCGTTTACCTTAAAACGACTTGTTGTATCACTTTTTAATAACGAGACTCTTCTAATTTTGTTCAAGAGTATTTTTCTCTTTTTTGAAAATAAAATTTTTATTTAAAACTTGTTTATTAAAGCACTAGTAATTTATCATTTAGTACAGTTATCTGGCTAAAAGAATAATCAGTCAAATAAACAGCAAAGGAAAAAAAAATTCTTTATCATGGTGTATCAATGCTAAAAGTCTGCAAATGGTGTGCACAAATTTGACTTCATTCTCAAGGTTAATCAACAAGCAAGGGTCCTTGGCATGAAGACTGACACTTCATTTGTTTAATTAAAATAAAATAATTTTGTAAATTTAAAAAATTTTTTTTTATAAAATTATCTAAATTAAATTTTTGATTTAAAAAAAAACTGAGAAAATCAAATTAAATAAATCGTAAATATTGAGAGCTTGATTGTTTTAAACTTCAACATTTATCTCTTGATCACAAAGCAACTTACAAGTCTTGAATAAAAAAATCCAAATCTTTTTTGGGCATATCTTGATTCTATCAGATTCTCATTATTCCTTAATTTAAATTTCACATTTATCAAGATAATTTCTTCTTTATTTCACTTTATAATTTTTTCAACAGAATTATGAGAATAGTTCTTGTATTTTATGCTGAAAAGCATAAACATATATATATTTTTTTGAGAAATTTTTGATATAATTCAATTTATTTACTTCAAATTTAAGCTAAAACAATTTAAATATCGAAAAATAATATCTCTTAGCCAGCTTAATTATTGCCTCTTTTGAGAAATAGCATCTAAATAAGTTTGCTCTGTAAATGCAACATGGTTTGGTGTGCAAAAACTCTGCAAAATACACTTGGCTCAAAAATATTAAAGAATAATTTCTCCATTAATGTATGTTGAACCAAGTGGCATTTACAGGACCAATTTTTAACTTTTTGAAAAAAAGTTTCAATATCTTAAAAATTTTCTTTGCTTTACTTCCAAATTTCACAATACCAATAAATATTTTAAAATTAAAAATTAGTAATTTGACAAATGTATGTATAATTAATTAAAATTTATGATCAAATATTAATGATAATTAAAATTCTATGACATTTTTAAAAAATTACGAAACAATTTTATTTAAATAGATTTTGAAATAAGAAAATAGTTAAGTTCTTTGATTTGATAATATTTATTGTGTAAGATGCATGGAAACTTAGCAATTGTATTAACTCTTTGGCAAACTATTTAAAAAGATTAAAGACTAGAACTTTGGTATCAAAAATTTTGTCAAAACATTATTTATTTAAAATTTTGATTTTAAGATATCAATTTTAACTGTGATTATCGGATAAAAAAGAAGATGGTCTCCGTTAAACCCAAACAAAAATGAGATAAATTGATAGTTTCAATATGTTTTGTTTATTTACAGTGGTCAACAGCATACCAAAAATGCTAAAATAAACCAAATATAATTTTAGAGAATTTAGTTAATTTTAGTTAATTTCCTTGTCTATTTTAAAATTATTATAACTTTTGATTAGATACTTTCGCTATCCAAATACCATGCTTTATTAGTTTTAAAAAAAAAGAAACCAAAAATTTTTATCTATAAAAGATAAAAAATTTAAAATTTAAAGATAAATTAAATTTAATAAGTAATTGTTTTTAAGTAGATTATGAATAAAGATATCGGAGTAACAACTGCAAAAAAGAAAAATACCATCCTATCCAAAATAATTGCCAAATATTTCCATTGATGTACCAGAATTTGGTCATTGCTCATCTGATTTTGTAGATAACGTGTAAAATTATGAATATTATTGCTCTTTTGAATTGAGCAAATATAATTGTTAATAAAATACTTAAAATTTTGCAAATTTTCTAGATAGAATTTTGCTTTTTTGGCTTCAATCAACCCTTCGGAATACTCATCTAGTCTTTGGTTTAAATCCATACATTCATTAGTCTTATTTTTTGTCTTCAAAGATTCCGATTTGATCATAGTAAATTTCAAAATTTCCAAAGTGTTCAAATATTTGGAATATCGGACATTTTCTTTGGTAAAAGAATTTTTTCCAATAGCCATATTCAGTTCATTTTTCCTTAATATATACATTTTGAGGGTTTTGACCAAGTCGAAAACCTCATTGCCAATCAAGTCTTCCACACACTGCTCACCTTCATTATTCTCATACACATATTGATTTAAAACAAACAAATTCTTATTCAAATCGATCAATCTCTTTCTTATATTCTCCATTTCATAATTGCTCAAGTTGTTCTTGAAAAGCTTTTTCTCATCAGCCACATGCCGGCTACGCTGAACCAATTTTTTCAAACATCCGGCAATTGGTGTCTTGGTCTTGTAGTTGTAATAGACCAAGTAAATTAATGTGGTCAACATGATACATAGTGATATAAAAACCAAGTTTAGATTGAAATAAATGCTTAACATTGGCAAATGGCTTGTTTTTGGTATTAGCTCAGTAATGTCCTTTAAATACATCATTCCGCTGATCAGAATGCTTGTCGAATAGCTTTTTTTTTCACCACTTTCAACTGGTACTATGTAGGTCAATAAGGCTACAATGTAGAAAAAAAAATAAGGCATTATTAACTTATTAATGTAGTAAAGTATTTTTCGCCTCATTAGCAAAGTAAGTCGAACCATGCTCATCTTATTTTCAATCTCAACACTAAATAAATACTTCTGGTTCAAATTAGAGGCTGTCGCGTTAATTAAGTCAAACTCGGCCTCGTTTATTAATTGCAGGTGAATACCGGAACCAAATGTTTCCAATACAAGAAGATCGTTCATAAATGCTGATGATCTGAAGTCGATGTGACATTGCTGCTCATCGAATGGAAAGTTGTCCTGGTTTAGCTCGCATATGGTCAACACTTTAAAAGGAAATACCCATCTGCAATCACCATTTGAATCAATTAATATAAAGTATTTGTTCCTCTCAGAAAAATCGTATATATTGTTGCTTGACTGGGCATACCGGACATTGTTTTCCGAGTCAAATTTAAAATTGTTCACATTGTTGGACACAATTATGTCCGGCACCCAGATCTCTGTAGATTTAAAAGCTATTGTATTCGAGTAAATGCTCGAGTTCCATTTTATAAACTCATCACGCCAACGCAGACTCAATTGCAGGGTGCTTGTCATTACCTTAATTAATTATACTTTTAATATTAAAATATTAATTAAATAGCATATTTATAAAAATTATAACATTTGATAAAGTATTTTAAATATTTATCTAAAAATAGAGAACAAAATATAAATTTTGTAGCCCAAGAAGATCCCAAAAATATCATTATTAGTAGCCAGTGCTTTCATAGCATCATAGTTAATTAAAAATATTCTAAATTAAGAATTTACAATTAGAAATCTATATTTCTTTAATTAGATTAATACAATTAACTATTAAATGTTTATTGTAGGATTAATACGGTCAGCAATTCAAAACTACCAAAAGCAATAATTTTAGAATTTTGTAAATTTAAATTTTATAATTGAGAAATATTATTATTTATTAACATTAATTAAGAAGCTTAAATTTAATAATTTTTTTAATTATTAAAATTGATCACGTTTTCAATCATATTGATCTTTTCGTATTGAAATAACTCAGTCAAATGAGAATCGATTCGAAGTCCTTCTTATTAGCCTAACGAGTTCAAGTAAAGAAAAAATTAAAAATTAAATTAAATTAAAAAATTCAAATTTTAAAATAATTGATTGCTGAACTATACTAATTTTGTCTATATATTAATTTAAGAATTAAAAAAAAAATCATTTTTCAAATAACAAGTTAATAATAAAAAGTTTGATTAAATTTTTAATTATTTTTTTTGAAATTAAATAAAAATTTTGTTAAACTAATAAATTAAATTAAAGCTTTTGAAACAAATGAAATTACCTGATAGACTTCATCTAGTTTGTTGATCTGTGACACACTGATGCCAATTTTGACCTGAATTGGCATTGATGAGTTGGCAATAGGCCTTGATTTTCGATCGTAGAAATTCAGCAGAGTTTTGCGCAGTCGAGACAGATCGTTGCTGGTCGAGACCAGTGTCTTGTTAACAATCAAATCAGTCTCATGGTCGTGGTCAAGATTGTCTTGGCTCAAGACTCCAAGTACCATCAATAAATTAACAAACAGGATCCTCATTCTCACGCAATCATTTCTCAAGTAACAAGAATAATTTATGATTTAGATCGAAGATTTTAGCTTTAAATAATAAGCTAATCATGATTTTTAAACTCATGGAAAATTAATGGATAAATTTATGATTGAAGAGGAAATCAATACTCAAGGGAATTAGTAATAGAAATAAAAAATTACAAAAAAATAAAATTTATTTTTTAAATAACAAAGAATAAAATCAACTGGCAACAAAAAAATAACTAAAAGTTTAGATAATAAGTTCTTCAATTCGCATTATTATTGTTATTATCATTGTTAACAATAATTGCGTTCCTGAGCAATCGTTCTTATTTTAAGCAATAAAATTTAAGCAAATTGGTCCATAATTTATGCCAATTTAAAATTACCTATGTCTTCCGGTGGCAAATTAAGGGCAACCCCTTCATTGTTATTGTTAACATTGATACCTTCGCCACTCAGTATTTTCCTAATGGTGTAATCATTGTTGTTATTGTTCGAATTATTTATAACTATGACACCACCATTTGAATCTTGGAAAAAAAATTAAATTTTAAATTTTAAAATAAATAAAAAATTAAAAAAATTTTATTTAAATGAATTTTCTTGTTTATACTTGGATAATAAGTATATTTGAGCGGTTGATGGTTTTCTTTGGAACGTAAGTCGACCAATTTATACACTGGCTGCTTTTTGGATAATCCAGTAGTTCGCTCTAGCTCTAAATACTCGTTTATTTCCATTTGGTCAAGCTCAAAAAAATCTTTAAGTCGTTCGGTAATGTCCGAATTGAGCAATTCGGTGATTGTCATGTCTTCATGGGCGCGAAGAAAGCGCTCAAGTTCTATCGGGTCCAAACCTTGGATCAAATTGTTGTTGTTGTTGTTATTGTTCACAATGACCAGTGTCCCATATCTTTTGGGACTTGAATTATGGAACTGAGGAATTCTGTACTTTAAATTAGTGGTTTTTATCTTGGCTAGATCGTGGGTTTTGAAGAAAGTCTTGTGACGACTAGGCTCATTAAATCTTGGCAAATTGGGCCTTCTCTGTGGAATTTTCCTGACAACAGATTTAAGCATGTTCAGAAGACTATTTTTGTGCTTTTCTGCGATGCTCATTTCGTCCAAACTTATGTATTTAGGTCTGTAAGAGCGCGTGAGTAGTTTTTGTCTGGCTTTTTTAGTTGTAGTGGTGGTGGTGGTAGATGTAGTTGAAGTCGTAGTGGTCGTCAAGGTTGTTGTTAGTGTAGCTGTAGTTGTAGATGCGATTGTCGTTGTAGTGGAAGTTTTTCTTGGCCTTGGGAATCTAGTACTGGGATCTTGAGAAATTTCATGTTTTTTCTCAATTTTGTTTGGTAGAACAGAGCTGTTAGCACTTCTGAGCAGACCGTTCAATTTTCGTCCATAACCTGGTTTCATCATGGCATCTTGTGTCAATCTTTGTCTGAAACCCAGCGGCTTAAATCTCTCGCCTAAGCCGGACAATTGCATGGTTTTGTAAGCATTTTCCAAATACGGATTAGTGCTGATTGGCCACAATGCTTTAAAAATTGTCAATAAGAAAAAAATTTTTATTAAATTTAGATAAAATAATTATTAACCATTCAGTTTGGTCACTTGTAATAATAATGTTAAAAAAATAAAACTTTTCATATTTTAGCTTAAAATATAACAAAAAATAAGTGAGATTTTTTAAAATTTTAAAAATTTATTTTGAAAAATTAAAATTAATTGCTAAATAATTGTCTTAGACAATCGTTTATGAAAATTTCATTGGGATCTAGCTTTTTTCTTAGCTGATCGAATTGCTCAAATTTTGGATAAAGCTCCACTAGATGGTTTTTGCGCATGTTATGTGTCTTTGCCCAATGAGGTCTTCCATTGCACTCTACCATAAGTTCTTCGTTAATGCGCCACCATCTCTCTCTTGTGTACTCTTTGCCATAGGGTCTAAACATCAAAATGTTGAGCCAGCAAGAATCTTGCTCATAGCACGGGCTTATCCAAATGTCATCTTTTTTGGTGAATCTGATTTCCACACCGAAATGCACGCGCACATCCCGGTTATTCTCCAACCATGTTTTTAACTTGAGCAAATAGTGCGCTGTTTCCTTTGCCGGAATGGCGCACTCGAATGCATATTGCTTGAAAAGACAGTCAAAATTGAACACATTGTAGCTACGGTCTACAAATTGTTTTCTGTCCGAGAACATTTTAAAATAGAACAAGTTTATATATGGTATAAGAAATGTGAAAAATGTAGCTATGTAGAACAAAAATTCAAGTAGATAGAAGCCAATAAGTCTGTCCTTGAGCCAACTGAATTTTCGGCCATTCAATGGTTTATCTGTTCTAGAAGCTGCATAGCACAACACATTATCGGTGTGCGGATACCAAAGCATACGAAAGTGGTCAGCGCTGTTTATGTACGCGTCCAAAGAGCTCAAAACGTCCTCCAATTTGGCCGGATATTCACTCTGCTCCAGTCTGAACGATGGCTCGCATCGAATGGTCACACTTAAGATGATGCCCAAGCATCCCAAGGAGCACAGGACGGCTTTAAAGTCCTCACTTGATTCAGAGTATATTCTGACCTCGCCAGAGGCCAGCATTAGCTCTATTTCACTCACGTATGAATTTAAAATTGGAAAGTTAGCACCAGTTCCATGATAACCAACACAAATGGCACCAGCTATTGTCTGATCGGATATAGATCCAAGTCTTAATTAATTTTTAAAAATTAAATTAAAAAAAAAGCTAATATAAAATCATTACATGCTTAGAGCCATATTATTATCATATAAAATATCATTTAATTTGTCTACCCTCATTCCCCCCTGCACTTTAACCCAAAGTTTTTCGGCATCAATCTTAATTCAAGAGATAAGAGTCTGAATGAAGTTCAGAAATAAATAGATACTTCTAGGAGATGATCTAATTTTTTCAAAGATATCATATAGTCATCAGTGCAGGCTATTGAAGATGGTGAGTGTCCTACTCCAGCTACTTTGACCACTTTTTTGTTCTCGTTGGCCATTTTTAAAATTTCTCTTATTTCATCATGAGATTCGGGCTCAAAGTAGAGTGCCGGTTGGCAAGAGTACGTCTTTGCCCAATTTTCAAAATATTTTCCCCTAATACCATTCATTCTAAATTTATTTGAATTTTTGAAAATTTTATTATAATTTAAAATAATATCTAGATAAATGTAGTCTATAATGTAATAGTTGTTCCATAATTTGTATCACGCCATTTAAGTACCAAAGTTAAATTACTCTGATATGCCTGATGATGTAAGATGTGATTTTTATCAACATCTATTTGCACATTCGTGAAAATATAATTTTATTTTTAGAATACACCTTTTAGTTATATAGTGTTTTGTTGCAGCTGTTTATTAAAAAAAAATAATAATTTTTTATTTATATTTAAGCCATCACAAAATTTAATTAGCAATTTGAAATTTGGAAATATTTTATCAATTATTATAAAGTAAAATGTATTTATTTAGAGTCCAAACAGTGTTATAAAACATTTACATTACATAAGTTATATTAATTTGAATATTTGTTATCATTTATAAAAATTTTCAAAATAATTTTATTAATTGACAATTGGATGATTTATTTTCAAAAAATAAATTTTCATCTGAGTATTATCATTTTAAAAACATTTCTAAAACAGATAGATAGACTTTTCTCTTTTCGCTTGGTCTATTGTATTAATAAACTAATTGAATTTTTAAATATTTAATTTATTACTGATGTTGTTTATAAAATAAAAAATAGAAACACTTGGACAGAAAATATTTCCAATGATAGATGCGATGGTTAAGCAGACAAATTGGTCGACTTGGAAACGATTGGGACTAATTTTTGCAACATTGAATGCAAATGCACTCAAAATTGAGGATTAAATAAAAATCTTGTTTAAAAAGAGCATGCTTTTTTAAATTATCTTTTATTACAAAGCTTAAGTTTTAAAAAATTTGACAAGAGAAAATGTTCACTCGAGAGATTTTTGCCGAAAATTATGACAAAGAAAAATTAAAAATTTTACAAAATTTGAATAGCCAGGTATTCTGAGCCTTTCTGCTTGACATGGACTAATACTAATTATTTACATAAGATACAAACAATGGCCCTAAAGCTTGATTTGATAGTCAGTCATGTAGAAGAGAACATATTCAAGATAAAGTCGGCCAATTCGAACAACTTCCGCAATTCACTTCTAGAGATAAACAATTCGCTTGAAATAAAGCCTGTAGACTTTGAAAAGGCGCCTAATGGACTTCAGTCAAGTTCAATGTACAGCTTTGACTTGGACGATGAGATCAAATTGGCCGATCATCATCAATTGGTGAAAATAGTTGACCAAAAGCCGCAAAATGGCCAGAAAAAGATTAGGAAAATAAGCAAAAACAAGCAGGGCAGTTGTCAAGGTGGTGAGAATAAGCAGGTATGTACAACTGGTCAGAACAAACCCGAGGCGAACACCATCAACAAAAGAAGCAAACAGCAGCGAATTTTTAACACATTTGTTCGCGAGTCCATAAACCAGCTGCTGGGACCGGACTTTATGAGAACCCATGATGTGCAAGACATAGACTCGCAGGTCATGGAAATGATACGAAAAGAGGCCGTAGAGCACTATTTACCAGACAATATTCGACCAAGACGCGCTTGGCACCTGGCTAAAGCATCGCTAAGGACTCTCAAAAGGACTCTGAACAATCGAAAGCCAAAAGCTTAATAATATTTTTTATTCACCTTTTTCTCATGTACTTATGTAAGTAGTTTATGTAATTTTGTCGTCTAATTGATTCACTTGATCTAGATCTAATGCTTGTTTTGTTCTTAAATTTAATTTATTTAATTTAAGTTTAAATTTATGTTTATGTTTAAAAAGTTGACTCATGTTTTTGTGTGTTTAAAAATTCCAATTTTGTCCTTTCAAAATTTTAATACTTTCAAATAAATTTTTAATTATTAGCATGTTATTTATTCAAAAATTTAAAATTTGCTTTGATTTTATTTTAGTTTTTTTTTTTGTCTTTTTTTATCTTTTTTTTCAGTCTTTAAATAAAGTCAACAAAAAAAACAAATAAAATAATATTAAATTAAAATTAAATGTTTTTATATTTTGTTTAATAGTTAGTTAATGATAATTATAACTTTTTTTATTTCAAAATTATATGTGATGAGGTTTTTTAACAATTCTAATATTTTAAATTCTGTAACACAATTTGTAAAATATAAAATTATCATTATTGATAGTATAAATGAAATTGAATGATTACTAAGCATTTGACAATCTGTAGAAAGAAAGAAATTCCCTTTACCATTCTGAACATTTTTTTCATACTATATGTCGACATTTACTAAATCAAATCTTAATTATTATTATGAGTTTTGAAAAAAATTTAAATATGATCTGATCAGAGTATCATCAAATGATTGTATAACAAGTATCTTTGCAAAATTAGCTAAATTAAATTTTACTAAATCATTTAGAAAAAAAATATTCATAACTAAAGTTAAAAGAAATATTCAAATGGCTTGATAGAAAGGTCTTAATGGTATCTTATATACCAATTAGGAATTTAGACAAAAAGATATATACTAAATTTTCCATTTTTAATAAGTTATACAAAATTAAGTGTTTTCAATTTGTTCAGTTATAAAAAAATAGCTATAAAAATAAAATTTAAATTAATTAAATAATTTATTTATTAATTCCGGATGTTATGATTAAAATAAAAATAAGTTAAAAACTGTACAAAATATAATACAATCAAAAAAGTAAAAGTAATTTTTTAGTCTTTGTTATCAGTTTGTTGATGTAAGAGAAAAGTGTTGTTCATTGAAAGGAGAGACTGTGAGAAACGATTCGAATGAAATGCTTGAATTTTCGAAACCAGAATCATTACTTGAATTAAATTCACTATTAAAATCATAATCGTCTTCGAATTCGACTTTTTGCTGTTTTGTGTGTTCGTTTGAGTTGGACAAAAATTCGGCTTCGATTTGCTCTTGAAGTAAACTCATGCATTCATAATCGATATGTCCGAATCGATTTAATAAATTATGTAAATCGATTTCAACGGCTTTGGTGTGAGATAAAGTGGCTAGAAAACAAGATGACGCAATCATGCTTGCAGGATAAAGTGAAAATTTTAAATCTGTTGAGCACAAAGCTGTCAATGCGTTAAAGTGTTTTTTGATCTCGGCTTGTTGTGGGCATTGACAAAGTTGAAGATGATGCAATAGAAATTCGTAGTAATCGTTGGGTACAATGCAATTAGTGTCCCATTTGAGTTTTTCTAATACGAACAGTTCACAATGAAGAAGCTGTTCGAGAGTAATCGAGTTGTCAGTGTATTCGACGAGTTTTTCTGCGTCTAGTTGAATATTCCCCCGTATTTTTGATGCCAAGAACATACAACAAGTGCCAAATAGCTGAATGTATGATTTGTCCAAATTGAATGAATTTGATTTTGTCAACGAGTACATGAGACGATCGAATAGGTTCATGGCGGTGTAGTATATTTCGTGCAGAAGTGATTCGGCCTCGCATATTTCCAGCATCCAAACACTGAGCACTTGTCTCATTTCTGATGTAATCTCATTGTTCAAATAAGATCCAGCTAAAACATAGTATTCTTCAAGATTGATCATGCTTGTCAAAACATGTTCATCATTCACATAAGACAAACAATTGCATTTACAATTCATTTTTTTATTTATTATATTTGAATTATCTTTTAATTTTTTCTTAAATTGAATTCTAATAAAAGCTAGAACATGTATTTATACCAATTTGAGTATACAAAAGTCTTTATTTGATTGGCTAAATAGGCAAACTAATTAGAAACCAATTGATTTAACAAGACCTCGCCCCCTTCTCTCTTTATTTTCTACAAGCTTATTTGCTTTGTGAATTTTTTTAGCCCTTGAATGGAATTGGATACACTTGCCGGAAGAAGAAAAAAAAGAAACAAACAATGTTAAGATATTTATGGTGGAATTTCAAGTTGTTGTTGTTGTTTGTGTAATGGCCTAGGCAAGTAAGTAATCGAGTGGAATTTGCAGTAAATACACGCTTATCATACTCAAGTAGATAATACTTATGCAAATAGATCGGCTCTCTTTTTTGATACGATAAGCCTATTTGAATCGGATAGGCATGCGCATGGCTATTGATGATGATGATTATGAGATAAGGCATTGTATCACGCCCATGTCGTTCATTTCAAACCAAAAGTTAATCGCTTTTGGACCATGAATGTTTTACAAGAGATCAAAAATTGATCAAAAAAAGAGATAAAAGAATGTCATTGTGAACTAATGCAATAATAACAGGGCGGATGCAAGTTTAAGGATTAGTTTTAATTGCTTTCTTATTATTAGAGTATTTAAAAGACATTTTTGACTTTTTTTTAAAAAGCTTTTATCTAATTAATGGTAGCGCTTTCTTTGGTTCTTCCACTTTGATCATATTTTTGTCCATTTTCAATTTCAATTTAAATATTTAATTATCTTTAGTATCAATAATAATTTTAATTTCAATTCAAATGATTATTTAATATTTTATGAAATCAATCAAGTTTTTTATTAAAAATATTAAATTCT
>JAESIW010000118.1:910884-932031 GCA_016802295.1 Brachionus rotundiformis
AGGCAAAATGTTGAAAGTTTTACATTTTTTCATTTTCATATTTTTAAAAATTAATAATAAAATTTCCCAAACAAGAATTTTCTGAAACAATGCACAAAAAATATAAAAATATGAAAATGTAAAAATGTAAAATTTTCAACATTTTGCCATCATGAAAATGTTTAATTCTTCTATGGGAAACTTGAGTGTAGCCCAGTCAGAGAAAAAGGATAGCCTGAAGGCTTCAAAGTGTGTACAGAAATCAGACAATGATGCGCTCTCTGTCAGAGACTATTCCTAATTCTGATTGGCTATGCGATGAAAAAAACAACTGCCAGTATACAGCAGGGATTAACTGTAAGGTTTGATGAATTACACTTTGTGAATGGTCTCGTGTTCATTTAAAATAATAAAACACAAGGCTTGGCCAGCATCGCTAATAACTGGGCTCGAAATAGACTGAGCCAAAACAAAACTCATGTGCATAAACACCAAATTATAATACCCATCGATCTCATATTTTTCAAGCATAATTAGTGAAAACCAAAACTGCTTGACTTTGACCAATAAGGATTACCCCAACTGAGACTAATAGCTAAGTGTCTTTCTTTCAAATCACGTGTGCACATTTTAAGTAAAGATGACATTGGAATAAAGCAAGGGCAAATACAATCAAAATAGTGACCATATGTTCGACAAGAAATGAGAAGGGAAAATAACGTGTATTAAAGATAATGTATAATTTGGAAACCTTATTTAAAGAAAGACATAAACGACATCGAAGATGTGTAACAAGGCTTGTGCCGAAATCAAGAGAATATTCAATGAAAAAAGACTGCAAGAGCCCAAGAAAGATCTGCTCGATTCTTTTGGGCATTTTGAAGGCCTATAAATTATAAATAAATAAACATTTTTCCATCTTTAACTACTTCTTTAAATTGTCTGTTATTTGATTTCTTAAGAGATAAAGTTAAGTGGTATTTGTATTTAGTTGCCTGTGCTTCTAGTGTAAATACAAATATCTAAAATAATCAAAGGCTCTGATGAAATTAACTGGTTTATAATAAAATAAAAATGAATTAGCATTTCTAGCTATGACATTTCGAATTAGAAAACAACTAATCAAAACCTGTGACCAAAGACATAATTTGTCACAAATAGAGCATCAAGTATTGGCAATAATCTACCAAAAGAAGTAGCTCTATCAAATGACTTGACATACTAAATTTAGAAAGCTATTACAGTGAAGCCTAAAACTCCATTTCATGTGGTCATACAACTAATTATTTACCTCGTCTTTAAGGCGTTCATTGAATAAATAAATAAACAAATAGCTAATTATTTAATTTACTATTACTGTGATTGTTATTTTAAAATGGAAAAAAAAGAGCTACAATTTACTTTGGATTTGAATGACTTGTAGCATGTCATTGACGGCATTTTTGTCTGGTAATGTGTCCAATACCAATTTGGAAAAGGCTGGTATTTGCTTGTTCAAAAGAGCTCTGAGACACATTTCGCTCGATTCGCTGAGCGATTGTAGGTCGTAGCCGCCCTCGAGAGCGAGCACGAGCTTGCCGTCGGCCAAGCTCATGAGCTCGCGGGTCATGTGAGAAAAACAAGTGGGCGAAACATTGAAGCCGCCCAGTTCCTTGCTGTGCTGGTGTGTGGCGTCGAAGCCGGCCGAGACGAGCACAATTTGCGGCGCGAAGCTCCTCGCAATGGGCATGACAATCGACCTAAACGCGGCCAAGTACTCAACGTCGCCTATTGGCCGATTGAGACTGGTGTTCCACGGCACGTTTACATTGAAGCCCTGGGCCGGATCGTTGCCGCACTCGTGCGCCGACCCCGTCCCTGGAAAAAACTCACCATTATCATGTCTGTGCAAAGACATGTACAAAATGTTGGCATCGTCGTAGGTTATTTGCTGAGTGCCGTTGCCATGGTGCACGTCCCAGTCGACGATCAGCACTCGCTCTAGGCCCAGGTTTTTCTTTAGCATCTTGGCCACAATGGCCACAGTGTTAAAGTAGCAGAAGCCGAGTGGCTTGTTGTGCTCGGCGTGGGAGCCGGGCGGTCTGACTATGGCAAAGCCGTTGCGCAGGCGTCCAGCGGCGACCGACGAGGCCAGCTCGTATGTGGAGCCGACTGCGACTCGACACGCCAATGGCGTATACTCCTCGTTCCAGCAGTTGTCCAAGTCGAACTTGAGCGCGAGTCCTTTGCACGGCGCCATGCACACATTCATCATGTACGCCTGCAAGTACTCCTTGGGCAGTTTGACTCGTTGTTCCAAGTCTGTGCCGAATATGAGCGCGTATTGTTCGCTGTGAGCCAGCAACAAGTCGCCAATGGTCGCCATTTTCGGCTCAACGAGCTCGCACTCGCGCTCCAAGTCCGCCGATTTGATGCGGCGCCAAATGGCCACTATTCGATCCGGCGTTTCCAAATGAACACGCTTATTCTCACATGTGCACTCATGTCTGCACATTAGCTCATCGTAAACAATTCCAGTCGTGTACTTGTACTCTTTGGGCTCTGCTTTGATTTGTGCATTCAGTGCATTGGCGCTTGTCTCTTGACCATTGTTGCTGTTGCTGTTCCTGTTGCTGCTCGATTGTTGATGCTGTTTGTTGGAGTTCTTGGCCAGTGCTGCCGCTGCTCCTGTCTCTGTGGTTGTTGTTGCTGATGGAAACAAATTGGGATGAGAAAGACACCGATTGTCGCTTGGCAATTGTTTGGCTTGTTGTTCTCTTCGTTGGTGCATGTAGTTGAAGTACTTTTTGTGTCTATGCTCAAATTGATATGGATATTGATACGAATTGGCTCTGGTCAAACTCGGCTGCTCCTCGTTGTACACGGTTCTGTTAAGTTGAGTTTGGTTCTGTTTGGCGGCACGCTTGAGCTCCTTTTCCAACAATAACTCGTTGTCCTCTTCCACATGCACCATATGACCAAATCTAGAGCTGTTCTCGGTGACACATTGGTCTCTTTGGTTCTGGTAAAAGTTCAAATTGGGCACGGAGAGCATTGTCCGAGTGGGGTCGTTTGTGACCAATTGTTGCTGAATGAGCGCCAATTGCTGCATTAGATGGTGTGGCTGTTGGCTTAGGGCGGCAGTGGCCGCAGCGATCGCCGCAGCTAGCACAATTTGCTGCTCGTTTGACTGATTTGGCGATTGGGTGTCCAGTTTGAGGCGTTTGTTGCACACGTTCTCGTTTAGCATGTTGCGCTTTTCGAGCAGTCGGTCCTTGAGCGCCGATTTGACCTTGAGATAGGGCTCGGAGCTGGTGCGGCGCAACAGAGCCTCGTCGGAGCCGAGCGGCACACAAGTGGTGGCCGGAGGCGCCGCTGGAGGACCAAACGGCCGGCTGAACTTTGACTTGTCGAGTCGAATCGGCTGTGGGTGAAGCACAGGCGTCGACTCGACTTTTGTCTTTGAGTTTTTCAGCTTCTGGAGAATGCAGTTCTTAAGCTTGAGTTTCACTTGGCTGCTAATGCTTGCCGAGCTGGCCGCCCTGGCCAGTGGCTGGTTGATGCTCGCGTATGATGAGCTATTGGGCAGAGTGTAGCACGATTGGCTGGGAAAGCTCTTGGCCGGGAGCGTGTCCGGCTGTGGCGAGTTGCTGGGCGAGTTGGACGAGGACGAGGAGAGCGACGGCGATGTGGAGGACGAGTACGAGCCCGACTCGTGCTTCGGCTGTCCGCCGCCCTTCTTGTGGCCCTTTTTGCTCCTCATCTTGCCCACATGCTCCCTCTTCTCTTCCATCTTGGCCTCCTGGTTGTTGTAGCTACTGAACGCCTTGCTCAACTGCTCAATTAGGCTAAAATTGCTCTGGTTAAGTAATGGTAGTAGGAAATTGGGCTGCTCGAGCTGGTTGCTTAGTTTTATCTGAACATAATGAGAGAGAGAGAGAGAGAAAAAAAGATAAAACAAATTTGAGTTAGAGCTTCAGATTTAGTCAGTGTGAGAACAAAGTTTACTTTATGCTCGGTGTCTGGGCTGGCCGAGTTGGAAGCGGCGCTCGCGCTGTGCTGTTGCTTAAGCATTTTTAATTTTAACTCTAAACAAAAATAAGATAACAAGTTTAATTTTAATTTAAATTAAGTTAAATTTGAAGGCTCACGAGGCCCAAATGCATGCTAAAATTTCAAAATAGTTAATTATATAAAATTAATTTTAATAATTTATTAACTAGAGCGATGAGGAGTCCGATTGATCTCAATTAGTAGCTCTTTCAGCTCTAAAAATAACTATTCTATTAATTTCTAATTTGCCTAAAAGGTAATATGTAACATGGCGCTCTGTCTACCATTCAGCAGCAGCAGCAGCAGCAGCAGCTAAATTTAAACAATTAATCATTCATTAAGAGCCAAATGAGGACTCTATTTATAACCAAAGTGTCTTATTCAAATAGTTCAGTGCTTGTTTTGCTTAAACGGGAGAGATTGGTATCACAGGGTGGTTTTATACCAAAATTGAGATGATTTTTTATGCTAATTTAAACCAAGTCTTAAAAAAATTAAGAAAAAAAGAGAGAAAAAATAGCGGCGCAAAAGCTATCAAATGCCAAACTAGATCCAAACACCTAATCACAAATTAAGCTAGATGAGAATTAAGTTAACATTATGTGACTTAAGACTTTTGACTAATGACTGTATGCGAGAGTTTGGTGAGCTGCCTTGGCAACCAGTTGCCTCAAAACGCTTTCCACACGCATCTTACTTGGAGCAAGTTGCTCTATAGAAAGACTAGTTCAGTGCACCATCATAGCTTGCGCTAATTTAAGCCCTATAAATGTCTAATCTGTGTTGCCAATGCAAATTGGAGCAAAAAGCTCCCGACAACTAAAGCTAGCAGTTGTTTGTTATTAATCACTTATAACAAAAATTGGTATTCTCTCAATGGTAGTCTAGTTTGGTACATTTATTTTGCACAAAGCTTTTTGGCAAATAAAGTGTTTTAAGCTGCTCCCAATTTCATTCTGGTCTCAGGTATGAGGTTCAAAATTTGGAAACACGCAAACTACTTTCTATTTAGAGACTATCAATAATGCTTTTTTAGATATTTTGAAAAAAATAAAGTTTGCTCACGTTGATATACCTTTAAATGCATTTTGTTATTATAAATTAATTTCAAAATGATAATTTAGTCTAAAAATAAATTGCTTTGATTAATCTGGTATTTTATGTATGTAATAGGTTTAAATAATTTTTTATTTAAATATTAAAATTGGAGCCATGATCGAAAAACTTGACATACTAAGCAAAAAATAATTATTAAAACTAATTAATTAATGAAATTTTTTAATTTATTTTCTCAAAACGTGATTTTAAGTCTGCCAGTATGTCACCTTGCTTAAAACTCGAGGAAGTGATAATCAAACCGATACTGTCTTTTTATTTTTTTCTTGCTAATTAGTAATTTGAATACCTTTCATAAATTTCTAAAATAAAATATAAATTCCAATTAAGCATGATGACTATAGACTATGTACAAAATAAACAAGTTTCTCTAAAATAAATAAAAACTTAATTTAATTTTAAATCAATTTTTTTGTAAATTTTCACATTAGCAATTGTTAATTTATCTTTAAAAATTAAATTAGGAAAAATATCCAGACGCTTGAGATTAAAAAGTAATTTTATTTTAAAAAAAGATAAAATTTTAAGAAATCAAAATAACCTGATAAGTTCACGTTTTTTTTTGAAAAATAATTTCTGATTTTCAATTCCTAATTAAATAATTTGTGTCTAAGAATTAAAAAAACAAACTAAATCCTGTCTATAAATTAATATACAAAAATATCATTTCCCCAAAGCTTATAAAAATTTTTTATTGTCAATGGCAATCAATGCTTTTACATGTACATATTCTTAAAATTTAATAAGAATTAATTTAAAATTTAGAATTAACTTTGATTTTATATCCAACAATGTTATTTAAGCTTAAATTTAAAATAAAAATGGCATAATATTTATTTTAATAATTCATGTTTGGCTAAAAATAAATTCTCTTTTTCTAATCAAATCAAATTTACCCTACTAAACATTTTTTTTATAGATAATTCTCTAATAGTTGAAAAATTAAGTCGAAAAAATGTGTGTTTTTGCTAAAAAGTATCTAATCTTAATAAACTTGATTTGGGAATATAAATAAAGTAACTTTGGCACTAAAAATTATCTAAGACTAAAGGTGCTTTGAGGAGATTATGTTCTAAATCCCAACTAGTCATATTCATGCAAAAAATTATCTGGTAAAAAGATAATAGATAATTTTTAAAATTTTTTTCTATTTATAATTATCTAATTTTACCTTTGGAATTTTTGAAAATTTATTTCAGGCTTAATGAACCTTAGCAAATATCGACAAATAGTCTTTGTTACCAAAACGTGATCAAATTTTAAAAAGTTTAGTAATTTTTTTTAATCTTAATCACTTATTTATATCAATTGATTAGATAGAGATAAATTATTCGATGACTGTCTAAACTTAAATTTAATTTAGTGAAAAAATGAATTTTTATTTCTTAAACACCTTAGAAAATATTATCTTAATAGTGAAAAATTAAACTCAAGTGTTTTATTTTTCTAATTAAATGCATTCTTAATGGATTTGTTTAATTACTGGCCCAGCTTAACCTTTTACGATTTATAAGGGTTCATTTTTTTCCCAAATTGAAGTTTTGCTTTTAAAATTTTGCTTAAAAAAAATTTTAATAAAAAAAATAATATTTTTCACATCTGTCAATTTAATTTCAGTCAGAGAGCTTTTAAACAAAAAATAAAACACATTTCTTAACATAAGAAAAAATGTATATAAAAATTACCTATAAATAAATTTTTATAAACAAATTACTTAATTTGCACTTAATTTGACTATTGATTAAGCATTTTAAAAATATGATTAAAAAATTCTTAAAAGATTCTATCGCCGAATTAAATTAATGAAAATTTTTATTCATAGACATATTATATAAATTATATTTGATAAAACTCTACTGTCTCCTTATTATAGTTGAGTCTTTCGACTATAGTGAAATAAAAAAACCTCCACAATGTATGAAATGATAAACAAAAGCCTTGTCGAGGAATAAAAAGCTTCTTATTTACCTTGAAACTCGTGCTTCAATACCAAGCTTCCAAATTTAGAACAAAAATTGATTTTTAAATTAATTTGAAGTTAATTAGCAAAATAATAATTCCTAAACATAGGAAATTATAAGACCTAGTAACCCATTGCTGGAATTTTGTGGCTTATTTGACATAATTTTATACCGAGCGCTTGATATTAGATCAAATTTGCATTATTGAAGCTTAAAATGATTGATCTATCAAATAATTAATTTAGATATCTATAAATAAGAAATTTGATCGAGAATATACAAGTATTGCGTAATGAGAGAAAAATCGATTTTTTTGCCTGCAAAATTTCAAACTGAAAATGTACCAAATAAAGGTTACAAGACCATATTCCAAATTAAAATTAACATAATACATTAGTAAATATGTGCCAAACTAAGACAACCTCCTTGTCTCATAAATAAAATTATCTTTTTCTCTGTTCCTATAAGACATTCATAATATATGATATAATTGGGGAATATGAAATTTTTAATTTCAGCGATATTTTTTAATTTACTCAAATTAAATAGACATCTACCTCGATAGATTAACTTTGCTCTTAACTATTACATAACTATCTATCACTTGGCAAATATCTAAAAATGATTTAAATACTTTTTGATATTCTAAAATCACAAAGTTGAATTAATTAATACACTTAATAAAAAAAAAAGTTTGTTTTCACACCCTTTTTATCTGTAAAACTAACAAAAAGGTAAATTTAATAATAACAGAAATAGAATTTGGTTTTTAGATATTTAAAAATTTTAAAAGTTTTGAAATTTTGAACAAATAATTCCAGAAATTTGTTGAATAATTGGGAATTGTTACTCTAAAAAATAATAAATTTATATTTAGATTTTATCTCATGCATTTAAAAAAATATCTATGTTTAAAAAGTCATAGAAATGTTTACAATGCTGTTAAGAGCCGAACTTCCAGGCCAGAAATTGAATAATTCAAAAAAATAGTCTTTCTTTTTGTTCTCAAATTATCTATATAAAGTTTAATAATTGAAATTATCATAAAAAAATATTAAATTTTTTCTTTTTAATGACAATATTTTTGCAAAATTTTCAATTAATTTGTTAATTTATATCCTGTTTTTGACGCTCTTGGAAGAAATTGAAAAAGCATAAATTAAATGAATTTCTCTTTTGGATATATTTGCCAATTCATATTACCAATCGATTTATCTTCGAGTAGTATTCTTGTGAATATTAATTTTCTATCATCTATCTTTTTAGAATAAGAATTAAATTTATAAAATAATTAATTATTTTTGAGAATAACAACTATAAAATGAAAGAAAAAATGCTAATTAATTAATTATAACTTTTATCTATAATTCAAAATTTAAATTTAAATTTGTTAAGTTAAGTGATTTTGTTTATCTATTTTTTCATTCTTTTTATAATAAAATTTAATCCATTGGAAGAAAAATCGCCTTATTGAAATATGATAAAATATTATGCCACCTTCAACGCTTTTTTATTATCATTTTTCTTCTGATTTTACTAAATTACGTCTGTAATTTAATTACGTTTAAAATTTAAATCTCTTTGGAAAAGGAATTTAAACAAAATCTAATTATAAAATTTTATTTCTTAATTATATTTTACGATTATATTAATCTGTTTAATCTTCATTATTTTTTAACAAAATTTAAATCATTCTCCATTTAAAATGAAGAAATTGTTTAATAAATCTGAAAAAATTACTCATCTTAATTAGATATTTCTAATTCTTTGATCTAATTAAAAAAAATGTCGATCAAAAAATCTCTTTTTTTATTCTTTTATGAACTGAAATTGATTAAGAACCAGAAAAATTTTAATTTATGAATATTGTCTAATTTAAAAAAGCAGGATTATTTATTTTTTAATAATAAGCTTTTGAGAATAATAAATTCAAGCGTCTCATTCAAGATCGTGTTTTAAAGCCTTTTAATTACAGAAAAAGAATCCAGAAAAAAACACATTAAGTTAAAATGAAAAATTTAATAGTTTAAAAATTTATAATTTCAAATAGATAATCTTTTATTAGTAATTACATTAAACAAATAAGAAATTCTATTGCTCTTACACTCACTCTAAATTTAATTTATTTAATTTAATAAAAGGTTTTTCTAGTTAATAGACTCCCCGATGACTGGAATTATTTGAGCCAAGGCAACAACATTTTTTATTTTTGAAAGCTTTGAGCTAGTTGCCTAAAAATTGGAAATTTATTGGCAAATTTAATCATCAATCTCGAAAATTATTATCAAATTAGGATTTTAATTTATGTTTTTAAATAAAAAATTAAAAGCAGACAAATTGAGGTGATAATAAAAGTAATGGAACATATCCATAAAAAATTTTATCTAATTGAATTCCAATAATTGGAATTAATCAATGATAATTTTTCAGGTTTTATTAAAATTTCAAACAAAATACTGTTTATAATCTATTATTATCCCATTAGCTACAAATTTTCCAAATTATAAAAACATCAAAAATTAAATTGCCAAATTTGAAATCTCCGGGTCCATTTCTGGCAGCAATAATAATTGGATTGCATCAAAAAAATATCGGATTAATTTATATTCATCGAATGACATTAATTTTGTCATAGAGTAAAATTTGATAATTTACACCAAGATCATTTTATCAGATACAGCGACGAACTCAGCCTACTTCCAAATAAAAAATTCAATTTCGCAATAAAATAATGTTACATTTTCTATTTTTAAATAATGATGCAATTTAATTGCATAATAATTAATGGGTTTTTGAACAAAATCAAAATAATTTATGAATGCTCAAAAATGCTTTTTATCTTATTTTTCAAAGGAGGAAATAATCAAACTGACAAAAAGTCATTATTTTTCGATATCTATATTTAAACTGTTTAAGTTTAAATTTGAAGTAAATAACTTTAATGATATCAGCAACTTTTTAGGAAAATATGGCTTATAAAAGAGAATATTATCTCTTTCATAATTCTCCTAAGAATCTAAGTGAATTTAAGGTAGAATATGTGTTGAGGTTTATTACTCAACTTTATAAAAATTAAATTCAAAGAAACACAAAAGAAAATTTTAATCGAAGTAAAAAATCAATATTAAAAGAACTTCAAGATTACTTGGAAGAAGATGAAACCATTGAAAGTAACATAGCTCAACTGATTGATCAAAAATTGAAAGAAATAGAGAAAATTGAAACAAATGGGATAAGTGACTCAATAAAACTTTGCTTGGAAAATGATGGAAATGAAACGTATAGAAAGATTTTACTAGACCTAACGAAACCTTATTAACAAGAGCTTGGAAATAGAAAAAAAATAAATAAATTTTTTACCTGGAAGAAAGTTTGCATTGATGGTTAGTGGTCCTTTGAAACAAAAAAAAAAACGTTTGTTTTTAAATATTGCAAAAAAATTTTTGAATAATAATTACTAACTTAGCATTAAAAGAAAACAATTAGCTTTTCAATTCATTTATATTATATTATTTAATTTTTGTTTAAACTGATGAACAGACAATTTTGGTCTTATTCATTTTTAAATTATTTTCTTTACACATCGCCTACAAGGCGTCCAATGAAATAAATAATACAAATAAATAGATAAAAATTAAATTCACTAGTCCAACCGAAAGGTGAAGGACTTTTTTTAAAAAATGACCTTTTGTAACCTTTGTTGCCGTTTTTGAATAAAATAAAATCACAAATAAAAGGAACAGGACCTGAACATAAGGAATAGTGAGAAATTGATAGAACCAACATCAAAACAACATGGATTTTTTTATTAAAAATTTGCTAATAACAAGCTGTTTAACATTCAAGCTTCTATATTTAATAATATTAATTTGATTCTGACAGGTTTTTTTAAAAAATTCAAAGAATCTTAATAATATCAAATACTTCAAAAATAGTAGCCATTTTTTTTTTACAATTTCAAGGTTAATCAACAGGCTAGTGCCCATGTCATAAAGACCGATTAACACTCCATTTATTTAAATAATAAATAGATTTTACAAATTAAAATAAATTGTTTATATAATTATTTAAAAAAGTAAAACATTGAAATATTTAAATTAAATTTTTTGAATTTTTTTTTCAAAATCTATGAAAATTAAATTGATATTATTAAAAACTTTTTTAATCAGCCCTCTTTCTTCGACGATTAATTGTGAGCTGACCCGATTTTACATAAAATTATATACATCTACCCTGTAATTGAAATAGTATTTGAAGTAATTGGGGGATTTTTTTTACTTATCTGGTTGAATCTGATTGAAGTCTAGACCTAAAAGTTATTTCCCCATTTCATGATATAACGAGCATATCCTAAAATTCTGAAAATATTCTCATATATTTTGTTTTTGTACTAAAATTCAAAAAGTTTTGAATTTCGCAGACTTATTGCAGAGTTTTGCAGAATCATAATATTGGTGGTACATGATTTGCTCCTTCTGATCTTGGGTTTTGGCATTTTTGATATTTTGTTTTTGTTTTTTGTTCCAAGTTTCACAATGCCGAGATTTCTTTTAGTCCACTAGGACAAGTACCTGAATTTTGGATTTTGTTAACAAATCTGAAAAGAAGCTCAATCACTCTGGGTTGAATTTAGTCAATATTGAAATCATCATGTCCAGTTTTCATCCCAGTATACTTGCATTACTAGAACTAGATAAATATATTTCCTAAGTTTAAGCAAATTTTTTATATAAAAAACATTTTATTAATATAAATTGATTGATGATAGAGAAAAAAATCTTAAAAATGAATCATGTACAATGTAATAAGTCAATGCAATCCGAAGGACCTTTGATGTTAAACATTAAATAAAATATACAAAAAAATAACATAAAATTGAATATTAATAAAAAAAAAACTCAATTAATATAAAAATTATTTTTTTGGATTCCATAATCTAAGATTGGCCAAAGCAAAGTTAATGTTGGTTATCCAATCGTTGGCCTGATCCCTTGAGTCGGCCGATAGGCGAAACTTTTTCAAGTCTTGCTCTTCATCGATCAGCATTTCGAGTGAATACTTTCTGGCACACACATCCCTGGGCAATAGATGAACTTTGTCATTGACACACTTGGTCAAATTAATGACGCCCAACGGCCCATTCCGGTACTCATCCTCAGGATATTTCCAATAAGAAATGTTATAATTGTTCAAAAAGCACCATCGCCTCTCCCAAGTGGCAAAACCGCACTTGCTCTCTTCGAACACGCTCATGAAGCCCTTGAGCTCAATTGACTTGCTCGGCATGCACCGAACATTGGCAAACAGCACTCCGCTAAGCGGTATCGAACTCGAGCTTATGCTAAGCTTGAATTTGGTCCTCAAAATGTCCGCTTGGGTGATCTCAACAGTGTCCACGTGTATAAAATTGGACGTCTTGGCTCTCTGTGCGTTCAGTGTGCTCTGATCGGGCACCGTGTACCCTCCACTCGAGCTATGTTGGTGATGAAACTTAAATGGCGAGAAAAACTTGGCATTCGAGCTCGTGTGCTTGACCTTATGGCCAACATTGGTCGTCACCTCCAGCGTGTAAATGTCTATCTTGACCCTGAAGTTGATGTCTACATTGTTGATGGCCATTCGGTTGGGGAAGAGCAGACACGTGTCTTTGCTGGCAATGAGCTCTTGCACGTTTATGACCTGGGTCTGCAGCACTTGAATGCCGTTGCGAATCAAGCACAGAAAATAGAAGATGCGTTTCTCATCACCGCTTCTAAGCTTGTTCAAATAGGACTCTTTGATTGGCAGCTGAAGATCGCTAAATATCAACAAGCCTGTCAAGTCGTTCGACTCGCATTGATCGGCTTTGTCAGCGCTAAGCAGATGTTTTAAACGGTTAATTTCGAACAAGTAGGCTTGTCGTTTCTGGCAAGAGATTAGCAGTATGCGATTGCATTCGATGTGTTCGTTAGTGGCTGTTAGATCGGTGATGCATCGCTCGAGAGCTATGCCCGTCTGGTGTATAATGTTGTCCTCGTTTTTGATTAGCTCTTCGAGCTCCTTTATTCTTTCGGTGTATTTGGTTTTTTTGTGCATGTTGTTGTGTTCTTTGGGAGGGGTGGATTTTTGTTTTTTCTGCTTGGGCATTATTGAGGAGCGACGCACGGACTTTTTTTGTTTTCTGTATTCGCGTATGCTGAACGGTTGAAGGTCGGAGCATGTAGACGACGAGCCAGCGTCGGTGGCAGGCGGACTGGACACGTCGGCCGAGTAGGACAGTCTATCGGGGCTTTTTTGCATGGTTATTTCTTCGCATTGCTCGTCCAAGCTGTCGTACTCGTCCTCGAATTCGTCTTCGAACTCGTCCTGGTTCATCAGCGAGCCGGTGTAGTCCGAGGCCGATACAGAATAGGTCTCGGGCGACTCGTCGCTCGTCTCTTCGAACAGCGACGTGTCTTCGTAGACTTGTTCTTCGATAAATTGGGCTTTTTCGATGTATTCGTCTTGACTGGACTGGAGAGAGCTGATATAGGTGAGCGAGCCTGAGTTGGAGCTTTTGAGCGAAGCGCTGCCTTTGGTCAACGATTCGAATTTTTCTATTATGCTCTTGGGTTTTATGTTGTCCGTGTTTATGAATGAGGACTCGTCTAGGACGGGTTTAGTCGGCTCTGTTGAATCTTGTTTGTGTATGCTGCTCGATGATGTTTTGAACTTTGGCTGAGACTTGGGGCAGTTGTTTTCGCGCGACATTTGCTCGAATTTTTCTATGATTGACTTTGGTGTGAGGTTTTCGCTTTGTTGATCCGGTTTAGTCTCGAATTTTGACCTGATACTTTGGACAGACTGGGATTTTTGCGTTTGGATGGCATTGTTCTTGGGGGTGGTCGACTGGTTTTCTTTGTTGGACCATTTGAATTGTTTTGGTGTAATTTGAACTTTTGTTTTGGGCTGTGGCACATTCTGCGATTCGTCTTCCCACTGGTTTATTTCGGTAGCCAGCTCATGCAGTCGTCTTCGTCTTTCAATCAATGTTTGACTTAGGTCATAGAAGTTTTCCTCGTTACGACTCATTTTGGCTAACTACTTTGTCTCCGATCTCGAATAAACTAGTTTTGAATGAAATAGAAATTCAAATAAAAACGCCAAACAAAATTCATTGCATACAAAACGGCATTTTGTTTTATTTTCAAAAGGTCAGCAATTTGAACAGACCACCGTTTTGTCTTAATGTTAAGAAAATTTTCTTTCTTCGAAATAAGTAAGAAAAGGCTTTGAAAAACAGAAGAGCGCAGAAATGCTAAAAGCTAATCAATGGTGCTCAATAGGGATATTACACAATCTCTTCAGCAAAATATGGCGTCAATAAGTCATACCAGAAGGTTAAGATGTCTTATAAGTTGTCCTAGGACCGCTCCTTTTCGTTATCTACATCAACGATATGTCTGATAAAGTAAATCACGTCCTCAAGCTATTCGCGGATTACAGTAAGTTCATTGCAACCATTTGTAATGTCAACGACCTGGTATTGCTTCAACAGGATCTTGAGGCACTAACTAAGTGGTCCACAACCTGGCAGATGCTGTTCAGTACTGAAAAATGCAAAGTAATGGAATTCAGCAGATCAGGCCAGTACAAGTACTCGGACATAGACCTCTGCACGGGTGTGATGAGGTCAGCACTCAATCAAACTAATGTTGAAAAAGATCTGATAGTCACCTTTGCGAGCAATCTCAAGTTCTCCAGCCATATCAAAGCCCAAACTAATAAGGCCATCTCCATCCTTGGACAGCTAAGACGAACGTTCAGATTCTGGACCAATGCTACCTTAAAAACACTATACTGAACATATGTCATGTCAGGCCACATTTGGAGTATGCAGTAGTGGTTTGGAGCCCCTACACTGGCAAGGACAGCAAGATTCTTGAGAAAGTACAACGAAGAGCAACAAAACTCGTTCCGAGAATCCGTAACCTCAGTTATAGCGATCGCCTTTACATCTTGGGATTGTCCACTCTGAACGAACGAAGGACCAGAGAAGACATGATCCAAATGTTCAAGATTAGAAACGGCTTAAATAGCATAGATTGGGTCAGGTCTCCTCCCCTTTGCAGCTCGCTTTCCCAACCCGGACCAGTCCAGGGTATTAGAGGGCACAAGAGGTGTCTCTCGGTCCAAGCACCTACCAACTGCGCCCAGCGTGAAAACTTTTTCATAAATCGTGTCATTAGAGTGTGGAATAGTCTACCTGAGACAGTAATCAGTGCCTCATCTGTAAACCAGTACAAGAACAATCTCGACGTTTATTGTTATTATTATAATTGAACTTCGAAAAAGGCAACAAAATGTTATGTGATAATTGGAGAGGAATAACACTGCTACTAATAGCAGGCAGGGCGTTTTGCGCAATAATTCTGGGAAGAATTAAATTTGCTTTACTTAGAGAAAAATAGGAGAATGCATTGGTCAGATATTTACCCTAAAGAATACCATAAAATATAATTGAATAGGCTGTTGATTCTTAACTTTTTCGACTTCAAGAGGCCCTTTGACAGTTTACACAGAGAAACGCATTGGACCATACTTAGAACTTATGGTACACCACAGTAGATAGTTAACATAATAAAACAATGAGAACTTCGAGTGTAGGATAATTCTAATGGGAAAAGGACAATCTGAAAGCTTCAAAGTGTGTACAGGAGTAAGACGAGAATGAGTTTTATATCTACCATATCGGTTAAGTTATGATACCTCAACACCGAGAGGTAGACAATCGAAGTTAACAAAAAAACTTGAAGATCTAGACTTGGCCGATGATTTGGTGTTTAAAACAAATAGATAATTAAATATGTATATGAAAATGCTAAGAAAAGATACAGAGAGGAAACAAAAATCAAGATATGCAGCACAGTAATAAAAGCTATACTGGTGTACAGAAATGAATGCTGAGAAATGTCTAAGTTAGATAGAAAAAGCCTGAATACCTTCTACACTGGTAGTCTTAAAAGGATTCTTGGTAAACAATGAGCTGAAACATTGAAAATTAGAAAAGTATCATTAGTTTAGCTTATTTTTTGAAAATAAAATAAATCAAGGAATTTTTCAAAATTATCTTACTATAAAAAATATATAATTCTATCAAGAAATTATTATTTTTAATTAAAAAATTGAATATTTTAATTTGTCCATTGTGTTCTAACTAAATGTATTAAATAAATAATAATAATAATAATAATAATAATAAATAATTAATAAAAAATAGATATCACGAAATTCAAAATTTAATTAGTTAAAATTGATATATCATAAATAGAGAGTAGGAATAGATTCTAATGATACCATTTTAAAAAATTTCCATTTTGTTATTCTTATGCAAATTTTTCAAAATTTTGTCAGCCTAATATTTTTATTTAGAATGATTTTATTTTATTGTTAAGATAATACAAAATATTTAATTTTTTATCAAGAAATGTCTAATTTCAGAAGCACCCCGGAAAATCTAAACCACGAGCCAAAGCTTCATCAATCAAGACTTTATCCAAAGAGAAGCTTGAGCTTGCGCAGATATCGTACTAAAAACGGTGTGTTCCATTTCAAGCAAGACGATAAAGACTCTGGTATGTGCTCAACTGAGGAATTCAGTACCCACCTGAAGTTGGAAAAAATCGCTGACCTCAAATTACCATCCAAGAAACCCATTTCAAATGGCAAAAAGCAAGAAATGTCATGTCTGGTTGAATTTGGTGAATCAAGCAAAAATGACCTGCACACTCCATGCACCATTCTAATAGACGAATGCGAAGATCCTAGAGACAGAGTAAAGTCAAGCTCAAATTTGTCTGATTATAAGGGAAATATACTGGAATACTTGGTCAAAAATCAAAAAAACTTTAGCACTAATTCAGCGATTGCAAATATAGCTAGTGCGGCCGCTGCCAATTCAGACCAGGACCCTTCTAGCCAGGGCCAAAATTTTCTAGAGACTCTAATGGATCTGATGCATCCACCGTTGAATATTACTTCACAGTTTGACCTAAGTTCATCGGCCTCCAATGATCCTATTGATGTTGATTTTAGAGCTTGCCAAAAAATTCAAGCTGGCCTCAACCAAATAGACCAGTATGCTGGCCTGAACCAAAAAATTCTTATAAATGACCAAATAATGATTAATTGTTTAGAATATTTGGATTATATTAACAATAAGCATAATCATGACAGACATATTCAGATAATTAGAAATAAAATATCCGGTTTTATTCTCCTTACTGGAGTATTTTTGATTGTTTTTTCGCTGGCCGTTTTGGTCTTTTATTCAATGACTCATGTTTTATCTAAATCAGATAATGCATTGGATCCTAGTTCAAGTTTTATTAGTCTGTCAGCTAAGAAAAATGCGCCAAATGAGAACATTTTAAAGATAGAAATAGATTTTTTTTTAAGAAATATATTGATGCGGGTTAACGCTACCAAAGTTAACCAGGACGCATTGTCCAGACTTAGAAACCATCTTTTAGATGATTTACAAAGCATATTTAGCCATGAGACCAATTTGACAGACCCGTATCGCTATTTTAAGCATGCAATTTCTGATTTTAGCTAACCATTATTGGAATTTTGCACAGTTAAATATTTTTACACATAGATAAAAATAAATATTACAGTTCTGCATTTTTGTTTTATTTTGTTCCGAAGATTCCAATTGCCAAATTGTTGACACAAAATGTAAAAATTGTAGAAATAAACAGTATGATTCTAAGTATGTTATCTAGCCAGAGGTATTCAGGTTCTTGATTAATTAATTAAAAGAAAAAACAAATTATTCAATATTTAAATTAAAAGAAGAAGTTGACTTAGACATTATAATCATTTAACAAATAAATTTTTGATAATTAATTTTTAACATTTAAATATAACAAATAATTGGTATACATGAATATTACAAACGTAGTTTTTAACCATGTTTTTGACCAGGATACATTGAAAATACTTAAAGAATACATGTATGCATTCTTTAAGTATTCAAAGTATTCTTTTGGACTAAAAAATAAATCATTTTTCAATTCTATATTCCAGAATACTCAAAAAATACATATTCCTAGCTTTACTTTTACAGAAATACATCACTGTATTTGAAAATACATGTTTATGCATTCTATTTGCGTAAAGTATGCTTACATATATTCGACAATACATAAATATGTATTCTCTAAGTATTTTCGATCTAATAAATTTTGAAAAATTTAATTTAAACAGTTTGATGTTTTACTTTTTTAAATTATTTTATAAAAAAATTTATTCATTTTTGATTTGTAAAATTGATTTTATATCATTTAAATAAATGGAGTGTTAATCGGTCTTTATAACAATGGCACTAGCCTGTTGATTAACCTTGAAATTGAATTGAATTGACTACGATGAACTGACTGAGAACCAAAGTAACTAATTTAAATTCTACTCTAATTCGTCTCTTTTCCCCTGTCCATGCATTTGTCTTTCAGTATACTTATCTTGAATGACGTTTTTGATTTAAAACTTAAATTCAAATCGTCTTTTTTATCTAAATTAAAAATTCTTATATTTTTTGCAAGGTCAATATTTCCACAATCAGTAATTAATTTGTGTCATTAATTGGCTTGTCTAATTGCTTAATTTTATAGAATAAAAAATAACAAAAAACATTTATCTATTTTATCTTTTTTGTCATATGACCGGCATTGATCACACACAATTAATAAAATTATAGATGTATTTTCAATGAGTTTAAAATATTTTTTCGTATAATTTTATTTGATTCATATAATATTTAAAAAAAATTATTTTGAATTGCAGGCATTTGTTTGGCAACAATCTGTTACCAATCTAAAATTTTCATTTACTAACTCTCCAGGTACACAATTACCTGCACATCGCTTAAAAACAAAAGCTGAACTATTTGGATAAACAAATCTATCAGTCTATAGACAAATATACAAAAAGATTAAACTTTTTATAACTTTTTTGACATTTACTCGACAGTTTGTCTGCACTGGACCACACGATGTTAGCCTCGGAACCTCATATGGGATATTGTTTAAGACAGGTGGTCCACAATTGTTGCATGTATAGCATTCAAGGGAACAAGCAAAATCAATAAAAACACCTTTAAAATAAGTTATCTATCTTTTAAGATAAATTATGACCATACTTAAATAAACAAAGATTGAGAACAAAACTAATTTCATTTTATAAATCTTATTTTTCTGATAAATAATTTGAATAATCCAGAATTTAAACCTTAATTTTAGATAAAATGAACTTAAATAGAATACAGAATACGATGATCACAAAAATCATAAAAAGTCATAAAAATCTATTAATATAAACTTTAAAAATAAATTCATCTTAAATTAGTTTTAATTTTATCATAAAATGTAGATCAATTTAGACTATGATCAGTATCAATTTTTTTCTTAATTAATTAAATAAAATTTTTCAAACAAAAAATGAGATAAAAAATATTTAATTTTGCAAATTAAAATAAATAAATTATAAATTTTAAATTAATCTTTGGATTAAAATAAACCAATTGATTAGTATCAGTAGCATAAATTAAACTTCAAATGATAAATTTAAAATAATCTAGTTAGTATAAAACAATGAACCCTAGCTACATCTTCGTTTTAGCCACAATGGCCTTGGCTACTGGAGCTTCAGATATCCAAGAAAGCACACATAATAGAGTTAGCCATGTGCAGCAAATTGAGAATCCCAAATGGCATAAAGAGATGATATTGTGTGCTGATTTTAGTCAAGTTTCGCAGTTTATTCGCTCAGAGATTGAGCCCCACTTAGAACCAGTGCTGAATTTGTTGCCAGAATTTTACCAAATTATCCTGAGAGAGGAAACAAAGTTGAGAATAAACATAGCTTCATGCACATTTTTCTCTCTTGTTGCATTTATTTTTTTATCTACTTGGTTCTTTGTGTCCAGATCGGCCAAAAACAAAAGACTTGACTGTACCACACAGTACCAAAACGAACTAGTCAGCCTAAATCTAAAGATAAAAGAGCTCTCATTGCAAAACGAGCTTTTGGTGACCGAAGCGGTCGACCTAGGCTCCAAACTTGATAGATCTGAGTCTCTTTTGAAAATTAAAGAAACCCAATTAGTCGAATTAAATGAGAAAATCTCAACAATAGACAATTTAAACCAATCTTTAAAAGACCAAGTTGATACAATTAGTATTAATGAACAAAATGTCCAATTTGAACTGGACACTCTAAAACAAAGCAATGAATTGTTAAAGATTGACCAAAAAGAATCCAAATTTCTATTAGATAACTTAAAGATATTAGAATCTCAACTTAGACAAGAATTGTCCGAAAAACAGACAAGCATAGATAAACTAGAATCGTTATTGTCATTGAAACCAAATTTAGACTGTATTAACCAAGAATGTGCCAAGATAATAGCTAAATTGAAAAACGAAATAGAAAATTTGGAGTCCAAGATAGAACAATGTGGACAGCTGAATGTCTCTAACAGGACCGAGCTTGAGCAAAAGGAGTCTTTGATCACAAGCCTAGAGATAAAATTAGATGAAAAAGATCGCTTATTAAAAGAAAGCGAAATGCAGATAAACCTATTGAACGACTTAAGGCAAAAAGACGCCAAAAAACACTTCAAGTCGATGAGCGAAATGGAGACCAAGTTGAGGAAATTGTCGTGCGAATCGGAAAAAATAGACCATTTGCGCGAACAATTGAAGATTAAGCAGGAAAGAGTGCAAGAATTGGAAACACAAATGGTCAATATGGGAAAAACATGGAATACAGAGAGGCAAAAATATGAAAAACAAACTCATGAAAATTGGATGAATGGCAAAAATCTTGAACAAGAGCTCAAAGAAACCAAGGCTAAATTAAACAGCTTGAAAAATGCTTACAACGAATTAAAGGATTTTGGTAATCAGACAGACATGCATAGCAAGTACTGGTACAAAGATAGTTTAAGTAACGAGAGAAAGACAGATCAGCAATTGCAGATAGATACCAGTCAAAATGAGTCATCACGCCCATCGTCGGCCACGTCCAGTAGTTCTGG
>JAESIW010000118.1:932300-967408 GCA_016802295.1 Brachionus rotundiformis
CTCAAAGAAACCAAGGCTAAATTAAACAGCTTGAAAAATGCTTACAACGAATTAAAGGATTTTGGTAATCAAACAGACATGCATAGCAAGTACTGGTACAAGGATAGTTTAAGTAACGAGAGAAAGACAGATCAGCAATTGCAGATAGATACCAGCCAAAATGAGTCATCACGCCCATCGTCGGCCACGTCCAGTAGTTCTGGTATTAACAGTGGAATTAGTGGGACTCACATGCCAGCTTATTATGCCAGATCTCCTTTCCAGTATTCATATAATCAGGATTACGAAACACAGTTAAGATCCAAAAGGTATTATTATCAACTATTGAACGTAATGATGACGCAGTCCAGAAGTGCTTGCTCCTCGCAGCAGCCTTCACCATGTGCTAATTTTCCAACTTCGGCCTCGTATCCCAATTCACTTAATAGTAGCTAAATAAAATTTAAATTTTTTTATCTTTTTTTAATTTTTTTATTCAGATTCAATACATCAAAATGGTAATCAAATTATAAGTGATAATAAAAGTGAGACAAATGAGCAAAGTAATGTTTAAAAAGAAGACAATCTATTTTTGGATTTATATTAATGTTGCGTTTGAAAAAAATAAAAATTTATTTTAAATTTCAGCTTTTAATTATTTTATTTAAGCTTAACAATAATAAATATAATAATAATAATAATAATAGACTACGGCAAGACTAGCTTGCAAAGGTGGCCTACTAGGAGGTCACCTTTTAATTTTAATTAAAATGACCCATAAGTAATTCTATTCGGATGATTTTTACAGAAGTTATGATTAGAAAACATCAAAATTTTAAGATTTGAATGACTTTTTTAATACTTTTTTAAATAAATTGGTGAAATACCTAACTAATAAATGGTCCATAGTCTATATATATAAAAAAACTCTAACAAAATGCTTAAAATCAAATTTAAATTTAAAAAAAGCAACTCATCTTATAGCTTTTATTCTAGGTAATATGTGTGTAAAATTTCAGACAAACATCTAATTCTGATCAAAAGATATTAGAATAAAACCATGATTTTACTGAATTTTCATTTATTCAAAAAATCGTAAAATTTTGATGTTTTTTAATCATAACTTCTGTAAAAATCATCCGAATAAAGTAAGTTATGTCAATTTTGCCTCAGATTATGCATGACACCTAGGGGTTGGAGATGGGAGAAAAATAAGAAAACAATGATTATTTTATCTATATTGCATGATATTTTTCTTCTAATTAAAGTTTCGGAAAAGCACATTTTTTTATCAAAGCATAAATAGTTTTATTCAATAATAATGTTTTCGTTTTAGATAAAAAGAGTATCAATAATTAAAATAGACAGTAGTTCTACTATAATTGACAATTTATATTATTTTAGATTATTTATTCTAACTTATACGCGATAACTGTAATAACATAATGAAAAATAATTTAATAGGTTAATTTGAAATTGATTAAATTTTTCAAAAACTAATATTTGGAAATATTGTTTAATTTTTAAAATTATTATGATAAAGTTTGAAATTTTTAAATAGAAGTTCAGATTTTGGCTCTTCTGGTGCATTAATGGTCAAAATGGTACAAAAAACTTAATAAATATGGTGTTCCAGTGCTGGTATAAACAAGAATCAGCATAACTTAAGCTCAATCATATAGTACAATCCAACAGAAGATGCTCAGAGTGACCAGCAAAAGAAAGACAACAAGAAACACCGTGATAACTTCCTGACTAATTGGCTTCCTGGTATTCAAAAGCAGGTAATTACCATGGCGACGCTACCTCAAGCACCGTATCGTAGGTCTACCAGAGAGCAAAACTCTTATAAATACATCATGTGGTTCTGATCACATTATAAAATCAATAATTTACTTAAATTAAAAATTTGGAAATTTTTATTTCAAAAATTTGATATTAAATACACAAATAATAAAACTTTTTTTAAATTATATTTTTGTTTTTAGGCAAAATATTGGTTTTCTGTCAATTCTCATAATTTTTTTCTTTTAAATCAAATTAGAGTAAATCAAATTTAAATATCGATTATTATTAAATTAAGACCGGCTTTGAATTTTATTTATTATTTATTAAAAAAAATTAATTACATTATCCAGTAAGAGAATTTATATTTTAAATAGGAACAATCAATAAATAAATGATAAAGATCATAGAAAAAAAATCCCTAGATAGGAATAATTTCATATTTTTGATCACAGGAGGTTTGAGTTAAATCGAAAGAGATTAATAAAGAAATATTTGATTAACTAATCAATTTAATTCAAGCAAAAGGCTAATAAGCTAATACAAGCTCTATATCTGTCTTATTTAATCAAGTATTAACCAAATATTCTTAAAATAAAATCTTTACTAAAGGTCGATAACTGCTCTATAAGAAATAAATACAAAATAATATTTTTCAATTAAAAAAAAATAATATATAAAAGGTCATTTAGAACTTATTCTCTCGCACTTTTTGTCGCTAGATAAGTTCGGTATCAAAAAAGTTTATTTTAATTAACTTTGTTATTATTTTCATTATATAAATATATTTTATTTTTCAAAATAACATTATAAAGGTAATTCTTAAGAACCAGGTTTAGGATGGATTAAAATATGGTCATTCTCTTAGTTAAGTAATTGACCTTCTAATAATTTATTCAAGACTTAGAGGTAAAAAATCAGTTGTATCAATTTTAAATATTTCTTATTTTATATTCAAATATTATTCAATTTATTCTATCATATAGATACATTTTATTGAGCCAAAAGTCTTGCCATTTTTTAATGTATGATTCTGTTGAAAGAAAGCTAATAATAAAATATAAATAAGCTAATATTAAAATGATGCTTTTTAGACATTTTTGTTATTTTTTTGAATAAATTTTTGGCTAAAATTTAAATTTTCCTAATTAGTATTAATTGAGGAGAAAATAATTTTAATTATGTTTATTTAGGATGATAGATGAACTGATTTATTACCGTGAACCAAAAATGACATTTTCTTTTTCTTGGTCAGTGAAAAAGTATCAAAGATTAAAATAAATATTTTTATAAAAAACTTCAAATTAATAAAATATAATCATTTAAAATAACAAATTAACTGTGTATTTTTTTAAGCCTTTTTTTAATTGAAAATCGAAAAACATAAAAATTAAGAGAAACAAACTTGTACAAAATGGTGAAAACTTACTCTTTTAAGTGGTCTTTTTGTATATTTTATTTTTGGGTTGGTTTAGAATTTGAGCCAAAAGTCTTGCCATAAGTTCAATTACATATAAATATTTCAATGACATTCTCAGATTATGCTAATGAGTATTGAAGCTAAATTAAAAATCTTTTTTATTTTTAAGTTTAGATAGCTTTTTTTTTAATTATTTTAATTTAATTAAATGGATGCATATAAACTGATCTCTAATTATTTTTTAATAAAATTTCCCATATAGAAGTAAATTATTTTTGGTGATTCCCTTGTTTAATCTAGTCTAGGATAAGTACCAATTAGTTTACCATATATACTATGTATATGAGTAACCAAGTGATTTGTTTGCTGAGGTTAGTTAGTTTGACAGATGTGAAATTAGGGTTGAAGGTGAAAATTTTTTTAGAGCTTACTGATTGGACAAAATAAACCAATAGAAAGCGCCGTATGGTCACATTAGCATAAATTATGCGAAAAAAATATTTTCTAATTGTTCCAAAAAATCAACGATTTCAACTCGATATGAGCCATGGTGTTCTAACACGGCCACATAGCTAGCATGTGTATATGAATAACTGACATTTAGGACAGCTTTTCAAATCCAGTATTCCCAATCACGTGACTTACATCTTAAGCAAATACTGCAAGTGCCGTGATCCAATTCGATTTAACTAACCTAATTAATAGGCGAGTAAATTATGCTAATTAAATATATTAGAAATAAAATTATAATATATTTACTGGGAACTATTGAAAATCTATACGATGATGAAGCGCAGTGTTTTCATTTAGACATATAATTTGGATATCGAAACAACGATATCTTTGTTTATGTGTTTATAGTGGGCTAATAATATGCACTTATCTTCTCATTTAGATAATGAACCAAGAGGAAATACTACAGAGCACTCGAACAGTGGCCCAGAGTCTAGAGGCTCTCAAAAACGAGCACTTGAACATGATAAAGCAGCTGTACGAGAAACTAGAGACGAACAAGAACGACCTGATCAGCCGGGCCATAATCCAGGAAGAGATAGCCATTCTGAAGAACTCGGACCAAATGGTGCACTTGGGAATAGGCGAGGCGTCCGTGATGATCCAGCTGAACAACTACCTGCAGTCGATCGAGGCCGAGAAGCAAAAAATAAAGTCTCAAGTGAAACGACTGTGCCAGGAGAATGCATGGCTGCGTGACGAGCTCGCCGCTGCCCAAAAAAAGCTCCTAGAGTCCGAGCAGTACTCGGCGCAGATCGAGGTCGAGCTCAGTCACCTCAAGTTTCTCAAGGACTTGAAAAAATTCGACGAAGACCTGCAGCAGCAGCAAGGCCAAGAGCCGGCCGAAGCGGTGCCCGTCGAACCTCCCAAAAAATTAGATCTCACATTTCCAGAAGACGAAGAGGACCAAACACAGAACACGTCCAACCTCAGCAGCTCTCAGTACGACAGACGCAGCGTCAGCAATCTAAAGCGGTTCGATTCGTACGCCGACCTGGGCCAGGGCGGCCAACACGGCTACGAAATTCCCTCCAGACTCAAGACATTGCACAATTTGGTCGTGCAGTACGCCTCGCAGGGCCGCTACGAGGTAGCCGTGCCTTTGTGTCGACAGGCTCTCGAAGACTTGGAAAAAACGTCCGGACACGACCATCCGGACGTTGCCACCATGCTTAACATACTCGCCTTGGTCTACCGCAATCAAAATAGGTTCAAAGAGGCGGCCAATTTGTTGAACGACGCCTTGGCCATCAGAGAAAAAACGCTCGGCAAAGACCATCCGGCTGTGGCCGCCACGCTCAACAACTTGGCTGTCCTGCACGCCAAACGCAACAAGTTCAAAGAAGCTGAGCCTTTGTGTCAACGAGCCTTGGAGATAAGGGAAAAAGTGCTTGGCAAGGAGCATCCTGATGTTGCCAAACAACTCAACAATCTAGCCCTCTTGTGCCAAAACCAAGGCAAGCATTTTTATCTTTTATGTCTAATAAAAAAATTTCTTTTTCTCTTTTTTTTTGTTGATCAATTTGTCTGCAAGTTAAAAAAAAATTTACCAAAAGATAAACATGTCTCTTGTTTAAACTTGGACAAAAATCTCATAATCTGACAATGGCAGCATTTTTTTCTTTCAAAAAACATGATTTAAAAAACCAGTTTGATCATCGCTTGGAACATTATAAACCAATTTGTTTTAGCATACCATCTTATTCGCTTGAGACCCATTAGTTAAAAATGTTGGCCCAATTAACAAGCACTCTATTTCATCTTTTGACCATCTTTTACTTTATGTGCTAAATTATAAGCTTTCTCTTTGCTATGGTCAAATGTGACCATTTTATCCATTCAATTTTTGATGTCTTAAAATAAAAAGATTTAATGTTAAAACGTTTGGAACAAAATATTTTATGGCTGATTAAAATTTTATCAGTAATGTTAAAACAATTTGTCAATTTTTAATTAAAGATAAAATTATTATTTTGAACTTTGACCAAACAACTTAATGGCTCTTCTGGTGCTAATATTTTTAGAATGTTTTTGGTTATTTGTCCATAAGACTTTCTGTCCTGGTCAATCGCTAACGCCACTGTTTCAAATTTCATTTCGATTGCCAACAGTAAGGCATACTTTTTTCTGGTCAACATTTAAGTACAGTTTGAATGGTTTTTTTAGAATTTTAAGATTAAGCGAACATTTAACTTCACATATAACCAAGTTTATTTGGCATCGACTCATGTCATGACCGCCTCGAATTGTATGCTACCAATGTTCAATACTTCACACTAATTTTCCTACTCGGTACCATTAAATTGACCATTTTAAGTATTAACTAAAACTAGCCTAATTAAGTATTCTTTTGACACAACTGTATTGATTATTAATTTTTTTGTTTAAAAATTAAGTCAACAACTATTTAATTTGGTCAAATTAATTTATAAAAAAATTGATTGTTTTTACTATAAGGCTATTTGTCTTAAAGGCAACTGTATCCATAATAATATAAACGCCTAGTTATCAAATTTAAAAAAATAGATATATTTATTTTTTTTGAAATTCATTAATTAAACAATATACATAAAGTAATTAAATAAATGTTTAGTATTTTTAAATTTAAAATTTAATTATTTAAAGTAACATTAAATTTAATTTGTTTTTTATGTGTATTCTTAAATCAAGTTGAGCTTTAAATATCCAAAAAAATTAAATATTTTTAAAGATTAAAAATCTCCTTTTAATTAATTTACTAATTACCTCTAAATAAAATAAAATTTTACATTTGATGAAAAAAAAATTAATTTTAATAATTAAAAGCCTAATTTAAATAAAAATCATAAATTTTTTTTCATTTCAGGCAAGTATCCGGAGGTTGAGGTTTACTATAAGCGAGCCATAGAGATTTATGTGAACCGTTTGGGACCCGATGATCCAAACGTTGCCAAGACTAAAAACAATCTGGCCTCGTCCTACCTAAAGCAAGGAAAGTACAAAGAAGCAGAACAATTGTACAGAGAAGTTTTAACAGCGGCCAGCGAGAAAGACCGACCAGAGCCGAGCATGTCCCAGAGCGTAAGCCAATCGATGATCGGCTCTAAGCAAGAGAAGACCTATGTCGATTCGGGCAGCTGGCACAAAGCGTCCAAAGTCGACACTCCGACAGTGACGACCACTCTAAAGAACTTGGTCACTTTGTATCGCAAGCAAGGCCGCAACGAAGCTGCCGACCAACTAGATAACTGTGCTGTCAAAATAAAAAAAGACCCGTCAGCAATTACCCAAGCCATTGAAGTTGTCCAAAAAGTCCAAATGAACGAACCAATAATGAACGCTGCCATGACAAACAGCCTCAGCTCGAACGGACGATTCACCGAATCGACACGAAACAATGAGGTAATTTAATATTAATGATTAATTATTAATTATTTACCTAACATGCTACTTAATTAATGGTATTAAGCTTAAACGAATTGGTTCGTTTCAAAAATTGACCGAATCGATTAAGCTTAATAGCTCAAAGCTTATTAGCAAATTTACCACTGATAGCCAACAAACAGTTAGCTATTCTTCTAATTACAATAAAGTTAAATTTAAAAATAGTGAAACAAAGTCCAGGTATGGTGAACATTTTCTAACAATTAAGTAGTCACCTAGTTGATTAGATTAATTAACCAGTAGAATAGCAGCTAATTAAAAAACCATTAAAAAAAATAATTTAAAAATAAATTTATTATTTAACATTTTAGAAGTTGATGATTTTTAGTAGTTGTTTTTTCTGACTAATCATATAAGAAAATTAATAGTTAAAAAATAGATAATTATTTGAAAATTTTTTTTTTTAAAGTCTAAAAAAAACAAGCTCAATGATTGTCCTAAATTGTAATTAAAGTAAATCGTTTATTAAGTGGCATTTAAATAGATAAATGTTTAAATTAATATTTTGTCTTTTAGTAGAAATGGAACAGAATGGAAAGCCATGCTAGCATAAATAGCAAGTGAATCTTCAAGGTGTCTAAGCACTAAATTTTGATTTAAATATTTTGTTTAAATTTGATAAAATTATTAAATTGTATAAAAACAAAACATCCAAGTGTTATTTTTTTATTATTTTATATATTTTTGAAAAACTATTATTTTATTGTTCCAAGCAATTAGAAACGATATCAGTCGCGAACATTTCAAAACAAATTGCAATCAAAATTAACGTCGGTCAAAGACATTTTATTCTTCTTTTTATCATTTTTTTAATTCACAGAATAAATTTATTTAATTAAAATTTTAATCTTTTTAAAAAAATATTACTTTTTAATTAAATATCAATAAAATCGTCAAAGTATAGTATATTAAAATTTAATACTTTATTCAAAAAAAAAGATTTTCCATCCAAATATATGGCATGCAGTTCCAGCCAGAAACAGGATAAAAAACAATTTCCCATTGAGTTATTAGAAAAGTTTATAATTGGTCTATGCATACACCAACATTAAGGAATTTTTTATCTCCGGACCATTTTTTCCAAATTACATTGGCAAAGATTGACTCTAATTTAAATTTTTGGCACAAACTGGTTTTTGGTTTTCATCATACTAATATTTACATTTTAGTATTGTCCATGTCTAAGAAGACTCGGAAATTTCTTAATTTATTTAATTCATATAAAAACTGTTAAGAATTAAGAAGTATAATGGTATTTTAAAATTGCTGAAATCGGTCATTTCCAATATTTAAAATTAAACCAAACAAAAAAAATACAAAATGATACTATTTCTTTATAAGATCCATTTAATGCTATTTTAGCCTTCGCTTTTCTTATCAATTAGCATAGATAGTCGCAGAAATCATTAATTCATAAAAATTGAAGAATATAATCTTGTGGCTATTTTGGTCAATCTAAGTCTAATCTATCCATTTATCAATATAAATGATGGCTACTTTTCATTCTTATTCTTTTATTTAACAATAATTTGTATAATTTATCTATTTAATAGATAATCTAGAAAAGAGCAATTTCCAGGGGAGTTTCGAATGACATAACCTTCTTTTCAGCACTCTTGTTAGCAATTTTAATTCTAAAAAATTTATATTAATTTAAAAGATAAAAATAAAAAATAAAAGAATAGAAAAATTAGAAAATTATTTTTTTGCTTATAGTTTGTATTATTATGTTGTTAAGTAAGATATATGATCGAATAGACTTTATCGAGATAGTTCTTTATCTCATCAGCTATTTTAATTCATGGTTCTGCTTCGTAGCAACAAATTTCAAAAATAGATCAGATCGATTTTTAATTATCTTTAATTATTTATTTGTATAAATTATTAATTAGTGAATTATCATTATTATTTAGCACAATTGAAGTTTAAACATGAAAATTATATAAATTTAATAAATAAAAATACAAATTAGTTTTTAATTCTTTTGTTTATTACAAAATTAAATAATTAATAAATTATCAATTACCAAAAAGAAATATGTACTAAGATAATTTTTATTTATTTTAACATACTATATATTTTGATATATAAAATTTAAATATTTTTTAAAATTTAGCAAAGATTGGAAGCATGGCAAAATACTAATTAACCTTGACACTAAAATTCATCATAATTTGAAAAAATTGCAAATTTTTATTTTATGCAATTATTTCAAAATATTTGTTATAACAAGTATAAATTATAAATTAAATTTTATACAGAATTATCTAGCATGCCAACCATTTCGGTCAACCGTGATATTCTATTCTCCAACATTGGTCAAAAATTCAGTAAGATAGGAACCCTAGTCTTAAAGATTTAATTTAACCAATTTACCAAAAGCCGATTCCGAATTTGACAAGCTGTGCTTTGAATTCGGAATTGAACTGGACGATGTGGTTGTAGAAAAAGTGAATAACAAAGATGAAACAATGTATAAAATTGAAATACCTGCCAACCGCTACGACTTATTATGTGTAGAGGGTCTTGGACGGGCATTGTCAATTTTCTTGGCAAAAACAACCCCACCAAACTTTAAACTTTCAAGACCAAGTGATGAAAACATAAATAAAATGACCATAAGGCCTAATGTATTAAAATTATATTCTTTTTAAGCTTTAAATTAAGTTTTTTCCCATTTTTGTAGACAGCCACAGTTCGGCCATTTGTGGTCGCTGCCATTTTAAGAAATGTTAGCTTCACGCAACAAAACTATGACAGTTTTATTGATCTGCAGGATAAACTGCATCAAAATTTATGCCGGAAGCGAACTTTGGTCGCGATCGGCACCCACGACTTGGACACCTTGAAGGGACCATTTCGATACGATGCCCTGCCGCCAACCCAACTCAAATTTAAGCCTCTTAACCAAACAACTGAAGTCAACGGAGTCCAATTAATGGAACTTTATGTATATAACTTTTTTGATTTTGTTGTATAATCACTGATCAACTTTTATACAGAAAGACAGCCACTTGAAGTCCTATTTGCCAATAATTAAAGATAAAGAATTTTATCCAATTATTTTTGATTCAAACAATGTTGTTTTGTCCCTGCCACCGATCATAAATGGTGACCACAGCAAGATAACTTTGAATACAAAAAATGTTCTAATTGAATGCACTGGCACTGATTTGCACAAGTGTGAAATTGTTCTGGACACCATGGTAACTATGTTCAGCGAGTACTGTTCCTCTAAGTTTGAAATAGAAGCTGTCCAAGTAACACATGTTGATGGTTCAAAGCACATATATCCAAAGCTAAATGAAAGATATGAATTAATTGAGACAAGTGTGGTCAACAAAAAAATAGGCATTCAAATTGATGACTCAAGAATGGCCACATTGCTGGCACGTATGGGCCTAGAAGCCCAAATAACTGAGCCTAATAAAATTAGGGTCCGAATTCCACCGACCAGATCAGATATTTTGCACGCTTGTGACATTATTGAAGATGTAGCCATTGGCTACGGCTTTAACAACATAGCCAAAACCATTCCGAAAACAAATTGTTTCAGCAATGAAGTAAATTAATTTGAAAATATTTTTCAATTGATTAATTAAATAAAATTTTGTTGTCTTAAGTTCGAACTTAATAAATTGACTGATTTGTTAAGACTTGAGCTGGCTCAATGTGGTTATACCGAAGCACTTACTTTCACATTGGTACCAATTAATAGATAATAAGGATTTATTTTTATTTGTTTGTGTTAAAATTTTAGTGTTCAAGAGAAGATGTAGCAGATAAGCTTGGTAAAAAAATTGACCAAATACCAGCAGTGCACATATCCAATCCGAAAACATTGGACTTTCAAGTAGCTAGGACAACTTTATTGTCCGGTTTGCTAAAGACCGTAGCTTGTAGTCGTAATATGCCTTTGCCACTGAAAATTTTTGAAGTATCCGATGTGGTCCTGAACGATAAGGAAGCTGAGGTCGGAGCTAGGAACGAGCGCCGCCTAGCAGTAGTTAGCTACAACAAACAGGCTGGTTTTGAAATAGTTCATGGTGTTCTGGATAAAATAATGCAAGCTTTGGAAGTTCCGTGGAAGACTGGCTATGAGTTAAGACACACTGAAGATCCTACTTTCATGCCAGGTAGATGCGCTGCAGTATATGCGTATGGTAAATCTATTGGAACTGTTGGCGTTCTTCATCCTGATGTTATTCAAAATTTTGAGCTCAATTTACCTTGCTGTGCCCTAGAGATAAACATTGAACCTTTTCTTTAGGCTAAAAATAATTTAATAAAAGTTATAGATTTTTAGATATCTTTTATTATTAGTTAATTGATTAGCTGATTTTTTTTAATGTTAAAATTTAAGACTATTTAAATGCTCCCTGACATAAAATTTATTAAAATTATAACCAAAATGACATTTTCTATAATAATTACAGAATAGATATTATTTAATTTTAATTTAAATTATAAATGATTTTCTTTCGCCTTTGTAACTATGATGGTCAAGAATGGTACAGAAAAAAATGCGTTCTTGAGTCATTCAGAGCCAATAAGTTGCAAGACTTGGCAGATTTGGTTTGCCAATTTACTCAAATCGATGCAAACGAATTCCAAAATTCGCTTTCATATCTAGAAAATTTAAATGAAGAACAGACTTTGGTAAATTTGGTCAATCAAGTAGTTCAATATGCGCTCAAATTGCCAGAATTGATTCCAAGTGGAAAGATCGAACGCATGACCAGATGTAACCCAATATTAGAATTTAGTCGTAAACAAATTTTGTGTATTCTTTGTCACATGTTTTTGTGCACATTGGAAAAAGATAAACATACGCCATATTGGGTCAATTTTGACATTTGGCTTAACCTCAGCACAAAATGTACCAATGCCTATCTTCAATCGTTAGTTGAATATTTTCGTGAATCTTTTAAATTAATTAATACAAATTACATGAATGAAAAAGTTATATTTGAAAAAAAAATTTTTAATCAAAATTTATTAAAGCAATTAAATGAAAAAAAAAATTTATGTGATTTTGAGATACGAATGAATGGTTCGATTGGTGATTGCGCAGAGGCCGAGATCGATTTTGCCAATATGGATATTGGCTATGGCAAGACAGGAACTCAAGAGGAAATGCTGTTCGCAGCCAGTCCAGAGATGTGTATAGCTGTTCTCTTTTCTGAGACATTGGCTGATGATGAAGCAGCAGTGATAACAGGAGCTAGGAAAATTGCCAAATTCAATGGCTACGGACTCAATGTAGAGTTTAGGGGAAAAATATGTGATAAGCGAGATTGGACTAGAAGAGTAGTTATTGCCATAGATGCAATGGACTTTAGTTATGCACATGAATCGTTTGATGCTCAGATTCAGCCTGAAAACTTGTTGAGAGAAGTTAAAAAGTGTCTTGTCGGATTTTCGGCAGTGACCAGCTCGAAAATCGAGACCGGACACTGGGGCTGTGGGTGCTTCAATGGAAACAAATATTTAAAAGCAATCATACAATGGTTGGCTGCTACTTGTACCAAGAATACGATTGTTTTTTATTGCTTTAGTTCTGTTGAGTTTGAGAAAGTTTTTTCGAGTTTTGTCAAACAGTTAAACCAAAATCATATCACAGCTGATCAATTGTGGAACCAATTGTCACAAAGTAATTTAAATGAGATCAATTTACTGGAAAATATTCTGCAAAATTTAACTAAATAATAATTTTAATTAATGTTTTGAATCAATAAAAATTAACAATTTAATAATAATTTTTATTTCTTTAACAATTATTAACCACTAACCTAATGGAGTTAAAATATAGCGCCACAAGCCACCAATTTCGGTTGATGCGGCTTGGAACATGCATTCAAAATAGATAAAAAATTTGATAAATAAAATTTAAAATATTTATATTCTTATCAAAAATTAAACGAATAAAATTGGAAAAAAATCTTAACTGTACATGAATTTATTCATTAATGAACAAAAAACTTAATTAAAATACTAAGTCTCAATTTAAATAAATAAAAATAATCTTAGAAATTTTTTCTTAATTAAAAATAAACATAATTAAAAAAAAATATATATTATCATATAAATACTAAATTGTTAATTCAAGTTGAACCATTACCAAAACCATTTATGTTTTTTCTCGCACAAATATGTGGCACATGCATAAAAAAGTTGTTTACGGGCGATTCAAGACCTGATAATTGACATGGTTCAATGGCAGGGCATTTTCAGCCTGCCTTGTTGGATAATTTCAGACAAATCCCGTATTATAAGCCCATTTTATTAATCAAATTTTAATTTAAAATAAATCAATCAAAAGGTCCTGGCTTATCTTATTTATTCTTAAACAAAAGTAAACAAATCTGCGAATATCTTATCTAAGCTTTCAATCAACTTAAAGATGCTTGTTAATTTTGTTTCGTTTACAGCTAAGCACAGGGTGCTCGGCTGAGATCTTTGTTTGCAAATACAAAGCAAAAAGCAAAATCCATTTTCATTTTTTATTAAAATAAATTTTTATATTTTTTTTAATTCAAATTTTGTTCATCTTAATTGCGAATATTAGAAGTTTATGCGCACATAAAATTTTAATTTGGTTCTTGCATTGTTTTTTACTTAATATAATAAAATATATTAAAAAAAAAAACTAATATAAAACTCACGGATTAACATTCTAAATTATCTAATTTCCAAAAGTGTGCTTTTTGAGTCTTGGATAAAACTAGGTGATTCGATAAGCTCTGAGAAAATAAATCATCAACTCAAATCTTTTGTCATAAAGAAAAAAAAACACTCATCTATATATATCTATATATATATATGTTTATGATTTTTATTTTTATCTATTCACATTTAGAAGACTTTTCTTGTTGTTTTAAGTTTTAAGTTTTTAAGTTTATATAATTATGTATGCTTACCAATTTCGTTTGATTGTTGTTGGAGACTCGACTGTTGGTAAGTCGTCACTGCTGCGCTATTTCTGTGATGGTAAATTCTGTGACGACTCGGACCCAACTGTCGGAGTTGACTTTTACGCGCGTATTATGGAAATAAGCCCGGGCGTGAGAGTCAAGCTCCAAATATGGGACACAGGTTGGTGCGGAAGTTTTTTTGTTGCCAAATTTAACCAGAACTTTTTTTCTTTTCAAGCTGGGCAAGAAAGGTTCAGATCAATAACCAGGTCTTATTACCGCAACTCGGTTGGTGCCCTCCTACTCTATGACATAACCAACTTCGATAGCTTCGAGCATGTCTCCGACTGGCTGAACGAGGCCAAGAAGCAGATAGAGCCCAATAATGTTGTGTTCATGCTAGTCGGGACCAAACAAGACAAGGAGCATTTGCGCGAAGTGCCTACCGAAACTGCCCAACAGTTTGCCGATTACCATAATTTACTTTTTATAGAGACTTCGAGCAAAACGGGAGATAATGTGGAGAAGGCCTTTGCAGAACTTGGCACCAGAATTTACGAGCAGTTGGAAGAAGGAAAATTTCGGATAGAAGAGGGCTGGGATGGCATCAAGAATGGCTACAACATGAAGGCGGTCACCAATGGAGCAAGCCGCAAAGGCCCGTCCATCAATCTCATAGATGCATCGAATGAATCAGACTCTAGCAATGAATCAAAGGGAAAGAGAAACTGCTGTTGAATGGTTAAGTTAATTAACAGTCGGTTTTTTTGCCAAATTACCAACCGGTCCTGATATATCAGCAAACAAGAATGTAGAAATTTGTATATAAATAAATTTGTATGTCCATTGAGGAAATATTGGAGATTTTGATTAGAATTTTTTTGTTTTATTTGAAGCAAATCAGGTACAATAAAAAGAAAGAATTTAATTATGAAATTATCTTTTAGTATTTATTAAGAAATTTATCTATTAAGTTAGTATGTTTTTTTAACAAACATTTTTGCAAATTTTATCTTGGGTTTTTTTGCTTTAATAAATATTTTTATGATGAATTTTTATCACTCAGTGCCTTTTTTGTTGTTGTTGTTGATAAAATTAAAATCAAAGGAATTAAACATTAAAGTGTGATTATAACTAATTTATGGGGAAAATGACGCCATTTCAACAAAAATAAATATAAAAAAGCATATACTTAATCTCATATAAAATTACCAGTAAGTAAATATAAACTTAATAGTAAAAAAATATGCTTTTTGTTAAAAATCAATAAATTTTGAGCTGATTTAAGGCTTTTTATTGATTGAAAAATATCCTTTTATCAAAAAATATTTTAATTACATAAATTAGAAAAAAAATCTCTTTTTTATTCAAGTAGATATTTTCCTGAAAAAAGGTTTGATTTAAAAAAATCAAAAAAAAGAGTGATGGTTGATGTTTGCTTGGAAACAAAAAAAAATCATTAATGACTAATAAATAATCAACAAACAACAAACTTCACAAGTCTATCTATCTACTTGGTAATTACTTGGTTGAACCAGTTGGTCTTTTTTTAAGTAATTAAATGCTTAACTAAACCATACAATACTCATTACATTTGACATTACCAATGGCACAAAATAATATACCATTTTTTAATAATTTTAATTAAAGAAAAATAAATTATAAAACAAAATTAAAGGAAACATTGTTCTGATTATAAATGTATAAAAATTTAAAAATTATTTTGAAATATTGCGAAAAAAAAACAGTACAGTTAATTTGAAGTATCTGCTTAGTCTTGGTAAAAATTATGGGAGGCTGGAAACTGGAGGTGTTTCGAATGAGCGGCTATGTAGCTCTTCCGATTGTATGCTTTTATCTTTTCAACAAGCCAGAATACTTTAAAGAATATCTAATCCGAAAAAAGAGATACTATTTTTCCAATGAAGATCCCGAAGCTGTATGTCCAATTATGATGAAATAACATAATTAGTCACATATATTCACTAAATTTAAATTTTAAGGTAGCACAATTACAAGACTTCAAAAAGCTTAAAGAAAAAGAAAACGAAGAAAAACTTCTTGCCCAAATCGAAGCGCTCAAAAACAAAAATAAAAAATAATTTCATTTTATGTATTTAAAAAATAAATAAATTAATTAAACAATTTGATTAGTAATTAAAAGTTAATAAATTATTATTAAAATTATGTCCTCAAATTGGCGGCTTCCTCCAAATCCTTCATTTATATTGCAGAACTCAAAACCAGTCAATTCAGTTCTAATCTCAAGATACAATAAACAATTTCTGCTTAGCGGAAACAGAAATGGTGATTTGAATATTTATAGCCTTAGCTACAGAAGATCGATTTTTAGCGCTAATGCTAATTCGGAAGCAATTCTGGCCATAGAAGAAATCGATCAGCACTCTTTTCTAACACATAGCCGAAATGGCCAAATATTCAAATGGACCAGGCAAGAGGAGACATCATGGAACTTTGAGTGTATGCTGGTCATTGTTGATTAATTGTTTATTCTTTTGGATTTTTTAAGGTATTTACCAAACAGACGCTTATACATTTTGTCCATTTTTGCTTGATAAAAATGTGCTCTTTTTGCCATCTTCTGAGTCTGGAGTGGTCGAAGCCTTATGCTTGGACAATTATGGTATTGCATTTAGAATGAGAGGTGGTGGCGAGTCAGAAGCCAAGAGAGGAATGGTAATGTGCATTAGATCGATTGGGAAAAATTTAGTTTTGTGCGGATATGAGAATGGTGAAGTGGTTTTGTTTGATGGTTCGAGCGAGAGGGCTCAAGTGGACTTGTTTTGTGGCCAGCCAGTGCTGTCATTTGATTTTTGTCCAAGCAAAAAAATTGGCATTGCGGGCTCGTCTGGTGTCGAGCTGAAGCAGTTTACGCTAAACGAAGGGGACAATGTTCTGAGTTTAGCACAATCTGGCTCGGTCCAAATGACCAATCCAGGCGTAAACTCGGTCAAGATTCGACCAAGTGATTCATTGCTTTTTTCTTGTGGTAGCTGGGATTCCAGAATTAGACTATTCAGTTTGAAAAAGCTTAGACTCCTGGCTGTTTTAGATTTTCACAAAGAGGCGGTCAATTCGCTTGACTTTGGTCAAGATAACAGTCTGGTTAGTGGTTCAAGTGATGGCTTAATTGCTTTGTGGGACATTTACAAATAATTACCATCAAGAATAAAAAAAATATAAATATATTATTTAGATGTTAAATTATAATTTAATTTTAGTTCAATTTCATAATATTTAGGTTTTAGGTGACAATTTTTAATCAGTATTTTTTAATTCCCAAATTGACAAAAAATTCAAAGCCAGGTAAAATAGTGAAAATTGGAATTAATTAAGTAATTAAGTTTAGAAACAAAACAAGAAAAAAGAAAAGGTATTTATATTTATTAAAATTATGCTATTAAGACTAAATAGATTAGGTTAGATATTTTTCCGGTTTGATTGTATTTTGATTAGGCGCATTAGAGAAGATTAGGTGTTTTATGAGCGGACATTGCCAAATGTTACATAAATCCTTGTTTAATCAAATTTAAATTTATTTCCTATAAATAAAACTACTAGAGCTATTAATATAAATTTGTGATTGATTTTATGGAAAAAAATAAATAAATAAAAAAAATTATTTTTTTGTTTTTTTTTTTTTTTTTACTAAGGAAACAAGTTTAATTCAATATAGAACCATAAAATAAATTGCGTGATATTACAATCAACATACTAAAATTTGTCTCATTGCGAGCTTTGTGTCAAAGCTTTGGTACATCTAGTTTGCCATTGTCAAACAAATTAAATACTTTTAATCAAATATAATTTAAAAATCGATTTTTTCTTATACAAAAAATTTTAAGGACTTATTTATCATGTATCAGTCTAATAATCCAAAATAAGTCTTAATTTGCATTAAGTAGCGAGAAATATGTATTAACCTGATTTTAAGTAAGAAGAAAAAAGTTTATTATCAATGACTTTTTTGTGATTTTTTTTCCATAAGTGTCACTTCAAATTGTATATAAACTAATGCAAAGCCATTATCTACTAAAATCTAAGTTTATTCCATCATATTCCATTAAGGAAATATTGATTCGAAAAGCTTTAATTGTATACGCTTGACAAAAAGGAACGAGTTTAATTATGTGGTTGTTATTTAGATTTTAGCTTCTTTATTTTTATTAATAGATAAAATCATTAACTTTATTATTAGATGCTAAATCACGCACTAAAATCGGATAAGAATCCGTAGATCTGAAAAACACGAAGTTTGGAAGATATCCCTTAGGCTCACTTTTTACATAATTTAATTGAGCCAGCAATCACGAAACCATGTTATGAAATTTTATTGATTTTTTTTCTCTATTATTAAATTTTAATCTTTATTTAAGTAGCGATTTTTAAAATTTAATTTTCAAAAAATAAGAAAAACTAATAATTATTAATAAGGAATGAGCAAACTGCACATTATTCTTGGTTAAAAATTAGATTAAATTTAATTTTGGTTCTAAATAAAGAGTATTTTAAAGTATTTTTATCATTTAAGAATTAAAAAAATATTCAATTAGTAAAAAGGTAGAGATTTGCATTTGTAGATTAAATGGCTTGTTTCGTAAAGCATTTGGCTGTGGGTTATTTGGCACACTTGGATTCAAATAAGAGATTTACTTATTAAGAACAGATATTTCAATTCGAACCAACCTCATGGGTTTTTGAATGCCAACAATTTCATTAATAATTAAAGCTAATAAAACAAGCTCTCTTTAGATAAGGCTTCATGCTTGCTTTGTAAAAACATTTAACTTGGATTAAAAACACAAATTAGGTAAAGCTCAACAGTTGTTCACTTTGGTTTTACTCGGAACTAATTTTATTAGCTTTATTATAATGGAAATTTTCCTCTCCGGGTCTGATATATTGGCTCATTTTTCCAGCTAGGTACATATGTTTGGCTTGTACCTGTTCCACAAATAATAATCTATTTTGATTAAAAATTATTAACTAGAAATAATTTTCTTTTTAGATATAAATCAATTGCACACAAATTTAATTAGATCAAAATTTAGCTACAACTGAAGATAAAAATTTATATATATTTATAAGAAAAAAAAAACAAATATCTTGTCAATAAATATCTTATTTGTTTCTGATGTAATCGAAAAATGAAAATAAACAGAATTAGTTTTTTAAATAAATCAGTTTGTCTTGGCAAATTCGATTAGAGAAAAGAAGATAATTATTTTAAAGGAGTAAAATTTGTTCGAAGCTTTAGCAAAATGATGCGTTCAAAGCGACCACCTGAGACGCTGTGGTCTCATTTGGCAATCTATTTGTTCAGCCAGAGATTTTTCACCAGACAATTGGTCGTCTTTTCACTGTACATACTGTTTGCATTTGGCGTGGTCAAGTGCCAAGTGGATTTTAGCGACGACGACGAAGAAGAAATAAAGGTCCATCGGCCTAAACCAATTGATTATGTAAATAGTGTAAATAGTCCCAATGGTAAGATTAGAAAAAATAAATTAATTTAAAAAAGTATTAAATTGTATGTTTTTATTAAGTTTATTCGATGAGCAACCATCAGCAGCCAAACAAGTAATTGTTTAATTTTTGGCATAGAGCACATTTAGTTTATTATTGAATAATTGAATAAATAAATATATCAAGATAAGAAAAATATAAAATGATCTTATTAATGATGCCGAATAAACTTGTTTCTCTTATCTAACTTAGGGTTATCTCCTAGATTATTGGCCTTATTAGGACCAAAATGAACTAGCTCGATCATGCCAATTTATCTATAGCTATAAATTATCTTGCCACATTATATTTTTGATTAATTGTAGTTATTTTATTTTTTTATTTTTATGTTAGCAGTCAAAACTCCTCAAGGCTTTTAATTAAGTTTTCAATCAAAGGTAAAGCAAAAGTTTTTTTAGAAAAAAAAAATCTTGGATAAATTTCCGAAATTTGAAGCATACTTCAAATATTTAACAATAATTTTTCCAATGGTTCGAAACATATTAAATTAAGCACTAGTGCATATTTAATCCATGTAACCTAATAGCTAATTATTTCAATATATAGGGGAAATGAGCCTTTCGTCAATGCTTATTTTGTTAATTAAATTTTTTGCCATATTGACTAAGCTAAGTTTTTTTTTAATTTTTTCAAATATAATAAAAAATTGATGATGGTTTAAAATTTCTTTCATGATAAAATTAAAAATGATTTTCTTTAAGTTGTTAACACAAATAGAAGATTTGTTTTCCTCAGGTCTGAAAAGCTACTCAAATATTGATTTAGATAAAGAATAAAAACTTTCTTGAAAATACGTAATTTAAGATGGTAGAGCAAGTTTAAAGGCGTTAAATTGCGCCAGAATGATATATATCACGAAAAATCTATCAATCATTGGTATTTAGCTTATCTTAATCTTTTAAATGTGAACTTATTGGATTTATCTGAGCTTGTTTTGACTGTCTTATGCACAGCCTCTTTAGATTAGAGACTATTGTGGTAAAATTGCGTTGTTCTGAAAGCTGCTTTTGGCCAATTTATTTCTAAGAATAAAAAAAAAAACATATTATTATTTAAATAAATAAATATATATATTTATAAACTTATATCCGAGATATTTATTTAATTGTATTTTGAGCACCGGAAACTAAGCAAAAATTAAAGTCTATGGAAAAGAATAGCTCGACTTTTCCAGAGTATTAATGTTGGTATTTGAAAAATTATTTTAAAATTTTTTGATTTATTTTTTCTTATTCAAGTTGATTAAAAATAATGAAATAAAAAACAAAAAAAATGCCATAATAAACTATCAAGATAAGAAAATCAATAAAGTTTAAGATTTCGATTTTTTCTCATTAATTAAAATTATTTAACTCAATTAGGCAAATAAATTGGAATCCATTTCGGAAACAAATAAAATAGACTAATTTTTTTTAAAGTTTATTTAATAGGTTTAATATTTTAATTAAATAGAAAAAAAAAATTAGCAAAAAAATTGGTTCGTTTTTGATTAAAGATAACAACTCAATTAAGTTTCTTTTATTTCATGCTATTTAAATCTTAAGTAAGATTAGTATTTTATTAGATCAAGAACACCACTTAAAATGAACTTGAGCATTAAACAATAAATTTAAGACTTTAATTATTTTTGATAAATGTAATCGACGCACGGAAGATTGAAATTAAACTGCATAAAAATCCTTATTTATTCAATTAGTTTCTATCTTTTTAAACTCTTAAGTAACACATCGAAATTGCACCAGTAATGACGGCTCCGATTTCTTGGTGAACAAGCACCATGTTCACAGATAATAAGATTAATAGAACAATATAAGAAATAATATATTGCATTGAACAAAAAAGTTTTATTTAAAGAGAATAATAATATTGTAATATTATATAATAGAATTGCTAATAGAATTCTAGATTTAAATGTCTTGGATAAATGATATAACTCAATTAAAGCCATAGTTGATTTTTTTGTTGTCTAATTTAGTCAATATTTATTCAAAAAGCTGTGCACTATTTCTCCAAAAACCTTGCACCTGTCCTGAAACTAGTCAGCCTGATGAGTGTATTTATCCAAAAAAGGCCATATTTTTTATCTGATAGATGGAAAATAAGACTTTTTTGGTTGTGATTGTATTTTTCGCTTATAAATCTAGTTCCAATTCAATTAGGGAAGATATTTTAAAATTAAAAACACACAAATTTGGTTAATTGGCAACCAAGTGCTTGGAATATTTTATTTTTTTCGAATTTTTTTATACAACAAATTAAATTGAACTATATATTGGCCTAATTAGTCATATAATTTAGTCTTAAATTTTTTTTCCAAATTTTATAAAAAGACAGGAAAATATTTTTTATATGATTGATGAGATTAATTAGAATAGCGATTTCCCACGAGTGTACCATCATCTCAATAGACAAAATGAGTGATTCCTGTGCCAGTCAAGGCATATAATTCATCAGCTCGGAATAACTCTTTAAATGTTAGATAACTCGTTTGTTTATCATATCAAATCAATACTTAGACACTTGTTTACGAGCAAATAAACTCTTATTCAAATATGAAAAAAAATATATATATATTTTTTAAAATTATCTTTATTAAGCCAAGTAAACACAAGTGTCATTGAGATATAAAAAAAAACTCTTCTATAAATTTTTATTTAAAGAAAACTAATTCAATGCAAATTATTCCATTAAATAATACTTTGTTTAATCAGCAATTTAAATTTGCTCAATCTCATGAATCAACTTATTCGGTTGATACGTCCCAAGTATGCTCTTGTCAGTTTTAATTTTCTTATATTGAAGATATAATGTAAAATGAGTAGTTTTGCCTGAATATAAAATGGAAAATGTCTAGGTTTCCAAGGAGAATGACAGATATAAACCTAAGGATAATAAGACTTGTTGATAATGTGCTCTATGTTTTGTGTTTGTTGAGTTTAATTGATCTTAATGTGTTGCCTGTTGTTAGTCAATTGGTTGGCAGCGAGAAAACAATGGAGCAGTTTCTTGACCGATTGCTGCACGAGTCTGTCTATGACAGACGAATACGGCCATTCTACACGGACAGCAAAGGTATTATTGATTTAGAAGTTTATTTAAAATTAAGTCATAGTGATCAAGCTTCAGATAGCAAGCCAGTGACTGTGTTGATGAATATGCACATAAATACCATAAGTGGTATCAGCGAAGTTAATATGGTAAAGAAAAATTTATAGTTTAAAAAAAATGTTATCTTATTTTTTAAAATGAAAAGGAATACACAGTGGACTGTTTTTTTCGGCAAGAATGGTTCGATCCAAGACTAACTTATTCGAATTCGTCTTGGAAACATGTGGAAGACATAACTTTGCATTACGATCTAGTAAACAAAGTATGGACCCCTGACGCATTTTTTAGAAACTCTAAAGACGCCAAATCTCATAAGATAACTGTACCTAATCGACTTATCAGAATATTTCCTGAAGGCCGAGTTTTGTTCTCGCAAAGGTTGGTTCAGTTTTTAAATAGTTGGAATTTAATTTTAATAATAAAATTTTAAACTTATTAATTAATTTAAAATGCATCTATTTAGAACTAAGTTTTTAATCATTATTGAATAATAGCACTAGAAAGCCCGAGGAGTTTTTAAAGCCCCTTTTTCTCAAAGAGATAAAGTAATCAAAAATTACTCAAAAAAACTTAAAATCAAATTGTAATACTTAAATTTTTTCTAATTCTTTGGATATTTTGAATGAAATTTTTGCAATTAATCAGCCGGGCTTTCTAGGGATAAAATTAACTTATTAAATATTATTCTAAAATCGATTTGTTTACAAATGACACGAACATATCTAATTTTTTAAATTAATAATTATAAAGTAAAATAGTTTAACATTTCCTTTCAAATAATAAACCATGAAATTAATAATATTGGAAGATGGGTCTTAATTTTTCCAAGTTTTATTTACGTTTTTTATTATCTATTTTCTTTTTTTTTCTAAATAGCTTCTTAAAAGTAAATTAGAAGTTATTTATCAGGAAATATTAGATAGCTATTATTTAATTTTTTAATATCAAGCACGAAATTTTAATAGTCTTAAGGTTAAAACAAACAATTTTTATCTTAAGTAATCTTAAGTATTTGATCATAGTCACGTCTATGTTTCTATTTTCTTAATTTAATTAATTGAAATTAAAAATTAAATAGATAAATTAGATTTTCATTAATTAGAAATTTTATTATATTTAAGCTTTATAAATAGGAATATGACTTTCTAAAAGAGCCATGATAGAATGAATTATTGCATAGGTTATTAACTTTCAAGGCATCGATTACTGTGCCAGATAGATTACTCCACTCTTCGATGATAAAATTAGATATTTTTTTATTTTTTATTATTAGTAAATTATTTATTTTATCAAGTAATACAATCACTAATTGTATGTGCTTTTCTAACCTATTTTGATAAATTTGATAAACTATTCTGATCCATATAAATAAGCATACTTGGTTTGCTAGGCTTAGTTGGTTCCTTTGAGGTTCCAGAGGTTTCATAATTTTTGTGATCCTTTTTCATTTTTCTGATAGTCTCACAAATTTAGTTATATCCCTGTTACTTTTGATCTTATTTTTTAGAAGACCAACTATCTAACATCTGTTTGATTTGTGACACTTTTTTCCCCCATTCTTTTACCAAGGTTCCTAATTTTCCAAATCTAATAAATGTTCCAAATCGCTCTTAAATTTAGCTCAGACTTGTTTACCAATTTTAAAATCTTATTATAAGCCCGAATTAAATTTTGAAAAATAAAATTAAAGAGTTCTAAATTAATTAATAAAATTTATAACACCATTATTTTGATTGTTTGTTAAAATTTGGAATTTTTTCCCAAGGTTGACTCTGCGACTGGAATGTCCAATGAAATTGCAAAAATTTCCACTCGATAACCAGACATGTACAATTAACATTGGAAGCTGTAATTAATTTTTTCAATTAAAAAAAATATATTTTAAAATTAATTATTATATTTATATTAAAAAATAAAGTTGGCTATACACTGAAAGACATAATATTCGAATGGAGCAAAACGACCGCAACTTCCATTCCTGTCACCATAAGCAACAAGCTTGAAATGCCTGATTTTATACTCACTACACACACGTCTTCAGTTTGCCAACGCAAAACCTCAACAGGTAATTGATTATAGCCCTAAGCTTAATTTAACTCCTTGGTCTAATATTTATGTAGGCGCCTACGCTTGTCTTGAAGTAAGGATAGAACTACAACGAGACTTGTCTAGCTACGTAAACGAAGTCTATATACCAAGCTCGTTTGTAGTTAGCCTTTCGTTCATATCCTTTTTTATTGATCATCGAAGTGCGGCAGCACGTGCTCCTCTAGGGGCCACCAGTGTTCTTACCATAACTACAATGCTCGGCGGTAACCTTAATTCCTAACTTGATCTCAGCAACTTTTCTTTTCCTAACTGGACCACGTGGACTGCCTAGCTATCGAGTTCAAGCTCATTTAACTAAGATTTTCCACTATTTAAGGTGCATACGCCTGTCTTGAGGTGCATTTTTATCTTAAAAGATCATTTGGTTATTATCTAGTGCAAGTTTATATACCTAGTGTATTGACATGTGCAATATCATTTGTTTCCTTTTGGATTGATTACAAGGCAGTACCAGCTCGTATCTCAGTCGGTCTTCTTACCGTGCTGACAATCACCACCCAGAGTTCAGGTAAAAACGCGAAAAGTTGCTGATCCAAAGTTCATAACTGAATTTGTTTTTTCATAAAAAAGGTATCAGGTCTCAGCTTCCCAAAGTCTCGTATATCAAAGCCATTGATGTTTGGATGTCAGCTTGTTTGGTATTTGTTTTTGCTGCCTTACTAGAATACGCTGTGGTTAATGTTATTGCCCGCAAGCAAGAGCTCAAACGACTGGTCCGTCAAAATGAAAGAGTAATTTTTTTTTATCAATTACAAATAGATAATTAAATTAAATCAGGTTTTTATTATTATATTATTAATATTTATTTGATTGAACGCCTTATAGGCCAAGTTTAGACAAAAATCCTTTGGTCAGCTATCTAATTTATATTGTTTTATTTGTTTTAATCAAAATTTATCTGTACAAAATTACAAATTTTGATAAGAGTAAAATTATTTAGAGGTTTTAATCAAAAATCAAGATAAATATAAAATTGAAATAATAAAAGTAAGAAAAATTGTTGACATTAATTTATTAAAAAGATCAAGATAAAAATCTTGATAGAATATTGATTTTGAGGACCTTAGTCAAATAATCATAATTTTTTTTTCTTAATTTCAATTAATTGATAAAAAAAAATTTATAAAGATGGCTTAATTATGTTTTCAAATGATTAAAAATAATTATTAAAAAAAGCTATTTGGAATTTAATAAACAAACAAATAACTCCAAATAAAGCATTATTATTAATATACTAAATATATGCAAATTAGTTTTAAAAATTTAACATGGCTGAACTGGACGAAAAATAAAGTCATGTTAAAAGATATGTTTACGAAAATAAGTGGTGCTTCATTTTATTTTTTAAAAAATATTTAAAAAGAAATGACAACAGTCTTAATCTTACAGCTAAAAATAAAGTGTGGCGTCTTTATATCAATTAAATGAAGCGCCAATTTTTCTTTTTGAGACAATTTCCAAAGAATCAAACTTTTGGTAACTTGTTTACCAATTTTAAAATAGGTCATCCTAGGCTATTCAAAGCCAAGCCGGTTTTGGTTTAAAAGATTAATTTTGAATTTATGGTTTACATTTGTTAGCTTTGGCTTACAAAAATTTCTGAATTTCAAGATGTGGTATGGTCAGACTTCTGAAACTAAAACATCCTAGAATGTTTCCTTAAATGAACAATAAACTCCAGCTTAAAAAAATGAAAATAATAAAAACCATTTAATAATTTAAGATTCATAAGAGAGTTTATTTATCATAGGATTTAGAATTCGGATTGACTTGAACATGTTGAGTTTGATTTTTGACTCTTACTGACCATTCTGAGGAATTTGATCATTATCATCACCCACTCAAGCCTACTTCACTAGACCCTGTCACTTCACCAAATTGAATAATATAAATAATAGGGGAGAATAAATTTTGGTCTAAAAAAATTAAAGCTTAAAATAAATATAAAATGATCAAAATTTTTTCTCTCTTATCATTTTTATTATGAACAATGTTCGATTAGCTTGAAAATTAAAAATTAAGTTAATAAATTTAATTATTACGTCTTTCTATCTGATTTAAATCTAAAAAAAAATCATTAAAACGCCTTCAGTTAAGCTGCTTTTATCATTAACACATAGTTTTATTTGATATCATTTATCAATACCAGTACGGTTAGTTGGTAAAAATTAAAATAGGCTTTTTAAACATTTTTTTGCATTACCACTCAATTTTTCCATTTTAACAATTCTAAAATTAAGTTGGTAATAACCAAGACATTCTTCAAGTAAATGTTGAATGTACTTTTTTTATTATAAATTATCTAAATATATAAAACAATGATTGAAAGATCCATGTCATTTTGTCCCAAGCTAGATCACAGATTTCGATTTTCAAATGAGCTAAATCGTATTTGACCATAACCAAAATTTGCTGCTCCCTTTTGGAAAATCTGAAACACTAACACTAAAAATATACTTGTGTATTTAAGTTTATTAATTTTAAAGATACATTTGTACTTTTCCTATAATTTTTTTTTCATAATTATATAAGTTTTGATTTTTGACTTGAATTTATTTAAAACAAATTATTTTTTATTTAATTAGGTATTCTTGAAAAATGTTTATCATATCAAAAAATCGATTTATCTAACATAATAATTACCTGTTTATTTAAAATTACAAATTGAATATACTCAATTTAATGTATATAATTTAATAATTATAAGCAATCAAATTAATTTAATTTAAAAATTTTAGAACAAAAGAAAATCACAAATTCCAAAGTTGGCAAACTACAGCCCTACAAATGAAAAGGTCTTGATGATTGGCAATCGGCTAGCTCATATGAACTCGTATAACAAATGTGACCTGGACGCGCAGAACAGTCACGATGCGCTCGAGTCACTTCTCCAGCCAAACTTATCCAATTCAATAAAAAAGAATCCACAGAGTAACCATTCTCTGCACGTTGATTCTGTTGTATCCATATCAGGTGTTTCGCAACAGTCAAGTCCTCTAGCAGCGTCTCCTCCGTTGCCGCTTTCACCTCCGAGAGACGATGCCCAAATGGTCGATTTTGTCTCTAGCTTTTTGTTTCCGATCTCTTTTATCATATTTAACATTGTTTACTGGATGGTCTATTTGAATATGCAAGTCAATTTCGAATAGTTTCCGCTTATAAAAAATTAATTAATTATTTTTCAAATTATTTTATTTAAATACAAAAAATAAAAATTTAATTATTTATTTTTAATTCAAATTTTATACAAGTCATTAGAGATTTATAAAATCAATCAATTTAAATACATTAAAATATTTTCTTAAAAATACCCAAATGATGTTAACACATTATTAACACGTTTTTATCTCCCAAAAGTCTTGAAATTTGGCAAATTGGCATTTGCTTCCAAGTTTTAATCTTAATCTCTGATAAAAATACCAAATGTTTTAACAGGTTCTCATTTTAAGATTGTATGTTTGGTATGTATTTCAAGAGCTTTTGCCAGTGTTGTTCAAAAGTCATTGACTTAAATTTTGAAACCATTTTGATTGGCAAAGTATGGCATATTATGAAAAGATAGATTATCCTATTTAAAAATCATTAAATAAATTTATTTAAGCCCATTATTAGAATTAATCAACATATAAATTTAATTTCTGATTTTAATAAACTTCTATTAGCATTTGGTCTACTAGTGTTCTTGGAGTAAATTCCCATTCTTGTCACAAATGTCAAAATTGCATGGCGTTATTAAAGATGGCATCGATTTTAATATAGTAAATTAGAAGAAAATATATAGAAAAAATACATAACATTTCATAAAAAAATGTAAAAAAATTCAAGACTTTGGAAGAATGTTGACGCATTTTTAAAATATTTATCAGCAAAACTAATGTATCATAAAAATTCAAAATTATCACTTTTTTTCCAATATTTTTCATTAAATCCTTCTTTGTCTTGATTGACGTATTATTCATGCATCTAATGGTTAATTGTTTGCTTTAAACATATAATAATTTATTTGTATCAAATTATTAATAATATAAAATATCCGACATTTAAATAAGTGTCCAGAACTAACCATCAAAGAGTAATTCGCCAAGTTCTATATTCTATTTTTTATTTCGATTGTCTGAAAATTAACCAAACCATATTTTAGTTATCTCACCTAAAAATAAACTATTACTTAGTTTATTTTAAATCTGTTGATTAATTATTAAATGATCTAACAATTAATCTACAGACTTACTTAGGAGAAAAGAAATTTTAATTTAAATTGGGAATCAAAAACTTCTGAATCTTAGTATCTATTGAAAAATTTGTTTTTTTCATTTTTCAAAAAATAAGATTATATAATTTTTGCAAAAAAATATGCTACACAATTATAATTTTAAGAGAATTTTTTAATTAATATGTTTAATTTGTTTATTAAAAATTAAAATTGTTCATATCTGAGAAGATGTTCGATTAAAAATTAATTTTAATCTAAAATAGAAAAATTTCTAATAATAGTTGAATTTTTTTTGTTATCTAAAGAATGATTAATCTAAAATAAATTGAGCCAATTTGTTTTAATTATTTTAATTTTGCTAATTTTTTTTTAAATCATGGTCACGCAGTACTTTGAACAATTTGTTATTTGGGAGATAGATATATTTTATAATTATTTGTCGTGGGACAACTTCCGTTGACGTATTCAAATGAATATCAGGAAACCAAATTTTGATCAAGAAAATTTTTTTCATTAAATTAGTTTAGCAAAGATAATTACAAATTATTTTACAATTTTTTTTCATCGAAAGTTCCTACAGGCTGTAGTTTATTAATGATAAAATACATAACCTCCATATCAGAACTCAATACATTTCAGATATTAGATAAGTACGAGGCTTTGTTTACAGAAAGGAATTTCCAAATCACCTTAGGAAAATCAAAAAATTACTAATCTTTGTTTTCAAAAACAGACTTGAGCCAAATTTAGTTAAAATTAAATTTTTTTTAATATCAAAATTGATTATTAAAAAAAGCTAGACAAAAAAAAATTATTCTTATTTTTAAATTAATGTAAGATTATACAATATATTCGATTAAGTAGATATTTTGTAGATTAATACCTTTAGGTAATTTTATTTTAATACAGCTTACCATTAGATACGGAAATTGATTAGAATTTTAATAGTCTTAAAACTCGAATCATTATTTTACTAAGTAGTGCTTTTAATAAGTAATATGTCCTGAAATATTCTAATTATATTAGAATTTTTTTCTCTTCATATTTGATAATTTACTGATCTTTTAATTATCTATTGAAATAAAAAAATTGCTTAACAGTTTAAATAATTTAATAAACATTTTTGAGTTTCATGATAATATGTTTTCTCAGCAAAGTAATTACATTTACTTATAAGATATTTCCAGGGTTTATATGAGGTTAAAATTGCTATTAAATAATAAGCGTCTTATTAGCATTGATAATTTTTAAAAATTTTTTAATTATTTTTCTAGTAATTATATTAATTCGCATTCTTCTAATATGTTTTGTATAGACAAGAAATATTATCTCTAAATTAAAAAATAAACTTGTTTATTATTTTAAACAAATCTATAAGGAGATGTCAAAAACAAAATTTCAAAATAGGTATTTTAAATTATTTGAGATAATTATCACACTAAAATCGAGGCATGGAAAACACTCTCTGGTACAAGTCTAATAAAATGTGACAATTTAAGAAACGTGCTGGGGTTACGCTCAGTACGGATATTAGATAAAAAAGCGTTTCTATCTAATATCACGAAATTTTCAGACAATAGAATGATAAATTTATTCTCTTTTTATTTTTATGATCAATTTATCAAACTAAATGAAGGAGAAGAAAAATTGATAGTTATGCTGAAAGGATTTATCTAAATTTTAAATTTGGTATAATTTTACACAAACTAATATTTAAAAAGCACCCTTCGAGCATTAATTAACATTAGTTTGATTTAAGGACGGATGAAAAACAAATTTTAAGGTAGTTTGGTTGAGTATTCGAAATATAGTCATTAATTTAGATTTTAAATGTAGCTGTTAAAAAGATATAATTTTATATCCCATTTTAAAATTAATAATGGTTTCGAATATACTCAAGGCATCATGGATAATTTTCCATCAGCAAAACCTGAATTTAAATTCATCGAAGCTTAAGGACTTTGGTAATGTGTCTCAAATTACAACCAGTGCTTTTTTTTTTTATTATCAAGGTCTTCATATTCTTTATAAAGGAAATTAATAGTTTTTATTTTTGGCTTCAAATGTATTTTCGGTAAGAAAGCTGATTTATTTTTGTAGAAATAAAAGGAAATCTTTTGAGATAATTGGATACTTAATGTTCAATATCCTGCTATCATCTAAACTAGTTTAATGATATCAGTTTTATTTATGGTAATGATTTAAATCTTTCCAAAACTTAGCTGAAAAAGTAAAAAAAAAAATTTATTATTTTTTAATTCAGATGATGAGATTAAATTGATAAAATTAATAAAAAATTATCTATAATTTTTGATTTTTTTTTTCTCTTGATTGAATCCAATGTGAATTTTACGCTAAAATAAGAATCACGTTTAGTACGCTTTAAGTTTAAAACAAAATTGATATTACATAAATTAGAAGAGATAAAATATTTGCATATAATAATTTTCTATTAAAGGAAAATATCTCTTGAAAAAGAGTTTATTAATTTTTTATTAAAATAAACTTTAAGAGAAAAAAAAACAATTAAATAGATTAATATATATAAATTGTAAAAAAAATATTTTTTAGATGAAATTTTAATAATTTTTTTTGGCATTCAAATGACTGAAGAAAATCTAGAAATGGTTGACAATGTGACAAGCAGTGACACCAATAGTGTCCTGTCTGGCAAAGGCTCATTACTAATTGGCCTTTGCGGTCTCTTAATGGTGTTAATTGGCATCGTAACCAACACACTTAACCTAATAGTCCTGTCCAGAAAAACCATGAAATCCACGACCAACAAATACTTAAGTGCATTGGCTCTGTGCGACTTGTTCGTATTGATCTTTTCCCAACTGAGTGTCTCAAACAACTTTATCTACTATTTAAAAGACAATAGCGATTTCTACATATCACTTATCATAAATGAGTACTCTGGCTACAAGAATTCCCAATTGGCCAAGTACTCGATACACGATCATTTGATCACCATATACCACAAATGGGCATACTACATATATCCAAAGATATATCCATATGTTTATCCATTGGCAATAATGTTCCAGATATGCACTGTTCTTATTAACCTTGGCATGTCAACTGATCGCTTTGTGGCAATACATTTTCCGCTCAAGTCGCTCAATTTCTGTACCATTAAATGTGCCAAACGCGTCATTTTCTACATATTCATATTTTCTTTTCTCTATTCATTGCCACGTTTCTTCGAGTACTATGTCCATGTTGACCAGGTTATAATGAACAATGACACGTATACAATTGTGTATAACGATTTTACCACGATGGGTCGATCGACCGCTTTTCGTAGCATCATCTACGTCTACATGTACATTCTATTCCAAAGCGTAATTCCACTTGTCTTGCTCTCATTTATAAACGTGGCCCTATTGGTCAGCCTTAAAAAGTCTGGCAACAAGCTGCGCAAATTTAGCGTGGTCAGTGAACATTCTAATCTCAACTCGGTCAAATCCAATAGCTTTAAATTTACCAGCAAGGACTTGAATAAGAGAAAAGACATAACTCTGATGCTTGTTACTGTAGTTCTACTTTTTGTTGTATTCCAATCTCCAGCAGTGGTCTGCAATTGTTTCTATGGTTCAAACAATTTTAGACAAGAGTTCGCTGTCAAAGAAACCAATTCATACCACACTGTGTGCCAAATAGGAAATTTTTTCATCCTAACTGGTAGTTCGCTCAACTTTTTTACCTACTGTTGCTTTAATAGAAAATTCAGACTCGAACTAATTAGATGCATCAGAGGACTTTTTTGTATGAAGCAAAAAATTAGATATGTGCATCGTTTGTCAGCCACTACCCAAAATTCCTTTATAATTCAGACGCCAAATCACCTACGTAGTTCGGTGAGAAAAAATTCAAGCGCCATGGTAAGACTAAATGATGGAAGTGTGAGAAAATTCAAGCTGAAGTACTTGGAAAGCCTGAGAGCCAAGTACATGAAGCAAAATTCGTGTCCAGAGTCAATTACAAGCCATGTGAGGCCTAAATCTAAGTCCATGTTCAATCAAAGGCAGTCCAAAAAGCGTTTCTCTGCCGATTCTTTTGACATGATTAATCTAAGCTACAGAAATAGTAGTCGTAAATGGTTGAGTGATAACCATTCTAGCTTGGTCTATGTTTAATAAAATGTTTATTAATATTATTAAGTGTACAAAACGGTGCTTTGAATAATTGGAGATTAATTTTAATAAATTTTATAATAATAAGGAATTTTTTATTTTTTTAACATTGAAAAACTAAGCATTTAATTCAAAGAGTTCTAATGACGGCTTTTTAATGAGAAAGTAATTACAATATAAATCAATTATGTTAAGATCTAGGATCACTGATAAGAATAAAATAACTTTATATATTTTTGAATAAATGATAGTATTTAGTTTTTTAATATACAAATTATATCAAAGTAATTAAATTTGAAAAAAAAAATTTGGTAATTAAAAACTATATTGCCATTTGCCAGTACCAATAGATAAAAGATAAATTTTGATATTAAAAATTTTTACTATTCAATATAAAAAGGCTAAGAGGTTATTTGATTTGATCATAGAAAAGTTTCAAACAAACTAATTAAAGGAGTGTAATTAATAGAAAGTTAAAGATTATTCAAACTGAACCATCGAATATTACCAATCAAAATATCAAAGACAAATTTTGGAAATAAAAATTAATTTTTTTATTAAAAATTCCTGAAAAAAAGCTTTTTCTCAAGTAAAAGATTGATTAGTAAAGTTTCAAAATAAAAGCATCAACACAAAAACTAACTAACTAAAGACTATAAACTTATTTTATTATAAAAATATCACAAAGCTCATTTTACTTAATAACGCTTGGCTAAAAAGAAAGACTTGGTTGCATTCTGAGAAGCCTGAGATTCTCCTCAAAATTATTTAGAAATAAATAAATAAAATATGTTTATAACTATTATCAAAAAAAAATTAGTAACCTGAATTTTCCAAATGGATCAATAATAAAATTTTAGTTTTTATATTTTATTGTATGGTAAAATTGTTAATTAAATAATTTTATGGTTGAAAAAGAATTAAAAAAAAAAACAATAAAATAATAATTAACAAAATAATAATAATTTAGAAAAAGCAAGGTGTTTTCTTTTAAAAAAGAGTGTCCAATTTGGACGAACTAGAGCTACGACTAGATGAAACACTGGAACACTCGCCAGCTGAATCGATCAGATACATTGAAGATTGGTTCATGTAGCTTTTGTGTGTTTTTTTATTGTGATGTTTGAGTTTGTTATAAATTGAATGAAAAAGATTCTGGTTTGATTTGGAACTATTCTCACAAGTCATTTGGTTGCTGTCCATCGAGTCCAATTTTTTAATCTGATCATTTAATATCATCTCGTTTTGAAAGATAGTTTTCAAAATATGATCTTTGACTTGATTCGACTTGTTTGAGTTTGTTTCCATTGGCAAAAGACTATTTTGTCTCATTTCCAGAGACTTGTACTTGGCAAAGCATTTTTTGGCATTCAAAGCCTTCTTATGGCAAGCGATCTGATTTCTTTTGCGAATGATAAAACAAACATCTGATTTGAGTCCAAATTGGTTCGAAATCAAATTTAGGATGTTCTCTTCTTTGCCAACCAATCTATCAACACCAAATGCATTTTCATACAAACAATAAGTGTTTTTGAGTCCATTTGTTCTAGTTGAGCTCTTGGCAAACAATTTGCTCAGCACAATTTCAATTAGATCGCTTGAATTTAGATAAAAATTGTTCAACGTGTATTCGTAGTTGATCTGGAGCATTTTGCTTCCCATTCTGACCGGAATGTTAACTTTGTTTATTTGGCTCATTTTGGTCAAGTAATTAAGTTGATTAAATTGATTTTTGGTAATTTTTTATTTGTTGATAAAGTTGGAAAAATGTTCACTTTTTTATATACAATTTTTTCAGTGGCTGAGTCTTAAGTGAGTTCTAAATAGATTAATTTCTACTAATTAGCTAATTGATTGATTAGAATGATAAATAAAGAGGAAATTGCAAGTAAATATGAAGAGAAGGTGATTTATTCTCGAGCAAAAAGATAAACAAATAGATCGCAGGTTTGGTGATA
>JAESIW010000118.1:970521-1043413 GCA_016802295.1 Brachionus rotundiformis
GTCATTTTGTCCCAAGCTAGATCACAGATTTTGATTTTCAAATGAGCTAAATCGTATTTGACCATAACCAAATTTGCTGCTCCCTTTTGGAGAATCTTAAACACTAACAATAGAAATATACTTCTGCATTTAAGTTTATTTATTTTAGAGATACATTTTTACTTTTTCTATAATTTTTTTTCCATAATTATTAAGTTTTGATTTTTGACTTTTATTTAAAAAAAATTATTTTATATATTTTGTTTAATTAGGTATTCTCGAAAAATGTTTATCATATCTAAAATTTATCTAACATAATAATTACCTGTTTTTAAAATTACAAATTGAATATATTCAATTTAATATATATAATTTAATAATTATAAGCAAATAAATTAATTTTATTTAAACATTTTAGAACAAAAGAAAATCACAAATTCCAAAGTTGGCAAACTACAGCCCTACAAATGAAAAGGTCTTGATGATTGGCAATCGGTTAGCTCATATGAACTCGTATAACAAATGTGACCTGGACGCACAGAACAGTCACGATGCACTTGAGTCACTTCTCCAGCCAAATTTATCCAATTCAATAAAAAAGAATCCACAGAGTAACCATTCTCTGCACGTTGATTCTGTTGTATCCATATCAGGTGTTTCGCAACAATCAAGTCCTCTAGCAGCGTCTCCTCCGTTGCCGCTTTCACCTCCGAGAGACGATGCCCAAATGGTCGATTTTGTCTCTAGCTTTTTGTTTCCGATCTCTTTTATCATATTTAACATTGTTTACTGGATGGTCTATTTGAATATGCAAGTCAATTTCGAATAGTTTCCGCTTAATATTAACAAATTATTTTATTTAAATACAAAAAATAAAAATTTAATTATTTATTTTTAATTCAAATTTTATACAAGTCATTAGAGATTTATAAAATCAATCAATTTAAATACATTAAAATATTTTCTTAAAAATACCCAAACGATGTTTAACACATTGTTATTTTTTATCTCCCAAAAGTATTGAAATTTGGCAAATTGGCATTTGCTTCCAAGTTTTAATCTTAATCTCTGATAAAAATACCAAATGTTTTAACAGGTTCTCATTTTAAGATTGTATGTTTGGTGTGCATTTCAAAAGCTTTTACCAGTGTTGTTCAAAAGTCATTGACTTAAATTTTGAAACCATTTTGATTGGCAAAGTATGGCATATTATGAAAAGATAGATTATCCTATTTAAAAATCATTAAATAAATTTATTTAGGCCCATTATTTGAATTAATCAACATATAAATTTAATTCCTGATTTTAATAAAATTCTATTAGCATTTGGTCTACTAATGTTCTTGGAGTAAATTCCCATTCTGGTCACAAATGTCAAAATTGCATGGCGTTATTAAAGATGGCATGGATTTTAATATAGTAAATAAGAAGAAAATATATTGAAAAAATACATAATTGTTCATAATAAAAATGCAAAAAAATTCAAGACTTTGGAAAAATGTTGACGCATTTTTAAAATTTATCAGCAAAGCTAATGTATCATAAAAATTCAAAATTATCACTTTTTTTCCAATATTTTTCATTAAATCCTTCTTTGTCTTGATTGACGTATTATTCATGCATCTAATGGTTAATTGTTTGCTTTAAACATATAATAATTTATTTGTGTCAAATTATTAATAATATAAAATATCCGGCATTTAAACAAGTGTCCAGAACTAACCATCAAAGAGTAATTCACCAAGTTTTATATTCTATTTTTATTTCGATTGTCTGAAAATTAACCAAACCATGGTTTAGTTATCTCACCTAAAAATAAACTATTACTTAGTTTATTTTAAATCTGTTGATTAATTATTAAAACTTAGGAGAAAAGAAATTTTAAACTTCTGAATCTTAATATCTATTGAAAAATTTGTTTATTTCATTTTTCAAAAAATAAGATTGTATAATTTTGCAAAAAAATATGCTACACAATTATAATTTCAAGATAATATATTATACAAAAATAGATTGAATTTTTTAATTAAAATTAGTTTTATTTGTTTATTAAAAATTAAAATTGTTCACATTTGAGAAGATGTTCGATTAAAAATTAATTTTAATCTAAAATAAAAAAATTTCTAATAATAGTTTTATTTTTTTTTGTTATTTAAAGAATGATTAATCTAAAATAAATTGAGCCAATTTGTTTTAATTATTTTAATTTTGCTAATTTTTTTTAAAATCATGGTCACGCAGTACTTTGAACAATTTGTGAGAGTGTTATTTGGGAGATAGATAAATTTTTTAATTATTTGTCGTGGGACAACTTCCGTTGACGTATTCAAATGAATATCAGGAAACCAAATTTTGATCAAGAAAATTTTTTTCATTAAATTAGTTTAGCAAAGATAATTACAAATTATTTTACAATTTTTTTTCATCGAAAGTTCCTGCAGGCTGTGGTTTATTAATGATAAAATACATAACCTCCATATCAGAACTCAATACATTTCAGATATCAGATAAGTACGAGGCTTTGTTTACAGAAAGGAATTTCCAAATCACCTTAGGAAAATCAAAAAATTACTAATCTTTGCTTTCAAAAACAGACTTAAGCCAAATTTAGTTAAAATTTAATTTTTTTTAATATCAAAATTGATTATTAAAAAAAGCTAGACGAAAAAAAATTATTCTTATTTTTAAGATTATACAATATATTCGATTAAGTAGATATTTTGTAGATTAGTACCTTTAAGAAATTTTATTTTAATACAGCTTACCATTAGATACGGAAGTTAATTAGAATTTTAATAGTCTTAAAACTCGAATCATTATTTTACTAAGTAGTGCTTTTAATAAGTAATATGTCCTGAAATATTCTAATTATATTAGAATTTTTTTCTCTTCATATTTGATAATTTACTGATCTTTTAATTATCTATTGAAATAAAAAAATTGCTTAACAGTTTAAATAATTTAATAAACATTTTTGAGTTTCATGATAATATGTTTTCTCAGCAAAGTAATTATATTTACTTATAAGATATTTCCAGGGTTTATATGAGGTTAAAATTGTAGCTATTAAATAATAAGCGTCTTATTAGCATTGATAATTTTTAAAAATTTTTTAATTATTTTTCTAGTTATTATATTAATGCGCATACTTCTATTATGTTTTGTTCAGACAAGAAATATTATCTTTAAATTAAAAAATAAACTTGTTTATTATTTTAAACAAATCTATAAGGAGATGTCAAAAACAAAATTTCAAAATAGGTATTTTAAATTATTTGAGATAATTATCACACTAAAATCGAGGCATGGAAAACACTCTCTGGTACAAGTCTAATAAAATGTGACAATTTAAGAAACGTGCTGGGGTTACGCTCAGTACGGATATTAGATAAAAAAGCGTTTCTATCTAATATCACGAAATTTTCAGACAATAGAATGATAAATTTATTCTCTTTTTATTTTTATGATCAATTTATCAAACTAAATGAAGGAGAAGAAAAATTGATAGTTATGCTGAAAGGATTTATCTAAATTTTAAATTTGGTATAATTTTACACAAACTAATATTTAAAAAGCACCCTTCGAGCATTAATTAACATTAGTTTGATTTAAGGACGGATGAAAAACAAATTTTAAGGTAGTTTGATTGAGTATTCGAAATATAGTCATTAATTTAGATTTTGAATGCAGCTGTTAAAAAGATATAATTTTATATCCCATTTTAAAATTAATAATGGTTTCGAATATACTCAAGGCATCATGGATAATTTTCTATCAGCAAAGCCTGAATTTAAATTCATCGAAGCTTAAGGACTTTGGTAATGTGTCTCAAATTACAACCAGTGCTTTTTTTTATCATCAAGGTCTTCATATTCTTTATAAAGGAAATTAATAGATTTTATTTTTGGCTTCAAATGTATTTTCGGTAAGAAAGCTGATTTATTTTTGTAGAAATAAAAGGAAATCTTTTGAGATAATTGGATACTTAATGTTCAATATCCTGCTATCATCTAAACTAGTTTAATGATATCAGTTTTATTTATGGTAATGATTTAAATCTTTCCAAAACTTAGCTGAAAAAGTACAAAAAAAATTTATTATTTTTTAATTCAGATGATGAGATTAAATTGATAAAATTAATAAAAAATTATTTATAATTTTTGATTTTTTTTTCTCTTGATTGAATCCAATGTGAAATTTTACGCTAAAATAAGAATCACGTTTAGTACGCTTTAAGTTTAAAACAAAATTGATATTACATAAATTAGAAGAGATAAAATATTTGCATATAATAATTTTCTATTAAAGGAAAATATCTCTTGAAAAACAGTTTATTAATTTTTTATTAAAATAAACTTTAAGAGAAAAAAAAACAATTAATTTCGAGTTTCTTTCGAGAAATATTAGTCAAAAATCAATTAAATAGATTAATATATATAAATTGTAAAATAAATATTTTTTAGATGAAATTTTAATAATTTTTTTTGGCATTCAAATGACTGAAGAAAATCTAGAAATGGTTGACAATGTGACAAGCAGTGACACCAATAGTGTCCTGTCTGGCAAAGGCTCATTACTAATTGGCCTTTGCGGTCTCTTAATGGTGTTAATTGGCATCGTAACCAACACACTTAACCTAATAGTCCTGTCCAGAAAAACCATGAAATCCACGACCAACAAATACTTAAGTGCATTGGCTCTGTGCGACTTGTTCGTATTGGTCTTTTCCCAACTGAGTGTCTCAAACAACTTTATCTACTATTTAAAAGACAATAGCGATTTTTACATATCACTTATTATAAATGAGTACTCTGGCTACAAGAATTCCCAATTGGCCAAGTACTCGATACACGATCATTTGATCACCATTTACCACAAATGGGCATACTACATATATCCAAAAATATATCCATATGTTTATCCATTGGCAATAATGTTCCAGGTATGCACTGTTCTTATTAACCTTGGCATGTCAACTGATCGCTTTGTGGCAATACATTTTCCGCTCAAGTCGCTCAATTTCTGTACCATTAAATGTGCCAAACGCGTCATTTTCTACATATTTATATTTTCTTTTCTCTATTCATTGCCACGTTTCTTCGAGTACTATGTCCATGTTGACCAGGTTATAATGAACAATGACACGTATACAATTGTGTATAACGATTTTACCACCATGGGTCGATCGACCGCTTTTCGTAGCATCATCTACGTCTACATGTACATTCTATTCCAAAGCGTAATTCCACTTGTCTTGCTCTCATTTATAAACGTGGCCCTATTGGTCAGCCTTAAAAAGTCTGGCAACAAACTGCGCAAATTTAGCGTGGTCAGTGAACATTCTAATCTCAACTCGGTCAAATCCAATAGCTTTAAATTTACCAGCAAGGACTTGAATAAGAGAAAAGACATAACTCTAATGCTTGTTACTGTAGTTCTACTTTTTGTTGTATTCCAATCTCCGGCAGTGGTCTGCAATTGTTTCTATGGTTCAAACAATTTTAGACAAGAGTTCGCTGTCAAAGAAACCAATTCATACCACACTGTGTGCCAAATAGGAAATTTTTTCATCCTAACTGGTAGTTCGCTCAACTTTTTTACCTACTGTTGCTTTAATAGAAAATTCAGACTCGAGCTAGTTAGATGCATCAGAGGACTTTTTTGTATGAAGCAAAAAATTAGATATGTGCATCGTTTGTCAGCCACTACCCAAAATTCCTTTATAATTCAGACGCCAAATCACCTACGTAGTTCGGTGAGAAAAAATTCAAGCACCATGGTCAGACTAAATGATGGAAGTGTGAGAAAATTCAAGCTTAAGTACTTGGAAAGTCTAAGAGCCAAGTACATTAAGCAAAATTCGTGTCCAGAGTCAATTACAAGCCATGTGAGGCCTAAATCTAAGTCCATGTTCAATCAAAGGCAGTCCAAAAAGCGTTTCTCTGCCGATTCTTTTGACATGATTAATCTAAGCTACAGAAATAGTAGTCGTAAATGGTTGAGTGATAACCATTCTAGCTTGGTCTATGTTTAATAAAATGTTTATTAATATTATTAAGTGTACAAAACGGTGCTTTGAATAATTGGAGATTAATTTTAATAAATTTTTTAATAATAAGGAATTTTTTATTTTTTTAACATTGAAAAACTAAGCATTTAATTCAAAGATTTCTAATGATGGCTTTTTAATGAAAAAGTAATTACAATATAAATCAATTATATTAAGATCTAGGATCACTGATAAGAATAAAATAACTTTATATAATTTTGAATAAATGATAGTATTTAGTTTTTTAATAAACAAATTATATCAAAGTAATTAAATTTGAAAAAAAAGATTTTGGTAATTAAAAACTATATTGCCGTTTGCCAGTACCAATAGATAAAAGATGAATTTTGATATTAAAAATTTTTATAATTCAATATGAGTAGGCTGAGAGATTATTATTTGTAGCGAAAACAATGTTGGGTTGATCATAGAAATTTACCATTTTTGCGTATAATTACATCAATGAAAATAAATTAGAATATTAATAAATAATAAATATTTTTATACAATTTTAAAAATCTCCGAAAATTAAAGGAAAAGTTTCAAACAAACTAATTAAAAAAGAAGTGTAATTAATAGAAATTTAAAGATTATTCAAACTGAACCATCGAATATTACCAATAAAAGTATCAAAAACAAATTTTAGAAATAAAAATTAATTTTTTTATTAAAAATTTAAAAACTTTTTCTCAAGTAATAGATTGATTAGTAATAGATTTATTAAATTCAAAAAAAATATAATATAAATTTAATAAATAAATAAATAAAAAGAAAATATTTTAATTTTTATCTTTTATTGTATGGTAAAATTGTAAATTAAATAATTTTATGGTTGAAAGAAAAAATAAAAAAAAAACAATAAAATAATAATTAACAAATAATAATAATTTAGAAAAAGCAAGGTGTTTTTTTTTCAAAAAAGAGTGTCCAATTTGGACGAACTAGAGCTACGACTTGATGAAACACTGGAACACTCGCCAGCTGAATCGATCAGATACATTGAAGATTGGTTCATGTAGCTTTTGTGTGTTTTTTTATTGTGATGTTTGAGTTTGTTATAAATTGATTGAAAAAGATTCTGGTTTGATTTGGAACTACTCTCACAAGTCATTTGGTTGCTGTCCATCGAGTCCAATTTTTTAATCTGATCATTTAATATTATCTCGTTTTGAAAGATAGTTTTCAAAATATGATCTTTGACTTGATTCGACTTGTTTGAGTTTGTTTCCATTGGCAAAAGACTATTTTGTCTCATGTTCAGAGACTTGTACTTGGCAAAGCATTTTTTGGCATTCAAAGCCTTCTTATGGCACGCGATCTGATTTCTTTTGCGAATGATAAAACAAACATCTGATTTGAGTCCAAATTGGTTCGAAATCAAATTTAGGATGTTCTCTTCTTTGCCAACCAATCTGTCAACACCAAATGCATTTTCATACAAACAATAAGTGTTTTTGAGTCCATTTGTTCTAGTTGAGCTCTTGGCAAACAATTTGCTCAGCACAATTTCAATTAGATCGCTTGAGTTTAGATAAAAATTGTTCAACGTGTATTCGTAGTTGATCTGGAGCATTTTGCTGCCCATTCTGACCGGAATGTAAACTTTGTTTATTTGGCTCATTTTGGTCAAGTAATTAAGTTGATTTTTGTTAATTTTTTATTTATTGATAAAGCTAGAAAAATGTTCACTTTTTTATATACAATTTTTTCAGTGGCTGAGTCTTGAGTGAGTTCTAAATAGATTAATTTCTACTAATTAGCTAATTGATTGATTAGAATGATAAATAAAGAGGAAATTGCAAGTAAATATGAAGAGAAGGTGATTTATTCTCAAGCAAAAAGATAAACAAATAGATCGCAGGTTTGGTGATACATTAAACATAGACAAGTGTGAGCTAACCTTAATGAGAGACAGCAAAACTTTTGAATTTTATTCAAAGATAAACCAGAACATGGTCTAATATTAGGCCATTGGACATAAATTAGTTTTTTTTTTCTTTTTAGCTTTTGTTGATAATATTCTTGTGGTTTCGAACTAATTTTGGCGCTTTTTTATCATTGTCTCTTAAATTAGATGACCAGTAAATTAGACTTAATTAAAACAGAAACTTTGATGCATTTAAGTTTTGTTCTAATTAAATTAAATTAAGAAAAGTTGATTAAATAATAAAATTAAAAAAAAAAATTGACCATTCATTAATTGTCTAAAAATATAATAACTTTATTAATCTTACTTAATTTTATATTCAACCAATTGATAAAAATCAATAATTTCTAAAATTTCAAACAAATATTTATAAACAAATTGCCTATTGATTTTTTAAAATTTAAATTTTTGATTAAAATTTTACTTTAAATTTATAGTAATAGTTTATGTGATTTAAGGAGACTATTAAAAATAGTTTTGTTTTTTTTTTAATTAAATATGTCTGTGCTTTTAAATAACAATAACAAAATTTTCTGAGATCCAAAAGTAAACCTGAATTGGCTATGCACCAATGTTGTCTAGTTAAAATTTCAATTAGCAGTGTTTTATTCAATAAGAAATGTGTCAACATGTTGCCAATCATCCTAATAAATCGATGTACTATAAAAAAAAGTTGAATTTTATTTTAAATAAAATTTATAAAAAATTTATTTTTGTATCATTGTCTCCATTTAGATATAGATTACCGGTAAATTAGAATTTTTTATTAAATTTATTTTTAAATATTTTTTCTCTTTTGTTTAAAATTCATGCTTTTGTGATCACTTTTAGGATGTCATATTCCTTTTCGTAGTCATACAATATTATATTGATTTTATCAATATATCTTACAAAATTTGTTATTTTCCTTATTAAAAACCTTTTTCTGCTCTTTGAATAAAAGATTTTTCCTAAATAACTTATAGATTTTTATCTAATCTGAAAAACAATTTATCATTCTTATTCTCATTGTCTGCACCATAAATTTTAGAATAAAAGTTTCCAAAAAAACTTAATATTAAGAAAAATATAATGCTTTCAGTATAAGGCACATTTTTTTGATTTTTATATTAAATTTATTGATTCGATTATGAAATATAATTTTTATAGTTAATTAAAATTAAATAAATAAGCCTTATATTGAAAGCATTATCTTTTATTTTAAGAGCACAGAAATGTGAAAATAAATTTACTTAAATTCAAAATCCATAAGTTTATTGGAATCAAATAGCAACTTAATTCATAGCATTCAACTTATTTCAATAAATAGCACAATTAGAAGTTTATTTGCAATTAATAAATCATTTTATAAATCGATTTTCTTCTAATATTTGCAATTAAAACTCACTAAATCAATATAATTTTAGAAATAAGAAAAACAATTGTGTAAACAATGTTCATTTGTTTTAGTTTATTTTAACTAAACTTTTATCATTTTATTGAAGAAAATTTTTGATAAAAAAATTTTTTTTTTAATAAATCTTTTTTGTCGCCTTTTTCAGAATTAATTAGAAAAAAAAGCTAACATAGGTATTAAAAATACTTAGGATGCATTATTTAAAGCCTACTTAATATATATTAAATTTTTGAATTTTAATTTCCGGGTTTGAGAAAAAAAATAAGGAAATTTTTTTGGATTTTTAGTCAATCGAGTGAAAATATTTTTATTCAAGTCGAATTATGAACAATTAATTCTATTTGAAATGAATGGATCTGCACCTGTTTTGGCCACGAGTGAAACCATCAAAAAGGCAAATTGCTTTTTGGAAAAGCCAAAGCCCCTGTTTCCAATTCAGTATTTAAAGTTAGAGGAACAGCCCGACGCTGGAACGATTGTTTTCTACTTGGTCGCCTTGATATACATTCTAAGTACTTTTATAAAAGTTTGAAAATTATGTGACCAAAATTTTTTGAAAGTTCTAGCTGACCATGTGTGCAATGCCTACTTTATGCCTTCAATTGAGTACTTATCTTTTGAAAAGATGAAACTATCGCCAAAAGTTGCCGGCTCAACCATTTTGGGTAATTTTTTTAGTTACTTTGAAAATTTAAGTTTTTTAATTGCCAAAAAAATAAACTTTAATGCCAATTTTTATAAAATTCGTTTAATTAAATCTATCATTCAAGATTACATAATAATTTTTATTAAGTTTATTTTTAATTTCGTATAAGGCTGAAATTCAGTATAAAAAATTAAACACAACTGAGCTTTAATAATATTTAAGTAAGATTAAAAAAGTTAATTTATTAGTTAATTAAAAGACAATAAAACTCTTTGGTCATATATCAGCAAGTAATTCGATTCCTTTCTTGTACCATAAAAGGTATTTAGAACTAAAAGTTCTGCATAAATCTTTTACTTGGTCTTGGTTTTTGAAAGAATGAACCATTGAGAAAACATGCTTGGTCTGGTAAAAATGCTTCATTGTTTCCAAATTGTACCCGGTCTATGAGGTCTTAGCGTTATTCTGAAGTTATTCTGTTATTTTTTTGGTTATCCTTGTGGAGCAAAGGGTCATTTAGTGATGATATTGATGTATTGACTATTTGGTTCGAAATTCATTGACCATTCTAACCATCTATGGCATCTATAAAAAAATTTTTTTATCATTTCTTCTGTGCAGTTCAGCGATGGTCAAAAGTGTCAAGCCAGGCTATTACGAGAATCTCTCGAAGGAAGCCTTGGATCTTAAGCTTTTTCTATCACACTTAGACATCCACTAGCATTCAGCCCATTTTCTCTAAATCTCTTTATGTGTTTCCATCGTTGAACTGATGGTGCTTACCAAGTACTGGAATGTGCTTGGGCACTATATTTGTGTGCCATCAATCGTTTTCGGAGTGTCCAATTTGGTCTTTGCTACAATTAACTATGTTATTTAGAATTCTTAATTTAAAAATTTGTATCTAAACAAAAACAAAAATTCATATAAAAAAAATTAATGTTTGAAAAGAATTTTTATTAGAAAAGTTAATAATTAATTTAATTTTTTTGTTAGCTGCCGCATCATCCAGCACCGAACTGTTCATTTCGTTGATGGGCGTATTCTTTGCCAAAAATGACATAGCACTGAATTCAATAATTGGCGCGGCGTCCTACAATCTTTTCATAATCACCAGTATTTGCTGTTTCTGCGTATACAATATACCAACTAGACTCAAACCACTGCGGATTTTAAAAGATTTCTTATTCTATACAACCAATTTAGTATGTATTTTATTATTTTTGTATAAGAACAACATGACTGGTCTATATTGGTACGAGAGCTTGACCATTCTGACCATCTATGGCATCTATATTACAATTAACATATTCGATTTGCACATAAAGAATTTTTTTTATCAATTTTATCAAAAATTATTTTCTGTTCGAAAGCGGAAAAAAAATCTAAAAGTATCTTTTAATGACGATGTAAGTATTTTGGACGTGGACACAGCGCCAAAGAAAAACGAAATGTTCAGAGTGATTAATAGAAACAAGGTTATTGATCTAAACATAGATCATTTGAGCAATGACTACAATGAGCCTTATGATGTATTTCAGCCCTATAAACAATTAAAACCTTTGAATTTTTCAACTAAATTTAAGCTATTGTTCGTATTTCCGGCTAGATTGTTTGCTCATTTTACCATTGTTGACTTTAGACGCTTCGAAGATCGCCGCGACAGGTTTTTACTAGTCACCATAGTGACCAGTTTGTTCCAAATTGGTCTCTGTTCATATTTTTTGCTGTTTATTTTAGTTAAATTATGTGTCACATATGGTCTACCAGAAAACATAGTAGGCTTTTTTTTTCTGTCCATAGCCTCGAGTATAGACGAGACATTGGCCGCAATTTCAATGTGCAAGAGAGAAGTGAAGCGAATTTTGTCCAAGAAACACTCGCCAGAAAGGCTCAATTCAGCGTTGTCAAACTGCATTGCCAATAACATATTCGGTGTCACTGTTGGAATAGGTCTACCATATTTTCTAAAATCCATCTTTTCTGATTCTTCAACTAACTTTTTCACTTCGATTTACAGCAAGAACATTGGAATTCTCTTGGCTGGTTTACTTGCCATCTTCTTCATTTATCTTTTTGTTTTGGCCATTCTAAATTGGAGATTTGGGAAAATTTTTGGCTTTTTTAGTCTAGGACTTTGGTTGTTGTATTCAATTTTTATTATACTTATTGAACTTAATTACATTAAGTATGATTTTATAAATTTTTTAATCAGAAATTGCTAATTTTGAGAATTTACTTATTATTTTATTTTTGTTGTTATTTCTAATTAATAAATTTTAAATCTGAATGAATTTTAATTATTTTAAATAGATATCACACTGGTAAAGCTGACAAGGAGAATTAATATTTGAAAAATATTAACAAATATTAATTCTCTTTGTTTTAATACAAAATCATAGCATAAATTAAAACTAATTTTTTTTTAAGAGTAGAAAATATATTTCATAATTTGATATATCAAATTGATTTTTTTAAATAATATTCTTTTGTTGAAAATTTAAAATTAAAACATATTAATTAGCATACAAAGAGTGACATAATTTTTTTTCCAAATGGAATTGATTTTCAGACTCATAAAATTTTTTTAAAAATTATTTATCTAAAATTTTTCAACATATTCTCTTCATCTTAAATAGTCATCATTTGTTTCCCAAAGAATAATAAAATAACTTATAACAAAGATAATGAAAGCATATTTTCATATTTAGCTCATATAAAACTAACTAAAATAGGTTGATCAACGCTGCTCCCTATACATAAATAAATAATAGTTAAATATTTTATTTTGGTTAAAACTATTCAAAAGTCTAATATTAATATTTAACTAATCCGTAAGTAAAATCTTGACAACCATTTTCACCAACATTGAATAGAAAAAAAAAAGTTAGACAAATAATAAAAAATCAAATTATTTTAGTATTTTTTTATTTTTTCAAATTACGAAAATGATTAAGAAATTAATTAAAACTAAAAAAATAATAGGTAACCGATTTAATTAGATTTTTGAGCAAAAATTAACCAAATTAATTAGGTCTGGTCACTTTCTTGGTCATACTTAATCTATTTAACAATGATGACCAGGCTTCAAATAGTTACCATGATGAAGATATATGTGTTCTACCTCGATTAGAATATGATGTTGATATTGGACAGCTTGAACCCATTCCTGAATGTCTGGTGAAACAAAATTGGGGTTTTGTTGACCCGATCAGTCATATTTGGAATTTGGACAAAAACATTACGTCATCAATTAGCTCTATTCAATGTGTGTACAGAAAAATAATTCGAGTTGATGACTTCGATGTGCTTCATGGACAATTTGAAGTGTTATCTGAAGGAGATGTCATTTTGGCCGATGTTTTTGAGGTGGAATGCAGTGGGACTAGTAAAATGGATAACACAGTGGTCAAGTTTGAAAATTTGTATGTTCAAGTGGTCGATATAGAAGCTGGAGGAAAAAGTGAGGGAAAAATTCTGCCAGAAGATGGTTGTAAACCTTATGATGTGATGCTGATAAGCTATGATTCTGTCTCAAGGGTGTCATTCGTCAATCGACTCAAAAAGACATTCGATTTTATTAATAAAAATGAAAACTTTTTTGTATTAAATGGTTATAATATTGTTGGCGATGGAACACCAGCTGGTTTAATATTCCATTTTTAAAAGAATGGAAAATTATTCTTTTTGTTTTTAGCTTTGATTCCAATATTTACCGGCAAAACAGAAGAAGAACTTCCAAGTGGGCTCAAAAATGATCCCAATGGCAAATATGTGGACGAGATTTATCCATTTATATGGAAAGATTTGCATAAAAAAAGTAATTTTTCTATTATCTAATATATTTTTTGTTTAAACTAAATTTGTCTATTATTAATGCTTAATATAAAAATAATTATAAACTTTATAAATAGCTATTAATGTGAAAATGTATTCTTTATTTAATAATAAAAATATATTGATAAACATAAATTAAGTCTCATTTTATCAAATTCCAATATTTGATTCTAAATTGCACCTACATTTAAAATCAAATATGTATTCACTTTAGAAAGTTAATTATTTTTTACAAATATTATTTTTAACTTTAATTAAAATAAAATTTAACTTTTTTTTTTGATTTTACATCAATTTATTTGGATGATTGGCCACATGTTGGCGCATTTACTTATCGAATGAGAGGCTTTAAAGATAACGCTGCCAAACATTATCCAAAACACTACCAATTGAAATTAATGGAAAAAGTATGGAAATCCAGTGTAAACGATTTTTGCAATGGTGACACAAAGAGACACAAAATTCTGGTCAATCTGTTGTTGGACTTTAAGCGATTGTACCACAATAAGCAATCGAGTATAGCTATTATGCACTATGTTGAAAATTCACATGATTCTAATGACCATCTACATTGGATTGATGATGATATACATTATTTTTTAAATACACTAATTAATGAAAATCTCTTAAGTGAGACTATTCTGTTTTTGTATTCAGACCATGGATCTAGATTTAACCAAAAGCGCTCATCTCAGAGATACCTTGAAGAAAGATTGCCTTTTTTTTCCATATACTTGCCTGACAAATTTATCCAAAGCAATAAAGTTAAATTAGAAAATTTGAAAGGAAATTTAGATAAGTTGACTTCTCCATTTGACATTTACGACACAGTACGTGACGTAACTTGTTTGGAACGATCTTCTACCAGAGATAATATGGCCAGGTCAATAAGTCTTTTTGAAGAAATATCAAAAAATAGATTATGTGAAGATATTGGTATACCAGAACACTTTTGTGCTTGTGTAAAAAGTTGGACATACCAAAATTTTACTACAGAAGCTAGCCTAAATTCGATCAGATTCGCAATCGAATCCATTAATAGAATAACAAACAGCAAAAGAGACTTGTGTCGTGAGCTTAGCCTTAAGGAAGTTATATCAATAGAGAAGCTGTCAAGATCAAGCGGCAACTTGTACAGGGTTTCGTTCATCACTTATCCAAATGATGGTGTTTATGAAACCATTGTTTATGATAAAAGGAATGATAATTTTGAATTTTCATCTGACATGTTCAGTATCAAGTCAAAAAATGACATTAGTCGTATAGATGCTTATGGTGAACAACCTTGGTGCGTAGCCAAGTTCGGCTCTAATCCTGGTTTACTTTTGGATCTCAGAAAATTTTGTTATTGTTATCCAAAAGCATAATTTACTTAGTTATTTAATAATTTAGTAAAAAATTCAAACCAAATTTGTTTTTTAATTTTCTTCTGAAATAATAAGATAAGATATTAAAAGGAACTTGGAGTATTTTTCAATGATAAATTCTAATTTTAATTTATCAACAACTTTTATTGATAAATTGGATTTTTTATATCAATTATTTATAAATAATTGTAAAAATAATTGAAATTATTGATTTTTTATCAATTGATTAAATATAAAATTGAATAAGAACAATTAAAGTTTAAAAGTTAAAATATCAATTTTGGAAAAGAAGACAATTAATTGAATAATCTTAAATTAATCTGATTAGAACAAAACTTAAATGCATCAAAGTTTCTGTTTTAATTAAGTCTAATTTACTGGTCATCTAATTTAAGAGACAATGATAAAAAAGCGCCAAAATTAGTTCGAAACCACAAGAATATTATCAACAAAACCTAAAAAGAAAAAAAAAACTAGTTTATGTCCAATGGCCTAATATTAGACCATGTTCTGGTTTATCTTTGAATAAAATTCAAAAGTTTTGCTGTCTCTCATTAAGGTTAGCTCACACTTGTCTATGTTTAATGTATCACCAAACCTGCGATCTATTTGTTTATCTTTTTGCTTGAGAATAAATCACCTTCTCTTCATATTTACTTGCAATTTCCTCTTTATTTATCATTCTAATCAATCAATTAGCTAATTAGTAGAAATTAATCTATTTAGAACTCACTCAAGACTCAGCCACTGAAAAAATTGTATATAAAAAAGTGAACATTTTTCTAGCTTTATCAATAAATAAAAAATTAACAAAAATCAACTTAATTACTTGACCAAAATGAGCCAAATAAACAAAGTTTACATTCCGGTTAGAATGGGAAGCAAAATGCTCCAGATCAACTACGAATACACGTTGAACAATTTTTATCTAAACTCAAGCGATCTAATTGAAATTGTGCTGAGCAAATTGTTTGCCAAGAGCTCAACTAGAACAAATGGACTCAAAAACACTTATTGTTTGTATGAAAATGCATTTGGTGTTGACAGATTGGTTGGCAAAGAAGAGAACATCCTAAATTTGATTTCGAACCAATTTGGACTCAAATCAGATGTTTGTTTTATCATTCGCAAAAGAAATCTGATCGCTTGCCATAAGAAGGCTTTGAATGCCAAAAAATGCTTTGCCAAGTACAAGTCTCTGAACATGAGACAAAATAGTCTTTTGCCAATGGAAACAAACTCAAACAAGTCGAATCAAGTCAAAGATCATATTTTGAAAACTATCTTTCAAAACGAGATAATATTAAATGATCAGATTAAAAAATTGGACTCGATGGACAGCAACCAAATGACTTGTGAGAATAGTTCCAAATCAAACCAGAATCTTTTTCAATCAATTTATAACAAACTCAAACATCACAATAAAAAAACACACAAAAGCTACATGAACCAATCTTCAATGTATCTTATCGATTCAGCTGGCGAGTGTTCCAGTGTTTCATCTAGTCGTAGCTCTAGTTCGTCCAAATTGGACACTCTTTTTTGAAAAAAAAAAACACCTTGCTTTTTCTAAATTATTATTATTTTGTTAATTATTATTTTATTGTTTTTTATTTCTTTTTCAACCATAAAGTTATTTAATTTACAATTTTACCATACAATAAAAGATAAAAATTAAAATATTTTCTTTTTATTTATTTATTTATTAAATTTATATTATATTTTTTTGAATTTTTAATTAAAATTTAGTCATATGTCTCCTTTTTAGGACATTTTTTATTAGATTTTTACATCTTTTCGCTACATAATGATTTCTTAGCCTACTTTTATAAAAAGGCACCAATTTTTAATATTAAAACTCAACAAGTGTCTTGACACTATTTGAAGGCAATATAATTTTTAAATAAAATTCCCAAAGCTTTTAATAAAAGCAACTGTTGTTTAAAAGTGCTTCTTAATTAGATAAATTTTAATTAACAATATCTTTAACTTATAATGCTCTTTTTCTTTTAATTAAATTGCTTTGATCTACCTATCTAGATCAAAATTTAAATAATCATTATATTAAGAAACAAAAACAATTGCATTTTTCCCATTGGAATCAAAACTTTGACTCTACTCAATTTTTTTTTCACTTTTATTTAACCTTTTTTGATTATTTTGAAAAAAATATTTAATAAAAATTTTAATATTATTATTTTTTATTCTCTTATTCAAATAAACAAATTAATTTTTTTCACAACTGCTCCAATTAGTTACCATAAGATCAAGTTTTGCTGATTCAGAAGCAAGCAAAAAATTCTAGTTAAAAAGAAAACGCTCCAAAATGAATAAATTGGCACTTAAAGTGATTCTTCCATCAACTTGGTTCCGTTTGCTTATCAAAAAAATATTTTATTAATATTTAAAATTTGGATCAGTTTAGGCGGCTCTATTCAATTCAAAATCAAATACCTGTATTGAAAAATTTTATTTACTTTGAGATTTAGAGCTCGGATGCCAATAAACAAAGTCAAAATTCAAATATTTATCAAAAAGTCGAGATGGTCCACTTTGTGAGAAGTTAAGAAAAGATTGTTGACGGATCAGGGTCAACGAAATTGGTGATATTTACAAAAGTAATAAGAGTCGCTATGTGAGCTGTCTATGAATTTATAAAAACATGTTATTAGGCTAAGAGATACAAGAACAATGAGAAATATACTGCTTAGAATAACTAGGAAATCTCTATTTATCTTAATTAGATAAAAAAATTGATTGGACTCATTTAAATAGTTGAATTGGACCAGTTTATTTAAGTCGAAATTGTCCAGTTTCAGCAAAGAGCCATTCGAGTTTGCGTATCCTTTGGTGACCATGTGAGCATTTGTCTTGTAGTAGATTTTTATGTCCCTATTTTTTATTTCCTTGATTCCTTGACTGGTGCTTGACCTCACCATTTTTGCTCTCTTCTCAATCAGGTCTATTCTAAAATCATATTTCGCTGCTAATGTCCTATTCTGCTCGGACACAGCTACTTTTCTCTCTTTATCGATTTTTGGATCAATATTTATAAATATGTCATTTAAGATTTTGGTTGACAGATTCCAACTGGCTGTAAAATTTTCAATATCACTTACAATTAATAGAATAAAAATTAACTTCATATTTTTTATGTTTAGTAAAATTTTTTCAAAATTTATTTTAATTAATTAAAGAAAAAAATAAAGAAAGATAATTTAAATTAATTTAGTTTATTGCGGTAATTTTGTTCAATAGACACTTGGATACAGATCTTGGTCTAATGAAAGCAAACTAAGTGCCACTGAGTTCAAAACAGTTCTAAGATAGCCGTGTTGACATTGTAAAATTTTTAATTAGCTATTAAATTTAGCGAAAAGATAAGAGTTATCTTTTCTCATGTGATTTTATCTTTGGCAAAAAAGAATAGCTTTTTGAAAAAAATATCTTTTATTTTATGTTTTGCAAAATGTTTTTTTTTCAAAGAATAAGAACTCAAATTCCTGTTTATTCTCAATTACATAATTGCCATCACAGGTAGCTAGCTGATTGAACAAATTGTTAAAAATCGATAAAAATTTCTCTCTATTAAACACAATCAACAAATCTATTCAGGTGGCATGCCAGCCATTTATAAAACACTCATATCTAAATAAAACTGCCTGCTTAGGAGATCATTTTTCATTTAAAATAACAAATTTTAAATTTTAAATTTATGCTAAATTAAGCGTAAATTTGACCGCTAGATAAGACCAGTGAGAATTATCAGTCAAGCGGCTAGAAATTAAAATTTATAAGGACTCCTCTACAGGTCGGACTTTAATGTTAAATCTATTAGTCACAGCATTGTTTACCTTTTGGGTGATTAATACTCTAGTATAAATTATAACAGAATAGAAATAATACTATGTTTAGATAAGACTTTTTATTTTTTAAATAAAATTTTAGACAAAAAATATGTTTTGACAAAAAAAGGAGAGAAAAAAGATTAGTTTAATAAAAGATAAATATGGAATGTATGCTTGGAAATAATTAGCATGTTCGTAACATCGAAATTCAAGCATATTATGACAAAAATCGCTTAAATTTCGCATAAACCTAATTTCTATTTGGCAAATAGAATTCAAAATTAGTTTGATTCTATTTAAGTTTTTTTATTTATTATACTTTTTTTTTAAATTAAAATTTAAACTTTTGAAATTTAATTATCATAATTCAAGTGAAGATATGATTCTCGTAATGAATCATGTTCAAGTCGTTTCTAGTTGGTAAAGTTAATATTTCCAAATAAGGCAATAATAGTGCACCAATGTAGCTTAGTTGACACCTTGTTTAGCAAATTTTTCCATTTTAGATTCTAAAAATGACTTTACGCAACCCGGGCACTTTTAAACAACTGGACAATAGAAGCAGTGTGCTGCTAGCCAATGACCAAGTGGATGAGTTGAGAGAAAAATTCCTAAAAGTAAAATATAAATGCCAAAAGCCTTGAGCATTAGAATAGGTTAATATTCTTAAGAGATTAATTTTTTCTCTTTTCTATAACTACTGTTTCTTTGGTAAACTTTAAACAACTGATTAAGCTTTGATTTAAAATATTAAGTACTTATTTTGTGCTTATAAATTCTTCTACAAAACCAACTAGTCCTTAAAATGGAAGAGAACTTTAGCCAAAAATCAATGGCATCTTATCTTGTGGTCAAGTCGAACAGTGCGGTGAAAAATTGCCGCAGTTTTCTGAATGTATCTAGCCAAACTAGTCTAGTTAGCAAGTCAAGTACCAATTTGGCAAAAAAATTTACTCTCCAAGACCTTAAAGTGAACATCAATGAGTGCCAATTAGAGGAATTTAGGTCTATAATGCTCGAGGCTTTTAGTAAAGTATACGAATATTCCGAGTTTTGTTTCGGATATTCATTTCCAAGTTCTGTCCGAGATTAATTTGCTTTTTAAACTTAAGTCTGATATAAATGGCAATGGCTACATTGAATTGGGAGAGTTGAGAGAGGCTTTAAAAACAGTGGGAATTGATATACCGGGCTATCAGGCCAGAACCATTGAGGACGAATTCAAAAAAAGTGACAAGAGTCAAGATGGAAAGTTGAGCTTGGACGAATTTGAAAGTTTGTACTCAAGGCTCAAGAGTGAAAAAGAAGAGCGCACTTTCAAGACCAGAGTTAAGCCAATAAGTGGCACCACCGAAATAAGAAACAAGGAAAATGACTCAATTGTACACACGGTCAGGCATTCTGAACAATTAGCCTTTTCCAAATGGATCAATCAGTAAAATTTTGCCACCAGCTTAATTAGGGATTAAATTAAAAAATAAAAATTTTAAGAAATTTGGCTCAAGATTCAGATTTGAACTTGTCCAGCAATCCAATTAATTCAGAGACCAAAGATTTGTACACCAGATGTAACGATGGTCTTGTGTTGTGTAAATTAATTAATTTTTCTGTGCCTAAAACAATTGATGAACGTACAATAAATCGTGGCAAAAATATCACCATTTACCAACAATTGGAAAATTTGGAACTTGCTCTGCGAAGCGCAGAGGCGATTGGTTGTCACGTGATAAACGTTCGGCCAAAAGACATACGTGACGAGAAAGAACATCTAATTTTGGGCCTATTGTGGCAAATAATTCAAATTGGTCTCTTTTCTGAGATTAACTTGACTCATCATCCCGGTTTGGTAATGTTGTTAAAAGATGGTGAGACTAAAGAAGATTTGCTCAAGCTGACCAAAGAAGAACTCTTGCTCAGATGGTTCAATTATCATTTAGCTCGTTCTGGCTATTCGGGCCGTGAGGTGAAAAACTTCAGCAACGACATCAAAGACTCAACTGCCTACAGCTATCTATTGAAGCAAATATGTCCAGCTAATCATCAACCCATGGTCACTTTAGCTCCTTTAAATGTAATCTAGGCTGTTTTTTCTTTTAAACAATTTAAATTTTGTTTATCTATAAAGGAGAATGATTTAAACCGACGGGCAGAGTCAATGCTGAGTGAAGCAGAAAAACTTAAAGCCAGAGACTTCGTCACTGCCAATGATGTCGTATCTGGCAACCAAAAATTAAACATGGCGTAATTATTGTTAATAAAATAAAATATTAAAAATAATTTGTCAAATTTAAGCTTCGTAGCCAATTTGTTTAATACGTACCCGGCTTTGGATGTGCCCGAAGACGTGACCATCCAAGACGAGGACATAATTGAGGAGACCAGAGAGGAAAAGACTTATAGAAATTGGATGAATTCAATGGGAGTTAATCCTTATGTGAACTATTTGTACACTGACTTGCAAGATTGTCTTGTCATTTTTCAAGTAAGGTGGTTAAATTTGCCAAATGGAAATATTTTAGATTGTACTTTAAGCTTTATGACATGATTAAGCCAGGTTCGGTAGACTGGAACCGAGTGGTCAAGAAGTTTGTGCCTATTAAGATTAAATTTCAGAAATTGGACAATTGTAACTATGCGGTCGACATTGGCAAAAAAGTGATGAACTTTAAGCTGGTTGGCATACAGGGCTCGAATTTGTTGGATGGTGACAAAACATTTACTTTAGGTAATGGAAAAAAGAGTGTTTTATTGGGAAAAATTTTATCAAGATTATTTGTTTTTTAGCACTGGTTTGGCAATTGATGAGAGCTTATACATTGGCCATGTTGGACAAAATAGCCGGTCAAGGACATCCCATTGTCGAAAATGGCATCATAGAATGGACCAACAACAAGCTCAAATCAGCAGACAAAAAGACATTTATACAAAATTTCCAAGATCCGGCCATCTCGGACTCAAGAATCATTTGCGACCTGATCGATGCCATTAAACCTGGATCAGTTCAGTACGAATTGCTTAAAAGTGAAAATACCAATGAGGCCAAAATGGACAATGCTCGGTATGCTGTTTCAATTGCGCGTAAAATTGGAGCTCGAGTGTTCGCCTTACCAGAGGATATTGTGGAAGTTAAACAAAAATTAGTGATGACCATATTTGCCACTTTAATGATCCAAGATTATCAACCACATCAAATTTCTTTGGAACAATAAATGTGAATGCCTTTAATTTTAGAATTGAAAAAAAGAGAACATTTTTTAAAATATATTTCCAACCTTTCTAAGCTTTTGTTTTGCTTTATTAGATTATTTACTTAATAGGTTTTAGACTATTTTGGTAATATCTATTTTATATTATTTACCGACACAGTTCGAGATTATCTTTTTTTTTTGCTTAGTTTTTTTTTTTAATTACATTTTGTAATAAAGCGTTTTTGAGCGTAATTTTATCTTATTATCACATTTTTTTAAATAGATAATTTAGTAAGGTTTTTATTTATAGTCCTAAAGTAAATAATTTTATGGTTAATTTTTTTACTAGTTTTGTCAACAAAAATATTAAATCTTGTTGAGCTTTTAAATTTTTAACCTTTTTTCTTAAAGTGGATTGTTATTCATATATAAAAATCTTAATTAAAAGCGAAAAAACAAAATTCATTTTTTAAGCTTCCAAGTAAACAATAAAAGAAGTGTTAAATTTTTTATGATTAAAAACAGTCCACCTACAATAGTTAAACAAAATTTTAGATAAACTTGATCTTGGTTATGTGTGGAAAATAATGGTGGTCTGACTCTTAAATGTAAATAACTTTGAATAATAGAAAAATATTTGAATTATTAAAACTAGAAAAATACTGATTCATATATTGGTAAAAATACTAAAAGTGTTAATTTTAAATTTTGAAAAAAATTTTCTAAAATTTGCTTTTGAATATAGATAAAAATTATATCTTCTTCAAAAAAATTATCTTCTTTTAATCAAAACATTCAAACAGATTGAAAAATAAAAAACACACTTTTAACCTATATTGATATTTAATTTTATATCTTTACTGATGAGGAAAAGAATATTATTGAAATTGATGAAGTTTTGTATTTGGTTTAGACTTGACAATAAAGTCCTATACTTGGACCTCTAATTCAAGACTGTTAAGCAATCTTGATTGTTTGTAATTCTATTTTATCAGTTTGGCGGGACAGTGCTCAAATATTTTAAGTCCTTTCTGCTTTAAACAAAAGATCTAGATTCAGTTTGCCAATGGATAGATGTATGGCTTATGGTAATATGTGCTGATGCAAAGTGATAAATCTTGGCAGGCTAAATGCAAGGCATAGAGATGCTTGAGGTGAAAAAGTGGTGAGAACTTTACATGATGATGGTAGTGATTGGAATGCTAAATCCAAAGTTAGCAAGTAGAGTGGAGAAGTTGTACATACATTCATGGTGAGACATCACCTAGCCCATCTAGTGCAGGCATTGATGCACTAGAGAAAGTCCAAGAATGGACAACAAAGGTAAACATGGTCAGAGATCTGGTAAATAGATCAGTAATCAAAGGTCCAGCCGCGGCAATAAGAAGAAACCGCATTTCACTGTTCGACTGTTTCCGCACTGGAAAAGGCTACCGGAAAATGTGGTAACATCTATTTTAACCGCGGGCTTCAAAGCTGCTTTAGATTGATTAAATGGAATAGGCTGTTAGCGCTACACACTGCCTAATGGCGGTGGCCAGCTAAGACACTCTAGATAATAGGTGTCTAACTAGTTGTCATAGGCAATAGAATATTTGTGGTGCGTCTGAGCTGATTAGGATTTTGTTTAGGCAATGGAAAAAGTTTATATTTTTATCAATCTAACTACTCAGAGGGTTCTTATAAAGAAACTAATACCAAAAACTTAAAACTAATGATACAAGTTAAATATCTTATAAACTATCTGTTACGATGACGTTATGGTAAAATATTTTAAATTTGTTTAAAAGTTTTAAATTAAAAACAGACAATTTATCACGTTCCATTCCATTTCACATATTTTTGGGATTTTTGTTCAAGCTACCAATTTAATATGGCTACATGTTGGAGGCAAATGAATAAAAAAATCTACGCTTAATTAAAACATATGTACTAATAAAAGATTTGTTTTTATTTAGATTTTATTAAAATTTTAGATAATTAAATTAATTTTTTTTTAGTTTTTTATTCAAGACAAACAAAAGATTAAGTATAAATTAGTGGTAGTTTGGCTTCTCAATTAGAAAATGTCTCATTTAGAAAAAAATCTACGAAACAAATTTTTTTTGTTAGTTGTGTGTATTTTTTAAATGTATTTTGTTTATTTTTTGTCTAAAAGAAAAAGATGATAAAAAAATTCCATATAAAATAATATAATTAAAATACGAATTTTGGAAATTATTAGAGCCAAACGCCAAATACCAATGTTTATTTTTTTTTTTTTCTTTTTTTTTTTTGTTTCCTGTAGAAGTTTTATACAAGTTCACTTAAAAATAAAGAAAAAACACACTCTAAAATAAATTTTGAATTTATTTCTAAAACTCTTCCTCATCGTTGACCTCCAGCTCGGCTTGGTGCTCGTTCTGGATCAAGTCAGCATTGTCGACAGCATCATCAGGCGCCACAAATCCATCGGCAGTGGCGTACAACACGTCCAAAATTCTCTTTAGTACAGGCAAATTGTCGGCCTCGTACTCCTGGCACAGTACCTCAATGTCCCTCAGCTTGCCAAAATAGAAGTCCCTCTCTTTCTCAAGGCCCTCCAAAGTCAGCTTAATCTCATTATTCTCTGTCAATAGTCTCAAATTTTCTTGCTGCAGTTCTACATTGATGGCGTTGGCGTTCTGATTGACGCTTCCGTTCGAGGTGTTGTGCAGAGAAGACTTGGACGTGTTGGCAACTGGCTTGGTCGGCTTTTGAATGGCCTTGGCCGGAGCGGGCTTGGGCGCCATGGGCTTGGCCTTGGCGGCCATGTTGGCGTGCATCTTGGTCTCGCTGGCGACCAGTGGCAGGCCGTCACGCGCTGCCAGCGGGTCATAGTCCTTGCCATCAAAATTGGCGTCAAAAAACTTCTTAAACCACTGGACAAACTCAAAATTGTCCTGAAACCTTCCCTTGACCAGCTTTTCCACTGGAATTATCTTAAAACAGAAGGCTTTAGACCCTGATCTTTAACCAAAAAACTTTCACATGCAGTTAATTAGTTATTTGTTAGTTAATTAGTGTGTGCTTTGTATACCTTGTCAACGCCGCACTTTTTAAAACAGTTTTGCAGCATTTTAAAGTTTTGTATGTACTCGTGCTCCAATTTAGCATCGATTTTAACTCTTTTAATTAGTATTGAGCCTTATTGAGCAATAAAAGAAAAAAAAAAAAGATAATTAATTGGTGCTCCTATTGACCCTAATGGACAAATCAACCAAGCTAATACTAGTTCTACAAATGCGACAAAATGGTACAAACCTTGTCTATGTTGACTTTTTTTAAGCCCTCTTGTAGACATTTATAGTTAGTAATGTACTCGTGTTCGAGTTTAGTGTCCCATTTAACTTTTTTCATTCGAATTGAGCCTAGAGGAGAAAATAGATTAAATGATTGATTTGCCAATTGAGATGGATCGGTGTCTGTGGTGCGGTTGCTTACCTGGAAAGAGCATGTCCATGAACTGGCAGTAGGCGCTGCCGGTGCACAGCTCCTCGACCTTGGTCAAATTGGTCCTCAGGGTGTCATTGATCCAGTTGAGTATCTCGTGTCTGCTTAGGTTCTCCGATGTCACACTGGTGCTGTATACGTTTACGGCCATTCTTGTCTAAGCTTATGAGTGACAATAAGTCTTAAAATGGTAGAAATGGGATTAGAACGGGGCTACAATTATGTGACGGTATGTATGTGTGTGTGTGTGGATTGAATGGAAATTAATTAGTCATCAAAGTAATGGTTTGGTTGGTTAGTATAAGCTGAGTTAGATATAGACATGCGCGCTAGCTTAAATACTTGGTTTTTATGCATAGATTTTTAATATTATTATTTGAGGAGAAAAAGTGAGAGGGAGATCAATATGAATGTTTTATTAGTTGAATATGAGAGCCTAGATGATATGAACTTGCATTCATTTGAATAAAATAAAATCCTAGAATATTCTACATCGACTTGTATATACGACAATGTAGTCGAGTTTTATTTCCATATTTATAAACATTTAGGCTATTGATTTGACTCGCTTCGATCATATTTCACCTTCGCTATCCCATTTTTAAATAAAAATGCACAGACATTTTTTTTGTCTTTCAAATTCGAACGACAAAACAAACTTAACAAGATGTTACTTTTTACAGATACTTCTTTCTTTAGACTTTTAATGCCTAATCGAGCCTTTTTATTTTCAATGTTTACTTAGGTATCTTTTACAGTATTGAATCAAGTTTTAATTTATAAAATTTTAATTAATTTTTTTTTGTTTAATTTCTTAAACAATCGTTTTAAGAGTTGAATTAATATCAAAGGAACCAATCTTATACAGTATTGTTTTAGTAACAGCAACATATAAATATTAATAGCTTAAATAGTAATCGTATTTTTTTTAATAAAGAGAAAAATATTTTCAAATATTTAATTTATTAGAAATGTTTCCAAATTTAAATTAAAAATAGGTCAAATTTAAAAAAGTAAAATAATAACCTGATTAAGGCTTCATTCAAAATTAAATAATTTTTATAATTTAATTAATTATTCACCCAGTATATGTTGCGGTGCTCTCGTTTCCTCCACTCGGCGCCATATTATCAAATTTAAATACTTTGAAAGCAATTTTTTTGTCTTTTATAAAAATCCATTTTAAGTCGACACAAATGACGGTTGCTATACGTTACCAATTTTTAATATTTTAAGTTTTTTTTTTCATTTTAAAATCAAAATAGTTGAAGGATACATAAACTCAAAGTATTTACATATTTCTTGGTTTAGTATAAAAAAAAATATTTCTTTTTGCTTTCTTCTATATATTTTCACCAATCTAGCTCATCTCAGTTCGATTAATAGTCTTAGAATAGAAAAAGTTGACTATCTGTCAAAAATCACTTGGATACGAAGAATAATAATTTTTTGTTTAGGACTGGATAACAAATAAAAATAATAAAAAATTATCTAAAACCAATTTGAAAATTTATTTTTTCTAAGTCTGGTTTACATCTAAGTTAAAGCAGATCATGGGACTGTTGGAAGATGAGAACATTTTAGATAGCAATTAGTTTACTTTAAATTTATGCATTAATATCCAAGTCAGCTGACTAGGAATTTTATTCAAGTTCTTCACAAGTAGAGGATTTAGAATTTAATTTATTATTACCAATGAACAAAATTTATGGGGCACAAATTCCATAACAACGCAAGGGTAGCAACGTTGCCTAGGCAACCAACATTTGTAATAATTATTTAATACCAAAAATAGTATAGAGCAAAGTAAAATTTCAAATATTTCGAATTATTATTATTAAAAGTAAAAATGAGCACAAAATAACATAAAAATTGTAACATTGGTAACCATTTGCCAATAAACAAATATATTTCTATTAATTAATTAAAATAATGATCATCATTATTAAAAATATTTCATTTATTTTTATTTTTGTTTCAAATTTAAATTTAGATAAGCCTCGACTGCAAAGAATAAGGCTAAATTAGATTTTTGGCAACATGTTTAAAAACACATTTCAATCGGGTTTTTTGTCCATTTTGTACAGTATCGGTTCCAAGCCGCTACAAATATGGGACAAAAAAGTGCGCAACGGACACATAAAACGTATCACTGACAATGATATCCAGTCATTGGTCTTGGAAATAGTTGGCACAAACGTGAGCACCACATACATAACTTGTCCTGCTGATCCTAAGAAAACGCTCGGAATCAAACTACCATTTTTAGTTATGATCATAAAAAACCTTAAAAAATACTTTACATTTGAAGTACAAGTGTTGGACGACAAAAATGTGCGTCGTAGATTCCGAGCCAGCAATTACCAGAGTACCACGAGAGTAAAGCCGTTTATATGTACTATGCCAATGAGACTTGACGATGGATGGAATCAAATTCAATTCAATTTGTCTGATTTTACTCGACGTGCCTACGGTACCAACTACATTGAGACTCTTCGAGTTCAAGTAATCTATTTTTTTTCCTAGTTATCTTTTCATAATCATGTATTTACAATTTTATATTGTTCTAGATTCATGCCAATTGTAGAATCCGTCGTGTGTACTTCTCAGATCGTTTATACTCAGAGGACGAGCTGCCACCAGAGTTTAAATTGTATCTACCTGTTCAAAAGAAATAGACACTAAAGATGAACATTTTTCTAATCAATTATTAAGCTATTAAAAATTTTTTTTTTTTTTTTATCAAAAATAAAATAAAGTTATTATTAATTAAATAAATAATTGTAGTAGAAATTTGATCATAGATTGAAATTAAGGTGGTTTTAATTAAAAAAAAAAATTAAAAGTTAGATTGATTTTATTTAAAAAACACACGCTAAAATGTAAAATTAAAATAAATAAATAAATATATAAAATATTAAGGTAAACAATCTTTAATAAATTAAATAGAAAAATTTTTAGTCTAATTCGACGGCTTCTTTGCCAACAATGCTCACATGTTTGTTATCTTTGATGTAAAATCTCCACAATTTGTCTATATCTTTTTGGCTGGCGTAATCAATGCCAATTCTCTTGGCACGAACAATTTTAAATGTTGATCTTTCGCTGCTACGATCTCCTATATTGTCTTGTAGCCATAAATTTTCGCTTATGGCTAGATCACTTTGGTTGAAAATGTTTTTGGTTATGTTTAATGACATGCAGAGCTTGGATGGTCCATTAGTCAAATTTTTGTCTTTGGTAGTTTTGTTTTTTGCCTTGGAAACCAAATTTTTGTTTATGTTCATTTGATCGATGCCACAAACAGGTTCAAGGGCTCGAATTAAAACTGCCGCGCCAGGCTCTTTGCTCGAAATGTTTATGCAGCAATAACAACCGTAAATGTTGTATACATAGGCAGTGCCAGCTTTCATGAACATGGCTTTGTTCCGGTCAGTTTGCTTTTTGTATGAATGTGAAGCCGAATCATCAGCGCCACTATACGCTTCTACTTCCACTATTCTACCCACTATAAAATTTTGTTCACCATGCTCTTTTCTAATTAGGTATTTTCCAATTAAATCTTTGGACAAATCTAGACAATTTTTGTCAAAGAAATCACTCTTTAAACGATACATGGAGTCAATTTTTATATCCGAATGGTTAGTTTTGGTTTTTTTGCCACAAGTGTCCTCATTTTCTTCATGGCTATTTCGCTTCATGTTTTCAAGTTAATCAAATTAGATTCAAATTATTTTTAAGTAATAATTAGCATAGTTTTGGTTTTAAGTAGCGAATGCTTTTGGAAACATATATTAGATTTTAAATTTTGTGCCATTTTTCAAGTTAAATTTTAAAATAAAATTAAAATATTCAAATATTCAAATATTTGGATTATTTGATAATTTATCTTGATTTTTATTGTGAAGTAGAATAAAAGTTAAATTTTTGATTACTCATTTAATACAATTGTCTTAAAATGTTTAACTAATTATTTTAAGCTTCCTAGCAACTCATTGTTTTAGCAAATTAATTTGGTTATTGTTGTATCAAACAAATAATAAATAAATTTTCACAATAATTGAATTTTTTATCAAATTTTAGTTAAGCAAAAAAGAATATTACCAATTTTTATTCTTATATTATTGTTATAGATTATTATGAAAGGCTTATTTTTACTCAATTAAATGCTATTAAACAAAAATAATTTGATATTCTTTACTATAATTTGAATTTGATGATCTGGTATTTTAAATGTAACTATTAGATAATGCAAAATTCCCATATTATCTTTTTCAAATTTTTTATATTTTTTTAATTAGAATTTTCGATTTTTCTTAAGATTAACTGCTATTTATTAATACCATTTTTTACTCAATTTTTTAATATTTTTATTTGACTAAAGTACCTTTATAACCTCTAAAAAAAACTTTCACCACAAGCTACCATCTCTTGGCAATTAAACACAAAATCTCATTATTTGTTTTTGACGAATATTGTTTGTCAAAAATGAAAAGAAAAAAATAATTTTTTCAATTTTTGGGGACTTAAAAGTGCATTTTTCAGATTGATTCATTTAAATATAGCCATTTTTTACTAAATGCCAATGATGCCCTATATAATTAACTTTGTAAACAAAATTGTTAAAATTTTAAGCAATAGAAGGAAACACAGAATAGTTGACTCAAAGAAAAATCTGCAGTCTTAATAATTATTAGGGGTTGTGAAGTTCCGTTCAAATCCAACTTTTCAATTCAGAAAGACTTGAATAATTTTCTTATCTTAAGTAATAATTTAGTTCTGTAAAATGCATTAATTTAAATTGCTTAATGCAGAAAATAAGTCTGTAAATTACTCTGCAATTTTCTGCACTTTGCATACCATCAAAAAAAGTATTCTGATACACCGTGCTATTATCTAATATTATGATTCTGCAAAACTCTGCGAAATTCAGAACTTAGTGAATTTTAGTACAAAAACAAAAAACAAAATATCAAAAATGCTAAAGCTCAAGTTCTGAAAAAGCAAAACATTCTTTGTAAGTTGAAACACCTGGTAATCCTTTGTACACAAAGTTCTGAATTTCGCAGACTTATTGCAGAGTTTTGCAGAATCATAATATTAGTGATACAAAGAATGTACCAAGTGTTACAATTCACGGAACATGATTTGCTCTTTTTGAACTTGAGTTTTAGCATTTTAGATATTTTGTTTTTGTTTTTTGTTCCAAATTTCACAATGTCTTAGATGATTTGGGTTAAGCTATTTCATATGACTGCCTAAGTTTGAATAGGAACACTCTTCATATTATTTGTTTCGTTTTTTACTCTTGTAGTGATGATAGCGGAGACTCCGAATAAAGTCTTTCAAGATTTTGTTAAATTTGGTACAAAATAAAAAAAATAGTACATAAATTAACAATTAAAAGTGTGAAGGAAGGCGAAACTTTCTATCAAACAGAATAGTAAATAAATGGAATGTTCTACCAACGTCGGTTGTCACAGCAAGTTCAATCAACCAGTTCAAAAACAGACTTGATAATATCGGTTGACACAGGTCAACCAAAATTAAAAGCCTATAATAGCGAGACTACGTTAGACGTTCTGCTTTGTCAATATAGTTAAGCAAAATTGACCGTGGAATATAACTATTATTATTATTAGACTAATTTTTAAAAAGGTTATAACTTTCTTCCAAAGGCTTTTACCAGTTCTGTAAGTGCAATATATTTATTTATCTAATTAAAGTTTAAGCCCCATGGACAATTTAAAATAAAAATTGATAGAAAATTAAATATCCATTTTACAATTAAGTAAAAAATTAAGTTTCTTATATACAAAAAAATTATTAAGATTATTCAACATACAATATTCTATTAAGTAAAAATAGTATTTTATCGAGTCGGTTAGTCAATAGTTATTGCATTCAAGGCACCATTCAATCAAAATAACACTGAATGCTAAATCATATTCAGTGCAATTAATATGAATCAGATCTTCTACTTTTGTTAACTGTTTAATAAAAGAAGTATTCTCTCTATCAAATACCTTGTATTCTTTCCTTAAAAATTCAAATACGTTTTTACATAATTGATTATTGAAGATTTGTTTGAGAAAGAATATCTTATGCTTATAATAAATTTGTCTAATTGACTCCAACTTTAATGCTTTGCTCAACGGTTTTGTTTATGTAAATTTACTGAGTTCAATAAGTCGTTTTATTGAAATATTTAGCCGTATATCAAATTCCTTTAAAATCTTTTCATTAATAAAGATATTATCTAAATGATGTATAGATTGACTGAGAAAATTGCTTGTATAAGAAAGCTTTAGTATCTGGCTTCATTAGCTTTGGTTTACATCCAACACTATTTAGAGATATCAAAAATCGACATTTTGTTAAGTTCTAAATTTCGCAAAACCGTCTTTCAAATAATAGGATAGTTGTCATTTTAATCAATTTGGTGTCAATTGATAGATAAACTTTTTTTTTTATTTTTTTGTATGATTATGTTCTTAATAAAATAGTAGATGAGGGGATATAAAGCTTTTGATAAAATAGAGATGCTTAGCTGGACACAGAGAATCTGCGAGTCATTTAATATAAAAAAATTTTTAATTAATAATTTTTTATTTTATTTTATTTTTTAAATTAATTTAATACCTTTTTTTATTTTTGTTCAAGTATTCGATATACGAAACTAATTGAGAAAAAGAAAAGAGAGCATAATTTACAACAGAGAGTAGTATAAAATAAAAGTCATAATAAAAATACAAATAGATAATAAAGATTGAAATAAAGAGAGAGAGAGAGAGAGAGATAGAGATAAATTAGGAGTAAAATAGTAAGTCTAAAAAGAGGCCGCTTGTGAGCCCGATTTCGCCACAGAATCAATCAGCCCTAACTGCGTATCTGACAATTCCTAAAAATTCACTTTTTAATTTACAATAAATAGTAATAAAATGCAATTTTTCAATTTTCAATTAATATCTAAAAAAGAGTATAAAGAGTAAAAATTAAAAATAATTTTAATAATAATAATAAACGAACTAAATATCGGCTTAATACGATTCTTATTCAAACAATCAGTTTTATCTCTTCTCTCAACATAGACAAAATTTACAAAATTCGAAATTAAACAAAATAGAAAAAAAAAAAAATTCGAAAAAAAATTCTACTCAAAAATCATGATACACACACTCAATGACATGATAATAAAAAGTATGTAAAATTGACATATTAGAAACAGCAATAAAAAATCAAGAGAATAAAATTAAAAAATTAAACAAAAAAAAAAATAAGAGACAGAAAATAAGAAAAAAATTTCTCTTAGCAAAAAATAAACACAACAAAAAAGTTTGTCTCTTCATTTTCTTTTCTTAGCATTTTTTTTTTCATTATTTGTGTTAAAAGTTAATTTTATAAAAAAATAAAACAACATATTTGTTGGTTTTTCTCATTTGCCTAGAGTCACTCAGCTAGCTCAAAGTACAAAAATAGCCAAAAGAAAATAAAGTACAATAATTATTCAAATTTACTATGCACCATGGTTTAAACGCATTTACATTCATTCACACATTAACAACAACAACAACCTGAACAACAAGAACAACAGGAGAAGGATTGTTTAGTCTCCGAACTGGAGAATGGGGTCGGATAGATCGGGAAAGGCGAGATTATCGCCGCCAGGCCCAGGCCCGAGACCCATCTGCTGCTGCAGCGAGTTCAACTCTTGCTGAGATTGCTGCTGCTGCTGCTGTTGTTGATGATGTTGTTGTTGTGATTGCTGATTGGCTGAATTTTGCAGCATCTGAGGCAAGACTTGATTTTGTTGCTGTTGTTGATCGGGCGAGTTGTAGTTGTTGTTGTTGTTGTTGCCGTTGGAGTTGTTAGAGTTTGAATTGTTGGGATTGTCGAAGTTTTGTTGAGCGTTTTGCGACTGTTGCTGTGAATAGTGGTGTAGGTGATGAGGCGGCGGAGGGGGCATGTCGAAGGGCGGAGGGCCTTGCTGCTGCTGGTTGGGGTGCATAGGGCGCATCATACCGGGCGGCATCCCGTTGGGCATGATGCCGGGCGGGAGCATGGCCGGGTCGATGGGCGGCCTGGGGCCCATGTGCATGGGGTGCATGGGCCGGGGCGGTCCGTTGGCGAACTCGTTGTGATGCGGCGGGTACATTTGCTGCTCGTGCGGCGGATACTTCATGGGCATCATGTTGGGCGGATGTGGCGGCGGTGCGTTCATCATCATGCCGTTGGGCATGGGCATGTCGTTTTGGGGCTGTTGCTGTCGCGACTTGCTACGATGCGACGGCTTGGCGTATTCGGCAGGCGGGTAGTCTGGATTGTGTGGCGGCGGCGGTGGAGGAGGGCCGCCGCCGTTCTGGAACATGTCGGGGTCGCGCATCGGCCGAAAGTTGGGCCCGTTGGGGAAGCGGGGCGCCATGAGACGGGGGTCGCCCATGCCGGGGTGGTTGATCATGTGCGGCGGGAGCATGTGAGGCGGGGGCAGGGGTCCGCGGTGCATGCCGTGGTGCGGGGGAGGACCCATGCCGTCCATCATCATGCCGCGCTGCATCATTTCTTGCTGTTGTTGTTGCTGTTGCTGCTGGTGCTTTTTGCTCATTTTGCCGTTCTTGATGCCGGGCGGCATGGCCTGGGGCTGCTGCTGCTGCATGAGCATGTGGGGCGGCGGAGGGCCCTGATGGGACTGGCCGGGCGGGCCTTGCTGCTGCATGATGGGCGAGGGCGACGAGGACATTTGGGGCTGGTGCGCGGGTCCGCCGAACTGCGGGTGGTTGGGCCCGGGCGACTTGGCGTTCGAGTACGGCGACGCTTTGGGTATCGAGTTGGTCATTTGGAGCATTTGATTTAGGGGACCGCTTGCGCCGTTCATCGCCGGCGACGATTGGCTGTTGCTGTTGTTGTTGTTTGAATTGTGCGGCGAGTTGACACCGCCTTGATAGTAATCCAATTGGCTGTTCGATAGGGATTTGTTGATGCCGGGTGTTTTGCGCGATTGCTCGGCCTCGTTGCCCGCGTACTGTTCGAGATCTTGCTGCTGCTGCTGCTGTTGTTGTTGTTGTTTGTGTTTGTCTGACTCGTCGTTGCCTGACTGGCTGACTGATCCGTTTAGACAGTTGATTATGTTTGAGTTTTGAGCGGAAGGCGGTCGAGCGAGTGTTTTGTTGTCGTCGTCCGGACCGTTTGACTTGAAGCTGTGATTGAGCTGTTTGGTAATTGTGAGCTCCTGGCCCTCTAGTTCAAAATAGTTCATGAGTTGAGGACTCGGTGTGGTCTGAAGGCCGGTGTTGACGTTGTCGATGTTGGGCGGCATGCAGGGCGACTGGCCGCTCTTCATTTTGTCGGTGTACTTTTCGGGCGGGGCGGCTTTGTGCATCTTGGGCTTGAGGGCATAGGGCGGCGGTGGTCCTTGCTGCTGCTGATGCTGTTGTTGGGGAGATCCCATTCGATAGGGCTCGTAGTTGGGCATCATGGGATTGAACTGGTCCATTGGATAGCAGTCGGCGCCGTTGGTGAAGGGCGAGGGAGCGCCGCTGCCGGGCACCTGACCGGGCGGGTTGGACGATCGGGCCCGTTTGGCGCCGGGCTCCATTTGACCGCCAATGCCGATTATAGACGACAGGTTTTTGAGCTTGCCGAGCTTTTCGGTACGCGTCTTGAGCTGTTCGAGAGTTAGATGCTCGTTGGGCACTGGCAGAGGCACACCATTGGGCCGCATCGATTGGTGATGGTGAAATGTGCGCATAAAATCGATGGTGGCCGGCATGTTACGGTGAAATTCGATTATGGATCTGGTTTGTTGTCTGGCGACCGATTGAGCGGCGTCGTTGGCTATTTGAGTGGTGAATACGTGAATAAAAGTGGGCTGTGGTTGTGGTGGCGGCGGCGGCGGTTGCTGCTGTTGTTGTTGTTGTTGGACGTGGTGAGGAGGAACGCCCTGAAAGTTGGCCTCGTCGAGCTGCGAGCGGTGGTAGTGGGCAGGCGAGGGAGCGGCGGCGGCGTGCTGATTGGCGTGTGGAGTGGGCGGCTTGGCCTGCATGGGCGACTGGATGGCCTGGTGCGACTGGCTCATTGGCGAGGGCACCGGCTGCTGCTGCTGCTGCTGGCAGCCGGGGCTTTGGATCTGAGCGGCGCCGTTCTGCTGCTGCATCATGTAGGGCGATTGTAGCTGGTGATTGTAGGCGGGCGAGGCGACGCGGTTGGGCGTCGGCTGCCGGTTGGACAAGGGCTGTTGCTGCTGCTGCTGCTGCTGGTAGGCTTGCTCGTTCGAGTTCGGGTTGTTTGGGTCGGGGGCGGCAGCGGCGGGCTCGTTCTCGTCGTGGCTCTTGGGCTCGGCGTCGGCGAGGATGGTCGAGGCGGCCGCGTCCAAAAAGTCCTGATTGCCGGCGGGCTCGTTGCCGCCAAAGCTAAACTCGGCGCCGTACTTGATCTCCTTTGTCTTGGACTCTTTGGACGAGCTCGAGCCGGCCGACTCCGAGTCGGATATGTTCTCGAAGGCGAGCTCGTCCAGTTTGCGCTTTTTGGACGAGGTTTTTTTGGGCGAGGGCGCCGTTTTGATGCTCGAGTCGGCGCCCGACAGCGGAAAGTTTATGTTTATCGAGCCGAGGTCAAGCGAGCCATTCGAATTGTTCAAATTGATGGTCGAGTCGTTCAGGTCGTTCAGATTCAGGTTAACTTGGTTGAGATTGGAGTGCTCGAGATCGGGCGCCGAGAACTGATCGAGCAGGTCGTTGGACTGCGACACGGAGCCGGCCGCGGCCGACACCCCGCCGCCGCCGGCGTCCAGCTGACTCGCCTGCGCTTGACCGTGACCGTTCTCGATAATGTCGTTCATTTTGTCTTACAGTTACCGTTATTTGTGTCTGCGGCTGTGTGTGTGTGTGTGTGTGTGTATATGTATGGGTCTGTTTGTGTCTGTTTGCGTTTGTGTGTGCGTGTGTGTGTACGTGTGCGTGTTTGTGTCCTAGGTGTCCTTGTCTAAAACAGGCTGTATCTCATGTTGCCATCAGACTTCAATTGGCCATAAGTAAAGCATTTTATTTGTCTAAACAAAAATTTACAAGAGGAAAATAAAATTAGCTGTCAATCAACATAAAAATAAAAACAATAGAGAGAACAAGAACCAAGAATAATAAAGGTTGAGTGCATGCATGTAAATGTGTGTGTGTGTGTGTGCGCGATTTGTACCATTTGGGTCATTGGACTATTTTGTCTAACAGTGTATGTGTGTGTGTGTACATGAATGGATGCGTGATGTAAAGTATGATGTGCGCGTGAGTGTCTGCGTGAGTGAGCCAGAAATTTTTTTGCTATTTTAATTTTTTCCCTTAATTAATAATAAAATCATAATTTGGCTTTATCGATTTATTTAAGAAATGCAACGATTTGCGCACAGAGTTCAAAATTATAATTAATTCGATTCGATGGAGGGAGCAGGAGCAAAGAGAGATGGAGAGAGCGTGCACGGGTGGAGAGAAGAGCAACATACACGGCCACTACACTGTCAAATAATCGATGTGTGATCGATTATCCATGTTTATTGATCCATTTTGGGAATAAATTAGAATAATATATGAACAGATCGCTGCTCCACACTCAACACCTTACTTTCCCGATCATTAGTCCACTACTGAGTGAGACCCCCCACCCCCACATGTCCCACTCTTTTCACAGAACATATGCACACCGTTCTATTTATTCTACTCACATTGAACTTCACATCTATTAATATTTTTACGCATAGACCATTTTTTTGTCTGACACATAAACCCAATTAGAAAAAAAAAGCAAATACTTTCAAAAGCTACTAATTACCTTTTACTCATTAGTTTGTTTTTTCTATCACATATTACATATTTTTATCATCTTACAAACAATTAGTTGATTAATTGTCTATTCGAATTTATGTTCTGCTCAAGTATTGAGAAGTAGACCTAATTATGTGAATAAGTCGAGATGGTCTGTGTTAGAGACTTATTTTATTTTTATAAAATGACTAAATTTTCTAATATTAGTAGATTCCAAATAAAGAGTTCCCCAATTAAATCTTTCTCTTAATCTAAAGTAATCGCTTTTAAGTTCCAGAATACCTTTGGTTAGAAAACATGCTAACACAAAGTGGATTACAACAGCTGTTAATTCAAGTTTGATTTAAGAAAAAAAATAGATGACTTATTTAGTTTTTATGCCAATTTCTTATAAAATTTTGTTTATATAAATAGAGGCTAAATTTTTTTGTATCATGACAGCGGTGTTTATTTTTAATTTTCTTTACTTTAAAAACAAACAAATAAACTTTTTTCTCCTCATTGAAAAAAAAATTAGTTAAAATTAAAAAAAGTTTTTTTTTAGATTAATTTTACAAATACTGATCTGATTTGCCCAAGATGGTGTATCAAACTGACCGAAATTGTACCAGAATTATGACACATCTTATTAATTGGAATTAAAATTTACTTTAAAAAAAAATAAAAATTATTCTAATCAATTACTTTTACGCTTAAAAAGCATGATAAATAAAATCAATATTTTTTTCCTTTAAAAAAAAATTATGTAACTGAGATACTATAATCTAAATTAAGTACTAATACAAAAATGATTCAGTGCAAAAATCCAATTAGATTTGACTTAGATAAAATAAATTTTAATTAAAAAAAGATGCTTTTTTACAAGGTATATTTATTTTACAAAAATAGAGAAATAGATAATTCTAATAATTAGTTGACGAAATAATTTGTATTAGACGAGTTGTTAATTGTTGTAGATTTATGCATTCATTGAAAAATTTAATTTAATAAATAAAGTAAAAAATCTCATTGCGTCAAGGTGTATAAATGATTTTGCATCTTAAGTTAAGCTCAAAATAACTAATCACGTTTAAAATCCATACTTCTCATTTTCTTTCAAGACGCCAATTATGCTTCATTAAAAATACTTAATTGCTGATTAACGAAAAAAAAGACTCAAATTTAAAATGAATTTAGTTTAAGAAAAAATTATCCAAATCGATTGATTGAAAATAAAAATAGAGCTTAATTATTCATTGTCTTTTTTTTATAAGAAAATACTACCTAGCTTATAAACTTTTATAACTTTTATAACTGTGCAAAAGATAATGATACATAGATAAAATATGGATTCTAACATTATTTGAATAAATTTTACTTGAAGACATTTCTGGTCATAATATATATAAATAAAATATTCATGAGCTGACTAAATGTTAAGTTTATTACGAAACATCACAGTTCGAATATTTTCGTCTTTATTTTTGTTTTAAATGAGAAATTTAGTTCTTTTAAAGTATTCAAAGTTAAACAGCGATTTCTTATCTAATCTAATTTAACTAAATGCCAAACGATCACATAGTTAGGTTAAATAAATTTCAAAAATTAAAAAACTATTAAAAAATATTTAATTTATTTTCTCCAAAATTAAAAAATTTAAAGTCTAGAATAGAATATCATCAACAAAGTGACATTTTCTTATCACTTTAACTTATTTTTTGAATAAATATCTTACCAAATTGAGATCATACGGATATGAAATTTCCATTTTAAATCTTATTTAATTTAATTGCTTTTAATGGTCAGTAATATTTTGACAAATTGGACATTACAAGTGCATAATTATTAAAAGAACATTTTCTTTTATCAAAAATGAACTCTAATTCAAAAAATACAAATGATAAATATTCAAAATTATCTCATAAAACATAAATTAAGAAAAATACAAAAACCGAATATCTCAATTTAAACATTTGAAAACAATATTAATAAAAAATTTTAAGATGACGACAAACTAAAATCAAAGCTTAAGTAGTTTGTTTTAGTGAGTTTTGATCTACATTTCTTGACCCAAACTACAAAAAATATTCTAATCAAAAATTAAAATTGAAAAATAAAGCTCTGTATTTTTTCCTACTTATAAAAGCCTCAAACTAGAACATTAGTTTATATGAAAATTCTACGCCAATTCACTAAAGCTCAATAAGTTCACTCATCTTTTATTTAAAATAATAAAATTTGAGTTAAAAAAGCTCCAGAGCCCAGGTTTGCATGCTTTTAATTAATTAAAAACAAAAAGCAACGTGCCTAAGTTCCCATTTAAGAAGAAAAAAAAGAGAAAAAAAATTATTTTTAAATCAAATATTTAAATAAATTTTAAATCATCAAATTTCTTATAAACTTTTTTTTTTGTTTATGCTCTTAAGCTCAAGCTTTTAAAAAACGAAATTTACCTGAGACAAATTTTTGTTCAATAATGTGCGGAATGGAATATGTCTTTGGAAGAAAGAAACTCAACTGCTTTTAATTTAATTTAAAATCGAGGGAGCTTGTAAAAAGGTGGCACCGACTTGATATGGATTAAGCTCTCGCTCCAATATACTTATAATAAATTATTGAAATTTTTATTGATTATTTCAAGAGACTTACTGCTGATCAGATTCAGCACTCAAAGCAGTTTTATATTTGATTTTAAAGAGAATAAAAGATACAGAGCTCTCTTATCTTGGAAATTTTAATATTTTTATGCCTTGATCGAATTTAGGTTCTGTTTAAAATGTTTGTTTCTCTTAGTATTTTATATTTTGAAATAAATTAACTATACGACTATTGGCTTGAGAAAATTTACTATAAAATATATAAATAATAAAATTTAAATAGAAAAAGCAAAATCAAACGTAAAAGGATAGAATAGGGAAAAAAATAATAATTAATTTTTGTTTGCTAATACAAGTGACGGCCCAGAAAACACCCATCAAAATAAACCATTATTTTTTTCCAATTTTTTTTAAAATACTGTATTGAAATTATAATAGAATTTACATTAATTTATCTCATTTTAGAGAAAAAAAGTAAATAAAAGAGAAAGAGAGCAATGAAGAGAAATTGAAAATCATTTTAAACAAAAATTAATTCATCTTAATCAAAGAGCTCATTTGATAAGAATAAAAAATGCGACATTAATGTTCATTAAACATTGAATTGACAAAAAAAAAATTATCTAATAGATACTCATTTTTAACCGGGTAGATAAAAAATTACTAGACCATTTCAAGTCGTATTGAGTCAATTTTTATTTTTTAATTTTTACTTTAAACAAATTTTAAAATAAAAAAAAAGTAAATTTTATAATTTTTAATTTGCATTTTGTGTCATATTCAAAAGGATAGCAGCTTGGAAAAAAAATACCAAAAATATTTTATAAAAATTGTCTAAATTACTCAATAGATAAATGAATAAGATAAAATCGACTGCTATGGCTCATATTTTTGTGTCAATTAATTTTGAGTAAATGCAAAATAGAGCTTAAATTTTATATTTAAGTAGTTAAACGAAAAAATAATAACTTAGAGAATTTTGGCCGATGACAATAAAAAATGCCCCTTAGTTACCGATTTTAAATTAAAAAGCCAACAAAACAACCAAAAGTTCTCATGCTTAAGAAAATAAAAATAAATATTTGAATATACACCCGATTACTCTGTTAAGAGAAGAAACAACCAAAAAAAATATTTTCATATATTTAAGAATTTAAAGCTAAAGTTTAAAAAGTTTTTATTAAAAAAATTCTAAATTATAAACGCTTGATTGATCTGTACAATGCTGCTTTGTTATGTCTACAGATAATCGAGCAAGGTAGCAAACTTTTTAACTTTTTATTTAAAATTTAGATATTTTTTACCTGGCCGGTTTTAATTTTTTATATTTCAAATAATAATAACAATAAATTTTATTTATAATTAATAGTAGTTCTTTAAGTCAGTTTTTTTGTTGAATCAATGAGCCAGTATTAATTCCATTAAGACCAGGCATTTGACAATTAAATAAAACACAATGACTATTTTTTAAGTATATTGCGCAAGATTTAATATCCCTAGGAAAACCCTTTTTCAATTGGATTGAATTGTATACTTTGGAAATAATCACCTTTTCTTTATTTTACCAAATGCTTTATATCAGATTAATAAGAAAACTATTAATTTAATTTTTTTAATATTTAAGTATTGCAGAGACATAAAAAGACACGTACATGACTTAATTAGGACGGGTCGAATTTTGACTGGCAAATTTTTCCCATGTACCAGAAAAAAACTGTTCTTAGAAATGGATACCACAATTTATTGATTATTTTAAATTTACATGTGACTATTTTCGTCAAAAAGCTAAAAGATAAATGACCATGTTTTGGTCAATTATTCTGTTTTATCTATTAAACAAAAGAATAAATTTTTTCAAATATTTTTTTTCATTAATAAAGAATTTTTAATTAATAAAAGTATTCTAATGAAAATATATAAAAATTTAACTAGTCAGCTAGTTTATTTGGATAGTTTTTTCCTAAGTCTTCAAAATCTATGATTACCTATTTAGATACAGGTACATACTTGATAATTTAAATTATAGGGCTTTTAATTATGCTACAAATTCGCTGTCTTCAGCATAGATCAGCATGGATACCACCAATTAAGAGCTTGTTAATTAAAAATTAAATTAAACACCTCGAGATAATAGATGGTTAAAAAAATTAAAATTTTTTATTTGTTAGAAAATAAAGATAAAAAAATGTTTTTGTTTTAATTTAAAAGATTTATTTTGAAAATTTAAAACATTAAAAAACACATAAAAAGTAAAAATAAATAAATGATATTGCTTGTTAAATTGTACACCTAAAATTTTATAAGGTATCAGAGCCGATGGACGGCGGTGAGGCCTTGCACGAAACAGGCGATAGTGAAGACTTGCTGGTGGTCTTAACCGAGAGCGAATCGTTGGAGACCGAACAGGATGACGAAGTTGACATGTTGGCAGTGTCGTAAAAACTCGCTTCATAGCTGTTGGGTTCGTGGTCGTTTTTGGCCGCGAACTTGTTGCCGAATGCGGCTAATTGATTAAAATAGGGGGGAAAGTGGTTGCCGAGTGGCATCAGATGGGCAGGCAAGCGGTTGTAGCAGGCTGACTGAGAGGAGGAAGAAGCCGCCGCTACAGCTGCCGCCAAATTTGAGTTGAGATGAAAAGCGGCCGCTGCGGCCAAAGCGGCGTGCTCGTGGTTAGGCATAAAGTGAGAAGAATTGGGCAAGAACTTTTGGTGATTGGCAAGAGCAGGCATGTAAATTGGAGACGACTGGTTTAGGTGATGGGTAAAAAAATTAGGCGCTGGTGTTTGACTATTTGGCTGAGAGGTGAACACATTGTGGTACCGTTGGTGAAAATTGTCAGCATAATTTGGCGACACCAATGGTGAAGTATACTGGCAGTTCTTTTGGCTTGTTTTGCTCTCGGCCTCGTCGCTCTCGCAATAAGACTTGGCCTCTGGCTTCACAGGCGACAACCGCTGCCGCTTGTGTTCATGTTCCACGTGTGCTGACGAGTCCGAAGACGTTGGCGAACTCGACAAATAGTTCTCCAAAGCACTTTCTTAACACACACAACAAAATTAAAAAATATATTTTTATATATAACAAATATTAAAAATATTTATAGAGAAATATTATTAAGTGGAAGAGAGGCCTTTATTTGAGCTAGCAGAATACTGCAATCTTAAATTTCAATATTTATTTCTTTTTCACTTGTATCAGTTGATATTTTATGAATATGAAAATTATTTAGAATTTGATTAAGTTTTTTATTTTCCCAATGTAATCAATGCCTAATCTAATATTTGATTTTGTTTCTTCTAAGAGTAAATAAATATAAAAAAGTCTCTCAAAATCTCAAAATCTTTGACTCACTGACAATAAGACACACAAAATTAAATATTTGAAAAATTTTATTTTTTTTTTGTTTTTTTGTTTCATTCCAAATTTTAGTATTTTTATTCTACCAGTATGTTGTTTTTGTGTCGTTTAATCAACAGCCACATCTAGTCTCACTTTCTATTTATCTATTTAAATATTTTGTTTAAATTGACTTAATTCAAGACCTAAAATAGAGGAGCTTTCCCCTGATTAAGAAGAACTTAAAATTCACCTTTGATTTTAATAAAGTTTATTAATTCATACTTTATTGAATTTGATCAGTCTTTAACAATTATATATGTGGTAAAAAACAATGATGCCTATCGGTTTTTCTTAATTTTTAGAATAGTTATCTCCAAGTATTTAATTCATTATTATTTATTTCAATAAGCGCCTTGTAGGCGATGTATTCTGTTTATCAGTCTTAAATACTTTTTTTCATCAAATATAAGAATGTTCGGTCATCACAGTATTTATCTTCTTTTACATTACAAACATTTCAAAACCTCTCTGGAAAACGTTATTTAAATAAATATTATTATTCTGTTCACTTTATACTACATTCAAATAAGATAATTCTAACTAAACGAGATCTACTCCCAAGCTATTTTTTTAGTAATAATAAATAATGAATCATGAATTTAATTTTAAATAAAATACATCGAATAAGGTGTAGTTTCAACTGGAATACAAGCAAGTTTTTTCTATACAGTAATTTTAATCTCTCTAATAATTTGTCTCTAATATTCCTCAAGTTAATGTTTTCCTAATTTATCATGGACATTACTTTTGATACTACCCTCTGAGCTTCCTTTTGAGTATCTTTGTTCTTCTCTATATACTGTTCCTAATCAGAGGGTTTATCAATCGGTCCTTGTCTCTCTCCTAGACCTCTATTTGATTCAAGGAGTGTAACACTGCATTCGATCAAGAAAGTTTCAAACATCCAATCAGCTCGTGAAGAGAGCATCAATTCATGTTCAAACTTGTCCGCTAACGATCATGTGACATATCTAACTATAGGAGTCGTACACTTTCTAACTAACTGCTTAGTCATAGCTCCCCTACATTATCAAAAGTATTTCTTCTATTCGAAAATTTTTCATTCAAAAAAAGTGACAAAAAAAAATTGTCTCTCTTCCATTAGACATTAGAGACAAGAAAAATCAATGTTTTACATTGGACATGATTCATGAATTTTCTTTTAAACAAGACACATTTTTTTGTAAATAAATAATTAAAATAAAGGATAACTTTTTACTAAAATACAAGCAAGTTTCTACTTTTTGAAGGAACACAGTAGCAAGAATAAAGCTACATCTGACCTATTCTAAATTTCTCAAAGTATTTTGCCACAAGTACCTGACTGAATCCAAACAAAATAGCTAATAACAAAGATAAAAAAAAATTTTGTCTGATTTAAAACAATTTTTGTTTTTAAATGAAACTGAACAGCTTGAACAAAATGACTAATCTGGTTAAACGAAGTCAAATTATGTGTCCGCGGCATTTATCAAAGCGTTTAATCAGATTAGTTTTAGAATTTGTTCCAACTTAAAGTATCAATACTACACTAAAGCAAACACTTATCAGTTTATAATCCGAATAAAAATTCGGGGAACATGAGCTAAATGAGTAAAATATTCGAATGGAATTTAGTAAATAGATGACAATTAATTACCAGAGGGTTTTTTGTTCTTGACGTCAGCTCTTTGATCTGGTTGTTTGGCGTCGAGGTCGAGCTCGGCCTCGTCGTCGTTTATCTCACTGGCCTCGGACTCTTCGGTCCGGCTGTCGGACTGCAGGGTCCGCTTCAGCGCGAGTATGGTCTCGCACGAGGTGCCGTACAAAAGACTGAGCTCCTTGGCCTCGCTTTCCTCCTGGGCCTGCTGCCGTCTGAGAGCCACTTGCGCGGCCATTACCCGCTGTCTCTCGGCTATCAGAGTGCATTTGGCGCAATTGCAGTCCTTCCATTTGCAGTAGCGTTTGTGGCCTTTCAGGGTCGAGACCACGCCGTGGTTTCTGCATCGGGCGCACTTGGGCGTGCGCTGGTACTTTTCCGATGCGCGCATAAACAGTGCCTGTGGCAGTGCAGGAAACGACTGCGACATGGGCCCCGAGTCCGCGTGCACTTGACTCTTGGCAATATGCATATTTTTCGATTCCATTCTATTGTGGCCAAAATTTAAATAGTTTCAAAAATTAAAATTTCTTTTCTTTAAATATAATAATATATTCTTTGAGAGAAAACTTTAAAAATTACTTAAGTAAAGAGTTGCACAAATAGGCAACAACAACAAGAACAACAAAAAAAAGAAAAAGTAAAACAAAAAGGTGAGCTAAAATGGACTTTCAAGTTTGCTTAGGCAATTCATGACGTTTATTAAATTGTAAAACAGTTTTTAAAAAATTTTATTAAATAGAAAAAAATAAGAGAAAGAGAAATGGAAAAACTAAATGAGAAATTAGAGAGAATAAAAAAAAATATTTAAAGTTGGAGGAATTAAAAGAATAACTAAAACGAGAAAGAATACGAGAATTAAAAAATACTTATTTGGGTATCAAATTAGATTTTAGAGTAGCTATTTTATTTATTTGCTTTAGTTAAATCTAGACGTCGAATAGAATTTAGAATATTTTTAGATATTTTATATACTAATTTGATTGGTTTTGTTAATTTGAATTTAAATTAAGATTTTATGTTTTATTTTCATATACTAACCAATTATAATAAGAGTGTTTTTTTTTATTAATCTAAAATTTATCAAAAGTTTGATTCTTCAATTTCAGCAAAGTTTATTACAACTTAATGGTACTAGAAATCGGCAATCTAAATTAGATTTGTGTCAATTGCACTGATTAGTTAATGTAAATATATGACTAAATGACTTACTGAATGAAAACTATTTAATAGTTTGAATATACAGTTTTATTTAAATTAATATATAGCTTAAAGAAAGAAAAAAATTTGAATCTGACATGTTATGGTAGTTTGATTGTTTGTTGTTCAGTGAAGTTGTCGCTGATCTTGTACAGTTGATTTGTGCCAGTCTGTTCACTTAGTTCTTTTCTATATACTGTTCCTAATCAGAGGGTTTATCAATCGGTCCTTGTCTCTCTCTCTTAAACCTCTATTTGATTCAAGGAGTGTAACACTGCATTCGATCAAGAAAGTTTCAAACATCCAATCAGCTCGTGAAGAGAACATCAAGTCATGTTCAAACTTGTCCGCTAACGATCATGTGACATACCTAACTATAGGAGCTAACTGCTTAGTCATAGCTCCCCTACATTATCAAAAGTATTTCTTCTATTCGAAAATTTTTCATTCAAAAAAGTGACAGAAGAAATTGTCTCTTCCATTAGAGACAAGAAAAATCAATGTTTTACATTGGACATGATTCATGAATTTTCTTTTAAACAAGACACATTTTTTGTAAATAAATAATTAAAATAAAAGATAACTTTTTACTGAAATACAAGCAAGTTTCTACTTTTTGAGGGGATACGGTAATTGTTCACGCACCTTGAAGTGTAAACAGCAACATTCTACTATTGATATCTCTGACATAAGGCAATAAGATTTAAAAACAGGTCTTAAGCATTTGTCAAAATTATCATTTTATTATTAGTGGATATTTTGCTTGATAAATAGACATTTTTGATAATGAGGTGTACATTTTCAATAAATAAATAAAAAATAAGCAAATTCTTGCATTGAGAGCAAAAGTTACAATACTCAAGACTCGGGGCCGAGTAGAGTATTTGTTTTGAGCAAAGAAAACAGCTGAAATATGATCAATTTTAGTGCATAGACTATTTTGTTTAAATTTAATTTAAGATCTTAATTACAGTTTAAAAATAGAGAAATTGTTCAAGTGAGAATGAGAACAAAATTGAGAGTAGACTAGGCAAATTAGACAAATATTCTTGGAAAAAAGATTTAATATATATACATATTGTTTTTTGTTTATCATTATTTAAATATTTACGCTAAATAGTAAAACAAAAACTAGGTCTTAGGCGACCGATCACACTTAATTCAGTGTTTATTGAGATAAATTAGCAAGAAACTAATTTCGATTAGCTCTACCTAATGAACACACTGAAATATGTAATTGCACTGGTCTTGTTTATGGCTGGCCATAGAATGCGTTAAGGATATTGCCTATTAATCTGTAATTAGAGAAGCAATCGTCTTTAAACTCTCACTGTGATAAGCTTTTAGCTTGATTGACTGACTGAAGTAAACAAGTGTTTTTCCATATTCCAAAAGTTAAACAATTTGTTTGTTTATGTTCTAGGTTTTTAAGCTTTATTAACTAAGAATAAATTATAAAGTACTGTTTTGTGCTCGCTACCTATCCAAATCAATTTTGATCAAATAAACAATAATAGCTTGATCACTTTTTAATTTTTTACTTATAAACAAATAATTATAAATAATTATCTCTTAATGTATTTCACTAGATTTAAATTTACATCCATACTAAAAGTTAATTTTAGACAAAACTAATTTCATGTTTAGAAATTTTGATAATAATAATATTACAGCAAGCTGAGCTTGTGGAAATGAGTTGATGATAACGAAACCACCTGTGGTAGTGACGATAGGCAGCATGTAAGTAGTGATCAAATGTTAAATTGATTTAAAATTTATAAATTATTTTAGCTATTTATAGATTCCGAATAAAACAATTTACTAAACTAATTTTTCTCTGATTTAAATATATATCTGGGTAGGGAACAGGCTTATCAAAAGTGGATTATAACATAATCAACACGCTACTGTCCATGTCCAAAATACTAGACTTATAATACATATTTAAAAATCAAAATACTTAAATAAAATATATTAATAAATTAAAATACGATTTTGGATACACAGTTATTTGAAAAATTTTAACTATATTATATTCAAAAGTTAAATAATTCAAATTTGGCAACTAAGTTTAATATTATTGAAAAATGAAAGCTTAAATGTTAAATACATTAAAATTGATCAATCGATCACCAGTATTTGTTGAGAAGCTAATCGAATCAATGTCATAAATTTATACATTATACATTTATAAATTACTTTTCAGTTTTACAACGGTTGAATTGGAACAAAATTTCCACATTCAAAAAAATATTTTTTATTTAGAAGAAATACTAAGTTAAAATTCTAAGTAAAATTTATTCCAAATTTGATAAGTCACTGATTAATAGTAATTATTATTTTAAAACGAAAACTCAACATTGAATTAATTGAAAAATTATTTGTTATAAGATTTAAATTCAGATGTGAATATAAAAAATAAATTTAAAAAAAATCAATTGTTTTTGTCACCCTCCTCTTTTTGCAACCGGGCTTGGGACCGGCTTTGGCAGAGTTATGACGGCGTCTTTCCCTAAGAAGCCAGTGGGACGTTCATCATAAATAGCGCCACTCATCCGAGCACTCAAAATTGGCTGCGAACTCGGCAACTATTTAGACTAGCTTGGAACCACAAACCAAGCGACTTTTACCAAAAAGTCTTAACTTAAGGCTTCCAAAGTTACGTACTACCTGCAGAGGGTCAGCTGTACAGCAGATTCTCGCTCCTTTCGGATTCTATACTGGGAGATGGTCGAAGCCAGCGGCGCCCTCATACGACAAGACTTGGACAAAGACCCGTAGGCCTATGTACCCGCCATACAGCTCTTCTGCAGACTACGTGAAAGACCACATGCACATACGATGCATGTGGCTGCCACCACCCTCCTCTTTTTTCATCAGGGCTTGGGACCTGCGGATCGGCAGAGTTATGGTGACTGCTCTCAGTCCATTTTTTAAAACAAAATTCTTTTCTTTCAAAATTTCAATTTTAAAAAATGAACTGATTTATTACAAAATGTCATCCTATTTATACCCCTTTTGTTCAACATGACACTTCTTAGCTAATTTAACTAATTTAGCTAATTTAGTTATTATATTTTAATTTTTATTAAAATATCAAAAATAAAATTCTTTAAAATTTTAAATGATTAATGAAAACTAATTAAAATACAAATTTGCTCATTACAGCCTGTTTTTGTAAAATTCAAATTTCTAATTTGTATATGAAATTCGAGAAACAAGAAAAACATCATCTTATAAAAATCATTTTAAAGAAGTACTAAAATGGTGGATGACATGAGTACCAAAACTGGGCTAAAGTATCTAATTTTGTAATATTGAAAAAAATGACCAATTTAAAGTTACTTAATTTAGTTTTTCAGAGTTATAATTGAATATTAAAGGGTTGATAATGTAAAATGAGTCAACATGTTTAAGATAAAAAATTATTTAGATTTTGTTGAGAAATTACACTTTTATCTATTATGTTTTATCTCTTTACAAATGTCTTTTATACTTATAATTAAAAATCAAAATTATTAAGAAAAAAATAATGTACCAAGAGTATTTACTGGTTTAAAGTAATTTATAAAGATGGAAACTAGTTATTGCACTTCCAAATAAGATTTCAGGCTTTTAATAAAACAAAGTCAACTAGAGTAATATGTTAGTAAACTTTCTGAAAATATTTGATAATTTTGGTAAAACAATCATTTGTTTAATAATAATTACAGATTCAAAAAATCTAAGTTTATTTTAATTTATTGTATAGTAAAAGCTTTATACTTTAAATACTTTAATTAATTAATTAATTAAAATAAAAATTGAATAATTTTGATTTAAAGTAAATTGACTAATATTGTACAGAAATTTTTCTTTTTTTATTAAATAAAAAGTTTTGATTGCTGATCAACTTAATAAGTCTAAATTAAAATTTACATTTAAATTATATATTAAAAAGAAACATTTTCCAATTTAAAAGTCCATGCCCATTTTGATACAAGAGAACTGGCATCCACACCATGCAAATCAATTACCACACCACCACTAGGCGATTCGATCCATTGTAATTTTTCTTCATTATTACCAAGAATGTTTATTTGTGTTGCCTCGGTAATTTGCACTGAAGCAAGTTCTACTTTCAAAGTGCCTTGCGGATACTTGAGCAAAATAGCATATACCACATTGCCATCAGTTGTGTACCAAACATCTGGATTTTTGGTATCGTTTTGATATTTCCATGGTTTAGATTCGTAAATAGCTTCCCCATTTATAGATAGCCACTGGCCTAATTGTCTCAAGCGTTCCTCAAAAATTGGAGCTATTGTTCCCTCTTTAGTTGGACCAATATTTATCAATATATTGCCTCCACAGCTTACTGTCTCAACAAGGCTTTTAACCACTTCTTCAATACTTAGCACATCACTCAGCTTCAGATTGCGCCTATAGCCCCATGAATTGGTGTCCAAAGGCATACAATTTTCCCATTTATGCTCCAGAAGTTTTCCAGGATTAAAATTATCTTGGCAAGTGTAAAAATCACCATGTTTACAAAGGACTCCAGAGCCCCAGCGGTCATTAACCACCACCGAGTCTTTAACTGGACTTTCATTGTACAACCATGCAATGAATTCAGTGCTGTTCCAATACATGTCTTGAGCTTCCCAGTCACCGTCAGACCAAACAACTTCTGGCTCATATTTGTTCACAATTTCATACAATGATGGCAAAACTTTTTCCTATATTAAGAATTATATTAGAAATATTCTCTAAATTTTCAGAATGTTTACTTTGACAAATGTTTGAGTTTTGAATGATTGGTTTTTGTCACTTAAATAAAGAGGATTAAACCATTCGAAGAGACTATGGTAAAGTCCGAAGCGTAAAGAAGAATTGCTTCGGATAGCTTGAGATAAATCTCCTACTAAGTCTCTATGAGGTCCGACATCATTTGAATTCCAATTCCATGAGTAAGATGAAGGCCAAAGAGTATAGCCTTCATGATGTTTTGAAGTGAGGACAACATACTTGGCACCAGAGGCATTGAACAACGACACCCATTCCATTGGATCGAAAAATTCGGTCCTAAATTGTGGTGCAAAATCCGCGTATTCAAAATTAGGCGGATAATTTTTTTTCATAAAGTCAACTACATCCTCAGTTGGTTTATCACCTTGCCAATCCCACCAGAACCATTCAGATCGAAAGCTTGGAACAGAAAAAACTCCCCAATGAATGAATATGCCCACTTTTGCGTCATCGTACCATTTGGGCAGTGGTCGAGTGTCCAATGAAGACCAGTTTGGATCGTATTTCAAACTTTGGACTTGATTAATTAAAATTAAGATTAACAAACTTAATGCTCTTTCTATCATCTTTGAAATAATGAATTTTGGTATTTTGCTAGATTGAAAAAAAGATCTGGAAAAATAATAAAAATCATATGATCACTTTATGATAAAAAAAGATTAATTTCAATTAATGAACAGATAAGTTGAGTGTAATTCAGATAAATTTTACTAACATCAAAGATTTGTATTTTTTTATTTAAAATTTTTATATATGAAATTTTAATAATGATAATAAATGTTATTCTAACCTGAAAGTAATTAAAATTTTGTATACAAAATAAACTTAATAAGCTTAAATAAATGACAATTTTGATACGAAACAAGGCTGAGCTAAATTTTTTAATTTTCTTAATAAAAACAAATAGATATTAAACTCTATTTAAGCATTAAAAAAAGTTTATATTAAAATATCTAAAAATATTTTATTTAAAAATCGAGTTTAAAAAAAAATTATTTTAAATGAAATATCTTATTAATAAATAATTAAATGACTTAGTTTTAAATTAATTAAGTTGAATTAGATTAATTGATTTTTTTTCACATGTTACAGTTGAATTAGTGGCGCAAATGTATCCTTGGGGACAGCTAAAACACAAGGAAAAAAAATGTAAAAAAATTTTAAATCTTCCAAAAAATACTTACCAATTGATTCCATCATCACAGCAAACAGCATTTTCAATTGCACAACAGCCGTATGAGTCTTGTGTTTTGCAGCAAGTAGATGAATCTGGACAATAATGTACCGTGTCATTACATTGAATGGATTTTGAATCATGTAAATCTTTGTCCATTTTTTTAGCCGGCTTAATTGGTTTAGCCACATCAGGATCAATCATTTGACATGTTTCATCCTTGGAATTACAATTGTAACCATTTGGACAACACAAACCATGCTCACCACAACAAGTTCCATTTCTGTAAGGACAGCATATGCTTTGTCCAGCTTGATTTTGGCAAACTGTGCCATCACATTCGAATTTTTCCTTAATTTCAGGCGCTAGAGCTTCTATTTCTTTGATGGCATCTTCTTTTTTAAGACATTCTCCAATCTTATTGCCACAGACTGAGTCACCTGGACAACAGAAAGACAAATCAGTACAACAAACTCCATCAGAGTAAGGGCAGCATCCGTAAGATCCATCGGCCATTTTACAGCATGTATCCAAAGGATCACATGTGGTCGCATTATCACCACAAACAATCGGGTCATTACTTGGCTTTGGTTTGTTTCGATTAAAGATTAATTTGGATGGGATCTTTTCTAGCCAAGACATAATGCTCTTTCCATTACTTTCACAAGATTTTTCTTTTAAATTGCAGTGCGAGTTTTGAGGACAGCTGCAGGAATAATTTTTATATTAAAAATAAAATTTAAAAATTTTCAAAACAAATACCAATGCAAGTGATCTTCACAGCAAACGGCATTTGGCAAAGGACAACATCCATACGAGCCATCACTCATTTTGCAACATGTGTATCCATTGGGACAGAAACTGCATCCATCTGGACATACAACTGAGTTTGTTTCGAATTTGTAATCACCTTTTGGAAGAGCTTTTCCAATTTCTTTTTGCTTGGAATTTTTGTGAAATTTGGCCAAAAATTTTTTATAAAAAGGAATCGATTCTTGGCCTTTGTTGCATCTACCATCTTTAATGTCACATGTGTAACCATGTGGACAACTAAATATAATTTTTTAAAATAATATTCTTAAAAATATTTAGAACCTACCAATGTAAGTGATCTTGGCAACAGACTGCATTCTGAATAGGGCTTTAAGAAAAATTGAGAACTTTTTATTTTAAATAGATTGAAAAGTTACCAGCATCCCCAGTCTCCGGATTCTAATTGACAACATGTTGAACCAGATGGGCATTCAGCTTCACCACCAGGACACACTATTTTGGCATTGACTTGATTTTCAAGTGGGACCGCTTTAATTTTTGATAAAAATGGAATAGATACTTCTCCTTTATTGCATCGTCCCTGTTCCTCATCGCAGGTATATCCTTGTGGACAACTTGACATCATGGTTAATATTGTTTTATCTATTTAGAAAGCTTAAAAATTACCAGTGCTCATGATCTCTGCAACAAATCGCATTTGGTATGGGACTAAATAATTTAAATTAAAATCCTTTACAGTAAACTTATTAATTGTTTTTACCAGCATCCCCAGACTCCTGATTTTTGTTGGCAGCATGTTGTACTACTGGGACATTGAGCAGTGCCACCAGGACAAACCTGATTTGAGTCTGGTTTTACTGAAGGGATTTTTTGTACAAATGGAATTGTCAAGTCTCCTTTGTTGCATCTACCAGCTTTTACATCACATACATAACCATTTGGGCAGCTTATGAATTTAATTTTTTAAATAAAGGAATAGTTTGGGAAGAAGAAATAACTACCAATGAATGTGATCAGCACAGCATACTGCATTTGGCAAAGGACTTGAAAAAAAATCTTAAATTTTTATTTCTATTTTATTTATGGATAAAAGCTACCAGCATCCCCATTCGCCTGATTTGAGCTGACAACAAGTTGTACCTGAGGGACATTGAGAAGATTGGTCAGCACATGTTTCCATTAGGCTTTCATTTGATTTGGTGGCTTTGGTTTTTTGAAAAAATGGTAGTGAATTTTCTCCTTTTAGACATCGTCCAGCTTTAACATCACATGTGTAACCATTGGGGCAGCTAAATTTTATATTTTGGTAGATTATTTGGAAAAATGGAAATTCTTTTTTAAAATTACCAATGAATATGATCTTCGCAACAAACAGCATTTGGCAAAGGGCTTGAAAAAAATGAGAATGATTTGCTTCAATATATACAGCCTCAGATAGCTTACCAACATCCCCAATCGCCTGAATCAAGCTCACAACAGGTCGAACCCGATGGACATTGAGATTTTTGATCAGGACAAAGGTTGTCACCTTGCTTTAGCTTATTACCTGGCTGCTTTTTGAACCATTTTATTGAGAAAACTTCATCCGAATTGGAATCTAATCTATCACATTTGCCCTGCGATGGATTACATTTATAATTTTTTGGACAACTAATACAAAAAAATTAATATTCTTTCTATTTTGATATTGGTAAATTACCAATGAATTTTATCATCGCAACAAAGTGCCTATCAATTTAAATTAAGTATATTTTTAAAAAATTATCAAAATAAATTTTACATGTCGTAGAGGACAGCTATAATTTTAATTAAATAAAGAATAAATAAAAATTTTATTATGATTTTATTTAAACATTTACCATCCATAGTCATCATCACCAAAGAGACAACAAGTTTGAGTTTCTTTGCATGTAGTTTGGTTATCTGGACATAGAATGTCCTTTCCTAGTTTGAAATTTTTGTCTAAAATTTGTGTTCGTAGATGATATGGTATGTACAGGTCATCCGAGACACACCTGCTGTTGGCAGAGTCGCACCGGAAGCCTAAAAAAGCCAAGTTCTAGAGTGGACAGTCAGACCATTTGGTGAGTTTACCTTTTGGACAGCAAAAGTTGACATCTGAACAGCATGTGCCCTCTTTTACTGGACAGCAAGTATTGGTACCGTTCAGGTATGAACAAACAGTTGAGTGCTCAGCATCACATGAACTCAATTCACTGTATCCAATATCGACAACAAATGCTACTAGAATTATCAATAATGCAGTTTTTTTCATTATTCTAAAATATAATAATTATTAAATTTTTTTCGTCTTAAATATTCTAATTTAGGCAACTAATGAAAACTTCAATTTCTAAACATTTTTACATTCACACAGCTAAGGAATGCAAAATTTAAAAATTAGAGAAAAAATATTTTTTTAAATATTTAAGATAATCATGTGATTTGAGTGCTAATGTGACTTTAGCTTGATAAAATAAGATGTTATTATGCAAGGATTAGAGAATGAGCAATTTTTAAACTCGTGAGACTTTACTGTCTTTTGACACTAACTAAATATGTTCCTTCATACTTAACATAGATAAGTTTATTTTTGTCTAGCCAAAGTTTTATTTTTATTATTTCTTTTTATAGATATCAGGTTTGTTCAGGTTATTTTTGTCATATTTATAGAATTTTGTATTTAATTAATAAAAAATGTATTTTTAAATCAGTTTTTTTTTTAATAAAAAATAATCTCTTGAACTTTGTCCAAACCGCCACCTAACATGCTACCAAAGACCAGTGCTCGGCACTACTTATTATCTATTGAATGATTTAAATTTTTCTAATTTAAAAAAATGTTTTCATTAATAAAATAACCAATTTGTCAAGTTAATTTAAGAATAAATTTACCAAATTTGCTATTACATATGCTCAAAGATTGGTACACATGTAAAGACAAAAAAAGAGACTTTAAAGATTACAAAATAATAGGAAATTTTTAATTTAAATTTATATTTATTAATTTTTAAATAATATCAAAAAAAAGTTGAAAAATAATCTCATAAATCAACTCAATGTATCGAAGAGATAATCTATCTGTTATTCAATTACAAAAAAATACAAAAAATATAAGAAATTTTTGCATTCTAGCCCACGTTGACCATGGTATTTTTTATTAATTAATTTGTTGTTGGTCATATAGCTAATCTAATAGGAAAAACTACACTTGCCGATTCACTTCTTGCTTCCAATGGCATCATTTCATCCAAAATGTCTGGCAAAGTAATAATCAAATAAATAAGTCAAATAAAATTTGATAAATAATGTTTTTTTTTATCATATAAAAGCTGCGTTATATGGATAGTCGTCCTGATGAACAAGAAAGAGGCATTACAATGAAATCAAGCGCAATTTCATTATTACATACTCATTCTAAAAGTATTTAATTAAAATTAATTAAAATTAGTCAACTTTTTTTTTAAGCAAATGAAAATTATGTAATAAATCTGATTGATAGCCCTGGTCATGTAGATTTTTCTGTTGAAGTGTCAACAGCTGTTCGTCTATGTGACGGGGCGGTGATCCTAATTGATGCATGTGAAGGAATATGTCCTCAGGTATGATAAAAAGTACCAAAATTTTTTGCCAAAATTAACCAAGAATAATTAAGACTCATGCAGTGCTTAGACAAGCTTGGTTAGAAAATTTAAAACTTCTCTTAATATTTAACAAAATTGATCGCTTAATACTTGAACTAAAAATGACTCCTATTGAAGCCTATAACCATCTTCAAACTATTTTGGAACAATTTAATGTCATTGTGGCTCAGCAGTTTACTTCTTTACTATTAGAAAAGAATGTAAATTCAATTAATAATTTTAATATAAAAAAAGTTTATAATATTTTCTAGTATAAATTAAGTCAGCATGAATCGGATGAAACTGTGGTATGAAAAAGATAATATTTTTTCTAAATTAGATAATTTGTATCGCATGATAAGGAATGGGATGATAACATTGATGAATCAAAGCTTTATTTTTCACCAAAATACAACAATGTATTTTTTGCTAGTTCATTGGACGGCTGGGGCTTTGGAATAAACCATTTTGCTGATTTGTATTCCGCAAAATTGGGCTTTAAAAAAGAAACACTTCTTAAAACGCTCTGGGGAGATTATTATCTCAATATGAAAACAAAAAGCATAATGAAAAATGCTCAAGTAATAATTAATTAGTTAATTAATTAATTTAGTTAATAGGATTTAATTTAATAGAGCAAAGGAAAAAAACCCTTATTTGTTCAGCTCATATTAGAAAATTTGTGGCAAGTATACGATTCAGTTTACACCAGAAGGTTCTATTAGATTGTTAAAAATAATAATTGACTTAATTAGTAGAAATAAATCTTTAAGAGACACTTTGATGACAGAAAAAATAATTTCTTCTTTGAATATAAAAATAACTCCGAGGGAATTGAAATATGCTGATCCCAGAGGCCCAGTCCAAGCAGTGCTTTTTAACTGGTTGCCATTGGGACGAAATTTGCTCGATTTGATAATAGATATTTTGCCAAGTCCATTAGAAATACCTGGTGACAAAGTTGAAAATTTGATCTGCTCCAATATGAAGTCATTTAAATCACTGCCACAAGAGACTCAAGCATTAAAAGAAGACTTTATAAACTGTAAATCTGACCAAGATAAACCAGTTATTGTTTTTATATCGAAAATATTTGCCACTGAAAAGGAGAACATAGCCAAAAAGTGGACATAAAAATTTAAAATTAAACTAATTAAATGGTTAATATTTTAGGAATTTTATGACTATGGAGGAGATAGCCCAAAAAAGAGAAGCCATACGTCAACGAAAACACTTGGGGGCTAATGGTAATAATGAACCAAGCGCTGAATCTCAAGAAAAAGCTGTCCAAGAGATTCAAGATGATGAAAATGAAAATAAGCTGGAATTTTTGGCATTTGCCAGGGTATTTAGTGGCACTTTGAAAAAAAATCAGACTGTCTTTATTCTTTCACCAAAACACAACCCAGAAGATTTTGTTGGCAAAGTATGCTTCCGTAAAAGAATTAAAAAATAAAATAAAATATATAATTTATTAGAATATTGACTTAAATTCATCTGATGAAGAGATAAAAGCAGTTTCTAAACATGTGTCCAAGTTTCAAGTCAAAGACTTGTATTTGATGATGGGAAGAGAGCTAGAGCCTATAGAGGAAGTACCATGTGGTAATATAGTAGCTATTGGTGGATTGGAAAACATAATCTTCAAATCAGCTACACTTTCGACAACTCTATTTTGTCCAAGTTTTATCAGTCTGTACCTTCAAACAGCTCCTATTGTTCGGGTTTCAATTGAGCCCAAGAATCCATCAAAAATAAAGGACCTGCTCAAAGGTCTTAAATTGCTTAATCAATCTGACCCTTGTGTGGAAATTTATGTTCAGTCAAATGGAGAGCATGTTCTGTGCACTGCGGGAGAAGTTCACCTACAGCGCTGTGTCGAGGACTTGGTAGAACGATTTGCCAAATGTGAAGTTAATGTATCTGAGCCAATAGTGCCATTTAGGGAAACAATTATCCAACCTCCTAAAATGGATTTGGCAAACGAAAAAATAAAAGTACAAGAGCCAGTGCAAGAATCAAAATTGACTGAATGTGTTGAGGAATCAACTGGAAATGTGATCATAGGACCTGGTGGCCTCATTGAAATGCTGTCAAATGATAAAAAACTTCGAATTGGCATCAAGGCTAGAGCTCTGCCATCAGAAATTGTCAAATTTCTTAATGAAAATGCCCATTTATTAAAAATTTTAACCAAATTAAACCAAGATAAAATGGTTGTTTTTCAAAAAGAACAAGCTGATTCAATCAAAGACTTTAAAGATAAACTTGGACAAAAATTAGAAGAGTTTTGCTCAAAAGATGAATATTTTAGGGAACAAGATTGGAATAAAATGGTGGACAGAATTATATCTTTTGGACCTAACCGAGTGGGACCAAATATTCTAGTTGACTGTCTAAATGAAAAGTCAAACACCATTTGGTCTTTTGTTGAGAACTCATTTTTGCCAAAAAATGCCACTTATTTAAAAGATTTTGAGAGCAATATAGTATTTGGATTCAATTTGGCCACATCAAAGGGTCCAATATGTGAAGAGCCAATGCAAGGGGTGGTGTTTTTTTTGAAAAAATTTGAAAGAGCAGAAGAATTGGAAGAGGAATTGGAAGAAAAACTCAACTTGTCCGATGAAATGGACGATGACACCAGAAGCATTGATACTAACATGTCCATTGAAAAAAAAACCAAAGCCTCAATGTCAAGTTTGACTGCCCAATGCATTTCTTTAGCCAAGGAAGCTTGTAAGAGAGCTTTTGAAGCTCAGCCAACAAGGCTAATGGCAGCCATGTACAAATGCGAAATAATGACAGTCAGTTCAGAGGCATTGGGTAAATTATATGCCGTGTTGGGAAGACGCAATGCCAAGATCGTTGAAGAAACAATGAAAGACAATACATGTATGTTTTTGATAATTGCATACATTCCTGTAGCGGATAGTTTTGGTCTGTCTGAAGAGATAAGAAAGCGAACAAGTGGTTTGGCTACTTTAAATTTGGAGTTTAGTCATTTTGAGACAATTGATATTGACCCGTATTGGGAGCCTAAGACAGAAGAGGAGCTTTTGTTGTATGGCGAAAAGGCAGATTTTGAAAATCAGGCTAGAAAATATATGAACAATGTGAGAAAGAGAAAGGGACTCTTTGTGCGCCAAAAACTCGTCGAGCATGCCGAAAAACAGCGAACTCTTGCCATAAAATAAATTTTTTTTATTATTTTTTAATAAAAAATAAAAAAAAAATATCATTTTTGTTTAACGATTTATTTAAGGTTTTAAATAATTAAATTAAATTAAATTTAAGTTTTTCAAGTGGCTATTTTTTCCAATTGGGCAGCAACAAGTTCAAATTGACCATCTTTTTCATCATAATTTTTCAAAAACTTGGCAAAAGAACTCCAACTGGCCATATTGTCCGGGAACATGTGAAGAGTTTTTTGGAACATTTTGAGCAAATATCCAGACGGATCCTTATATTTGTTTTGAAGTAGTTTTTGCAACAAAAGATACTGAATACACTCATAAAAGATCTAAAAAAAAAAAGCATTATTAACTCTAGGATTAGTTTGGCAATGTTTGATACCAAATTAGCCTGAGAACTAGTTGCAAAAATAATTTTTCCAATTAGTAATGCCATGTCATAGTTTTTGCTTCGTTTTAGGCACAAACATAGCTCAATCCAGCCTCTAGTTTCGGCCGGATATTCATGCACATACTTCGACACCCATCTAATTGCTTTACCAAAGTCTTTCTTAAATATAATTATTTTTTTAAAAATCTTATTATCTCTTATAAATAAATTATAACTTCTAAGCAATAATAAACTGATTTTAGCTTTAGGATATCAAATCTGTATTTAAGATCTGAGATGGTATCTAACTCTTTGAAGACGGCACTTATCAATGCTTTATCACTTTTGAGCAAACCAATTGAGCACAATGCAAACAATGATTGAATACATTTAACTTTACATTGAAAGCTAAATTAAAAAAAATTAATTAATAAATTTAATAATCGTTTTGGTAATTGAAAAAACCTTTTGAAGAAGCAGCTTATTGCTTCTTGAATATTGTATTTTGACATGGCCATGCCCATTGCAGTATAGACAATAGACTTTTCATTATCAGTACAAACATTTAAAGCACTTTCAAAAACTTAAATTTTTATAAATTAAAGACTTAATATATACATATATGTATATATATATAAGAACTAAAATTGCCTACTTTGAGCACATTTTTGATATTTTCCCAAATTGTAAAAAAACTTTGCCAAAGAAAATATGTCTTCGACAGAGTTTTTTACATCAATTCGCTTATATTGGTTAAATGCAGCTTCGTATTGCTTTTGCGAGCTCAATAGTCTGGCATATCCACGTCTGCTTTGCAAAAAAGTTTCATTTTCATCATCGTCAATCAATTCAAAGACTCTAATTTTTAATATTTTTTTAATTACTTTGAAGAAATAAATAAATATCTATCTATTAAATACTTTTCATAATATTTAATTGCTGTCAATGGTAGCTGTAATTTTTCCAACAAAACACCACTAAGAAAAAATGCATCTGAATTGTTAATGACCCTCTCTTTGTTTAAAACAAGATAAAGTATTGGTAATTTATTGATTAAGACAAGATACCACAATATTTTATTAGACAATCAGAAGAAAGTGGTATGGCATTCAAAAATTGTATATAATCTTTGAATATTGTATCATTTTTAAGCTCCGGGTCATTGGATATTCTGCACACAATTCTTGCATAGCCATACAATGCTTCAGTCTTTTTTGTTTAATTTAATTAATTTTTTATTAATTTAATAAGTTTATTAAAAATCGAGTCAGCAAGTTTGGATTGGCTTCATTTTGTTTCAGAAGCAGAACTGAACTTATAATCATCACCTCGATTTAAGTTAAGTAAATTTTATATATAAAGTTTTTTTTTTCTCAATTAAACATATAATTTTTCTATTATTTAAGCTAGATATCATATTTTTAGAAAAAGTATTTTTTATTTGTTGGCTTAAATAAATTATAAATTTACAAATATTTTAATTTTTTCTAATAATTTTTAATTAAAATTTAAAAATGGCGCCATCTTTTTACTTACATGTAGACCAAGCTCGACTGCATGTCTGTACAAATCGATGCTTTCTTCAACATTGACTGTTTCAGCTATATAAGCCTGGCCTATCCATGCGACCCCATACTCTGGATCAAGTGCCTGCGACTTCTTGAAGCACTCGTGGGCTTTTTTGTTCTCCTCATTTAGCAGATAAAAGACACCTAGATTGGTCCAAGTGACCGCATCCGACTCATCGATCTTAAGTGATTTCAAAAAGCAGTGCTGGGCCAAGTGAGGCTTGTTAATTTCTTAATAAAAATTTGATATTTTGATAATTGTTTTTGCATGTTTTATTATCACCTGTAAATGCATATAAAATTCCCAAATTGTTCCAAAATAGATGGTTCGAGGGGTCCAAATTGACTGCTGTAATCAAGCACTCTTTTGATTTATTAATCAGAACAGTTAAATTGGCCTTGTCGTTCATGCTTTGAACGCTAAGTGATAGAGATTTGTACTGAAAGAGATAAGACAGCGACAAGTCATAGTAGTATGAACCACAGTCTGGCCTAAGCTTGCAACAAATTATATAACTCCTTAACAAATTAATCATTTGATTATCTATCTAATGGTATATTGTTAGTTTAGTTACTCTTCGGCAAGTTTGTATAATTCCTGGTTCGAGACTAGAGTGGTCTCTGTATCTGGTATGCAAAATTTTTTCTTCAGAATGCAGGTTGGAATTGGAATACTTTAAGAATATAAAATTAGAAAAAAATTAACTTTTCAAAATAGGCTACATGGGCTCATTTTTTGGATAGAATCTGATCATATTGCAGCAATCGCCCAAAATTTTCCATACACAGCACAAGTCTTTCCGAATGCATATGGCTTTGGTAAAATATTTGACACTCATTTCAATGTATTCTAGATATTTGTTATCTGTTGAATTTTTGACATTCTCTTTTGCCATAAGAAAATATGTTTCGCCAAGTCCCTTGAAAGTTGGCACATCATTGGGTATTTTGTTCAATACTGCAAAATAATCAATCCTCGCCTGTTCATATAAATTTAGTGTTTGCTTAATACGAGCTATTCTATTAGAAATTAAATTGGTTTAATTATTATTTTCTTTTGTTTAAATAATATAACTGATAATAAGCATATGATGAATCAGGATTCAACTCAATTACTTTGTTGAACGACTTCAGAGCTGCGGTCAACGAACCACGATTCAAATATGCGTCAGCCAAGCATTCCCACATGTTGCTGAACAAATGGTAACAATTATCTTGGAAAATGGCGATTTAAAAATTTACTAATCATCCGGGTTATTTCGGATAACATTGTAAAAGAGTCTTATAGCCTCATTTGATTCACCTTTTTTGAGATAAATCACTCCAAGTCTTAAAGATGCCCATTTACAGTTATCTATTTCATCAAGAGCTTTTTTCAAAAAATTAAAAGCTATTTCCTTTAATTTAATAAATAAATTGTTTAAATATATTTTTTTTTCTCAATTTTAATTTTATGTTACATCATTTTTTTCATACAGCAAGGTATCGACCAACTCAAGACCACAAAGGCTTAAATTCAAGCAAAGTTCATAAGTTTTTTGAAAGCATTTTAATGCTTTTTTGTAATCCTTGACCAAATATTTGTAATAAATGCCCAATTGGTAAATAGATTCCCATTTATACGGGCTCAATTTAATAGCTTTAATATTAGACTGGAAGCAAAGAGACTTTATTTCTTCGTATTCCAGCTTTTGATTGCGATTCAAAAGCAAATTGTAGCAGACTTTAGCCAGAAAAATTTGACAGTCATGGTTCTCTGGGCTTGAATTGCATAAATTTTTTGCTCTTATGAAATATTTTAAATTTAAAAATCAAATTAACTTAAGTTAAGGCAAACATTTCCAGAGCTGTCATAAATTCTTGACATTCGTATTTGATTATCAATTCACACAATTCATAAGTAAAGCTAGTTTTATCTATTTCATTTCGTAATATTTCCATACCAAGCTCTTTTTTGTGTGTCTTTACATAACTCTCAAACAAATATCTGTTCACTTCATTCAAAACACTTGAACTCAATTGGTATTTTTTAAGCTTTAAAGCAAAATTTACAGACAAATAGATAATTTTTTGCAATTTTACCATTTTAAATCTCTCAATGGCCAAATCGAATTCATGGTACAAAAAGTTTATTATGGCAATGTTGTAATTGAATTTAACCAAGAAAAAGTCTTGAATATCTTTTATTTTCAATTGATGCAATGAAACAAGCCCTCGTTGATAACAGATAAGATAAAAGAAAAAAGTTTGATCAAATTTAATTACCTTCTTGAGCAGTCTTTATGGTATGCTCGTGGTCGCATGTAAAAAAGTAATAGTTGTTCTCTAAGAAAAGTAATAGCAGTTTATTTGGTTTAAATATTTGGTCATGAACTTAAATTATCATTTTTAAAATAATAAATAAGTATTTTTTTTAATTTACTTTGATCGAGCAATTTTTTCAATTCTCCAATATTATTCTGGTCAAGGTTTGGCAATATTTTGAATGCGGTGATTAAAATTCTGTACTGTTCTATAAAGTCTGATTTATTATTATCATCTTCAACCAAATCTTTTATTTTTATATAATATTTTTGGTCAATTTCAGTGCCACTAATCAATGCTTCTGAATAAATTTCAAACAATGTAATTAGGGCGAACTCATTTTGTCCAGAATATGTTTCAAGCAAAACAAACAAATGTTCCAAAATATTTTTCCAAGAATAATTAGCCTTATTTTTATAAATTAGGTAAGTTTTTTTTTTTTTGTTTAAGCTAATTTTTTTACTTTTATCATTGATTTTAGAGCATTTTCATTTATTTTTTCCAATAGTTCATTCTCAATTTTTAATTGTATATTTTTACCAATTATGTCAACCATATCAAAATAGACATCACTTGTCTGGTTAAAAAAAATAATTACATAAAAAGTGACCAGTAGTTTTTGATACTTGTTCATCAGATAGTGCCAGAAGACGAGCCAGCTTTTCGATCACGGGTCCATAATTTTTATCTGTATTTTGATTTTTAACAAGATCATAAAGCACAGTAATGGCCTCTTTATTTTTGCCCTGTGATAACAAACAGTTGGCATATTTGTTAGATAAATCAAAAAACTTGGCAGCATCGCTAGGATTAAATGTATAAAATTCTGGTAGATTTACCACAATGGCTGAAAATGTACTTGCAAAAGAATTTTCTCAGCTCGCTGTAGACACTTATCAATTCAGACTGGGAATTGGTTTTTTCATAAAGCTGGGCAAGGCCTTGCCAAGCGGGCGCCTGATTTGGCGATATCTGAATGGCTCTTTGATAAGCTGCCAATGCTTGATCTTTGTTATTGAGCTCATTGGCCGCGGCGCCAGTCATCACCCAGCCTAAATAGTTCTCTTTGTCTTTATCAATCACCAACTATTTAATTAATATTTTCTCAAAAGGGAACTAAAATCAACGCCAAATTACTTTGCATTGCTTGAGTGCTTCTTTGGCATCTTTATTCTTAATGGCCTCTTTGGCCGATTTTAATAGCGCTTTTATTTCTGGATTATCCATTTCTTTATATAAGTTATTTTCAAATCAAAATTTTCTTGATTATTAATATAAAGACTTTAACTTCTTTTTTAATAAATATAAAAAAATTAGAAGAATATTTAGATTAATTTATTTAAATTCAAGAATAAGATTTTCTTTTATCATATCTGTGATTGTTATCTTAAAATAAAATTTAGATAAAAATTAAAAAATTTTCTAAATCATAAATACCACTTTTATAGTCATTATATTTATCAAATGAATACTTATTAAAGTAAGTATTGTAATAATGTTTTTTATCTCTATCAGACATCCGATTGTGGGTAGTTGAATAACTATCTGGAAAGAAAAATATTTAATAATTATAAAAAAATTTTAACCCCCTTGGTCAATTTTTTTGACCAAGAGGAAAATTTTTTTCAAATAAAATACTCGAATTATGTCTGTAAGAGGAAGAGTAATTAAAATATCTTGAACCATTTGAATAATTATTATTTGAACAATTTTGATCATATTTCTTAAAAAGTAATGAAAAATTTTTATGCAATAAAATTTATCTAAAATAATACATGTTTCTTAAACCTAAAAATGTTATCATTATCAATGGAACCGGTTTCATGACTTATTTTATTGCTTGAATTATCACTTTTCCTCAATCGATCCGGTGTATTAGCTTTGGCACTCGGTGTTTTGTTTGGAGTTGGCAAAAGAGCTTTGCCATTTTGATTATTTGCTTTTGTATCCTGGCAAGTCTCATTTTTTAAAGATTGTAGCCGCCTATTCAATTTTTTATCGAGTTGTCTGGCCTTTCTAAAACTGGCAGTTGATGAAGATGAGGAAATGGACGATATGGAACTATCTCTTTTTTTTGGGCGCTTTTTTGACAAAATACTAGCAGTTGGATTTAGCAATTTGTGCTTTTGTCTAAGAGATTCGTAGCCTACATTTTGAGAAAGAGGCTTGTTTTTGTCACCTTCGTTCTCTGATTCAGACGATGACGCTGATGATATGGAAGATATTTTTTCGTTGGATGACACCTGAGTTGAGCTTTGTAATCTGCTTTCACTGAAATCAAGTGGCTCTTGCTTGATATTATTGACAACATGGCCAATTTGTGGTTCTTTTTTGTCATTAGAGCTTGTTGCCATGGCAACCAGCGAACTCGAATTGGCCACCCTATTATTTTTAATGAGATGAAGAAAAAATATTGGTTTAACTTGGAGAGTTAAACCATGAGCTTCTACATAAGTTGATACACTCTTAAAATTATTGTAGTTTAAAAGCTGTTTTTTAAAGTCAAGCATGTTAATTCGGTAGTCACTGGTATTGCCCAAGCATGTGTAACCATTTTCTAAATATTAACTGATATTATGATTCAGTTAAGTTAAAGTTGCCAAACTCACTTGGAAAATAAAGATTGGTAAGTTTTCCTAAGACAATATTGAAGCCGTCGGATCGATTGAGATAAATCCGACGTGATCCTCCACCTTGTTCTATTTTGATTGAGTTCAAATCGAAGCCAAACAAGATGCCTACTTTGACCTTAATTCCCAAATTTTGTGCCAAATCCTTTTTAGTATGGAAACTTTTAAATTAAACTAAAAACAAAAAATTGGTACTATTTACATACTGTTTTTTTTTGCGATTTAGATTTAAAATTTGGATCAATGGTAGATTTTTCAAGACAGTTACCACATTGACCACAATAGTTGAATGTAGACTCAAATTTTATGTTGCATTTAAAGCAAGTTTTTTTCAGCTGCTTTCCACATAATCCACAAAATTTGAAGCCTGCTTCTATCTTGGCACTGCAAAATGGACAATTATGAACCATTTAGACTTTAAAGTAAAATATACAATCATATAAATTTGTTCATTTATTTTTAAAAAATATATTCATTAATTTTTTCTGGAATAATTAAATTAAATAAATGTTAAGAAAAATGTGATTTTGTTATTTTTTGTTTTAGCCAGATTTGGTTTTGCCAAACTTTACTCATTGATAAATCAACATTAAAAGAGTGTCTTTTAATCAGAATAATTAATAGTCTTAGAGTTGTTTGCCGCTTAAATTAGATCATAATTTAAGTCGAAGTTTTAACTTTTTAATTTAGCTTATTTAACTTATTTAACTTTGGCTGGACAATCAGTTTAATTTAACTAATTTATCAGGATATAAATAATGATAAGCTCACTAAATTGGTATTATGAAAACATTCTAAAATGTCAACTCAAAACAACTCAACTAAAGATAGTGATTCAGTGTGCAAAGTGTGTGGCGATGAGGCTTGTAATTGGTACTATGGAGCGATGGTATGCGAGGCTTGCAAGAAGTTCTTTATCCGAAGCAAAAAGGACCAGAAAAGAAAGTATATGTGCGTGGCAAACAAACAATGTAACATTACCAAATCAACAAGGGCTAATTGTCAGTATTGTCGGTTCAAAAAATGTCTCCAAGTTGGCCTAGATCTGAGCAAGAAAGCCTCCCAAATTGAGATAAATTCTCTGGTTCAAAGTTTGAAATGTGTGGTTTGTGGTCAGCAGCCATCCGGTATCCATTTCGGAGTCATGTCATGTGAGGCCTGTAAAGGGTTTTTTCGCCGTTCGGCGTTAATAAACGCCGATAATCCTCTCAAATGTAAATCAAATGGAAGCAAAAATTGTTTTGAAATGACCAACAAAAGTTGTAGATACTGTCGATTTAAAAAATGCTTAGAGGTTGGCATGTCCTTGGACAACTCAAAATTGGGCCGCACCACAAACAAAGTTAAACAAGAAATAATTAAGAAAAAGAAAGAAAGAGAATTTGACCACGACTTGGATACTATTGACTGGTCTCGGTCGCAGAATGTGACCAAAAAAGCCAGATACAATTTTCAAGAAAATCAATTCAATAATTCAATATCGTCAACTTCCTCATACAGTTCTACAGAATCCGTTTCCCAAACAACGCTGGCCTACAAAGAAACCATCAATAATGACCACTATTTCTATCCAAATAATCAACAATACACTCAAACACTGACCAATATAAATTATCTAATGAACAATCAGATCAATTTTTATCCTGTTGTTGTTGAGGAAGAAAATTTCAACCAAAGTCAAAGCAACCCAACATTGTTTAATCATTATGGCTACACAAATTCTTATGCTTTCAATGCACCAGTTTACAACCAAAACATCCCAAATTTTAATTTTAATTCATATTAATTTTTTTACAAAAATAATCTTCAATTATTTCCGCAATTATTTTAATTCATTTAAATCTAAAACCTATTGATAATTACATAATATTTCGTCATTTGTGAATCACAATTTGCCAAAAAAAATAAATAAATAATTTAATTATTTTGCAATTTGATCATCATCTCTTTGCTGTCAAAATTATTCACTTGGCAAATATATTTTCTAATTTAAAAAAAAAAAAGGAAATCATTAAATTAGTTTATATCCTTTTTTTTTTTACTAATTTAATACATAAAAAATTCTTATTTTTTTATTCCTAGATAAAAATATATCTTTTATCCCAGTTTTTTATTTCAAAATTTTTTTTAAATAATAGTTATGCAAAAAAAAAGCTCTTAATGCTCATAATTAGTTAAAAGTTATGTAACATAGGGAAATATTTATTTAATAATAATTCAGACTACTCAGCTTAGATCAAGTTAGATCTATTTACCAAATTTTAAATCATTCTTATCCAAAAGAAAACAATAAATGGAACTTAATTAGTTCAATTAGGAAATTAGATTACAAAAATAATAATTTAATTCATTAATGAGGCCTAATTAAATTTAGTTTTAGTTTACAAATTGAACAAGTTAATTTGTAGACTATTAATTTAATCGTCTCTGGGAGCTTACTCTTGAACAGAAAAATTAAAAACAAATAACTTTTCATTACATATAAATATAAGTATTTTTTTTTCTATTAATAAAAAAAATAATAATAAAAATATGTACTTTTTTTTTTTAAATTTATGAATATAATTTTTTTCTTGTAATTAAATTTTTTTTTTTTATTAATTTGATTAAATTTGGCGCCTAGGATCCCTGTTTCGTATTTATCAAGACATGTAGTGCATTAGTTGTTAAATGTTAATTTTTTTTCTAATTAATTAAAAACTAGGAGCTTTATTTGGGCAAAAATTTCAAATATGCACCACCATCTCCGTGATTAATTAGCAAAAATCGAATGTTTCTTCAATTGTCAACTGAATATAATTTAAATTATTCTCCATTTCTAATTTCTAGTTGCAAGCTAAGTTATTTTGCAAGCATTTTGGGTCTTGTGTTATTGCAATAAACGATTTAGATTATAATAAATTATTTTTATTTTTCTTAAATTATTAAAAATAAAAAAAAAAACTCAAAATTTCAATAAAATTTTAAAATAAAAATAAAAAAATAATAAAACATTCTTTGCAAATAAATAAATTAATAAATAAATTATTTACTTATTAGTCATATATATATATAGAAAGGAACAAATAACAGTGATCAAATGAGTCTACTGAGCCCGGAAGAGCTGACTCTTCTACACACAGATAACAAATACAAGACCTATGTGAGCTCGATTGAAAAGTGCCTCAAAAATTTCGAGTCCTCATCCGAATGGGCAGATCTGATATCGTCCCTTGGCAAGCTGAAAAAAGTGATTCACGCGTCGCCAAAGTACCAATATATTCCCAAACGAGTGAATGTTTGCAAGCGATTGTCCCAATGTTTGCATCCAGCATTGCCCAGTGGGGTGCATCTGAAAGCGCTCGAGGTCTACACATGCATATTCCAGAACATTGGAGCCGACAACTTGGCCAGAGACCTGTTCTTGTACTCGAGCGGACTATTTCCATTGCTTGCCAACGCAGCACTCAGCGTCAAGCCTGTGCTGCTAAGCCTGTACGAGACATATTTCTTGCCTTTGAAAAAATCGCTACGGCCCGGGCTCGCCGGTCTGCTGATCGCCCTCTTGCCCGGTCTCGAAGAAGGCTCCGACTTTTATCAGCGAACATTTAACCTCATAAAAAGCATCTGTCTTGTCCAGTCCAATAGTTGCACTCAGGTCTCCAACATTAACAATTACATAGCCGATGATAAGTATTTTTACACTTGCCTTTGGACAGCCATAGTGTCCGAGTCGACCATTCGATTTCCAGCAATTCAGTTTATCCTGAGCAACTACGAGCAGAAAAAAAGAAGTGGACCAGTGAGCGCAGACGACCAGCTTTATCTAATAGGCAATTCTATTGACCTGATGATCAATGCCACATGTTGTTGTCTTCAAGATGCCAATTCGTTGGTACAACGAAGCATACTTGACTTCATATGCACCTGTTTACCAATGAATACAAAAAATGTGACCAGAAGTGATAAAATACAATTGATTATAGTGGCAATACATGTAGTGCTCAGACGTGACATGACACTGAACAGAAGGATCTATTCTTGGCTAATGGGAAATGGCTCGAATAATGACGAGTCCAAGTCGAAAAAAAATGACAAAAATTACTTTGACCAGCACTCAAAAAGTCTTCTTATTCAATCCATCAAGATGCTGCTAAGCAAAAAAGAAGCTGCTTCCATACTGTACTTGCTTAATGATGAGATGTCAGTGCTTCCAAGCCAAGCGGGCACCATATCCCATGCCGGACAAAATCTATCAACTAGTCCCAACATTGCGACAACTCTAAAATTAATAAAAATAATTTCCAATCTAGTCGAGAGGCAAGACATTGGTCAAGCCATTATCGACGACATACTCTTAGATCTATTGTTTTATGTTTATAAAGAGTATTCTTTTTTGAATCTGAACAATGGACCGGTGAGCTCAAATGTCCTTAGTTATATAAGTGCCAAAAAGGGTACAAGCAATTTTCACCATGTTCAGCAACAACAGCAGCACAACCAAAATCTAAAGGACTCCAATGAGCTAAAAAAGGCCGCGTGTAACTTCTTGTTCCATTCGTTTCAGGTATTTTTCATATGGGACTTTTGTGCCAGCAAATTTGAGTCCATATGCAGGAATTTTACCATAAGCAATCGATTGGAATCGAGCTCTTCCCACACAATCACATCGGACAGCATGCACCAGGCCACTTTTAATCCTGCACAGCTTTGTGATTTGTACGAGTTTATACTCGAGCTTTTGGCTAATTCAGTAAGTTTTGCTAGTGGTTTTAGAAGAAGAGAAAACAACTTTATTATTTTAAATTATTTATTGAAAATAAAAATTAATAAATTTAATAGAAAAATAATAATAATAATGAGTTTATAAAATTTTGTCTCTGTTTAAAAAAGGATATGTACAACGAAATCCAAAGCGAGCATTTGCCAATCATGCTCAAACGAATTATTCAGACAATTACCAATTATTGTGAAAACATGACAAATCAAGATTTGACTAAATCATTGCTATTATGTTTAAAAATTTTAAACAAGGTATGTGTTTTTGTTGTTGTTAAGTTTTAATTGATTAAGATGCATGGCTTCATTTCACTAGATGACCACTGCTATCTATGTTCACATAAATTAGCAGACCATTAGATGTCTTTTGGTCAAAGACTAAATTTGATGACTAATTACTCTTAATAGATAACAATTTTAGATTTTATTTTTAAATCTTATCTTTATTTATCTCTTTAATAAAATTGTTTAGATTGATGATAAAATGTTAAGTGGAAAGTTAGGCAACAATTTCATCTTTTATCTTAGTGAGCGATCAGACAGACTTTTTAAATCTCATTAATCGTTAATTTTTTGATTGTTTAATTTTGTCTCGAAATATTTTAGTTTCTATTTTTTTTAGACAAAAAACAAAATATAAAAATTATAAATTTTTAAAATTAAAAATTTAATAACTTAATAAAACTAAGTGTGTCCAATATACATATTTGCCATTATCTCCTGTAAATAAAGTCACTAATTAAGTTTTGACAAATGATTTTTCACAATTTTTATCAATTTAATGAAATAAAATTTTATATAATTTTTAAAAATTTATTTTATTCTAATTTTATTGATTAAGTTTACATATATTTTGATAAAAAAGAAAATAAATGCATTTTGGAAATTTGACCAAAAAATCAAATACCTGTACCAATTAGTGAAATCTTATTAAAAAAATACTCTATTTTCATTATTTAAGATAAATTCGGAGCAAAATTTCCAAATTAATAGTCAAGTATATTTAGTTTGGACCTTAACCAAGCATTCAAAATTAATGCTCATGGCATAATTTTCTTGTATTGAATACTAATCGCTCTAAACTAATGGGTGTTAGCTCTTGGTGCTTTTGTTTTTTTTATTTTAACGCTTCAAACTGAGCATTTAAGTGAGAATACTTAAATTACCAATTTTTAAGGTTGTGCCAACAATATCAGTGCCAGAATCGAACATAAATCCTGTTGCCAAACCACGCAAACTATCCACCAAAAAGTCCGAAGAGAATCAGTCCAGTGTTGAAGAAATTGTTAGACAAGTGGTTGATGATCTGATTGCCAATGTGGAATGCACAGAGCCTTTTGCTGAATCGTGCAAATTGGCCATTTTTCCAAGAAATACCGA